>VZTA01021097.1:29614-104699 GCA_013398855.1 Mohoua ochrocephala | reverse complement strand
GGCATTTTTGTTACAGAACTGAGAAGAACCCAGCAAAATTAATGCCTAATTGTTATATCAGACAGGAATGAACTGAACGTGAGGCTGTGTGAAAAAGGAATCCCCCTGAAGTCAACCACAACAACCACACAGCAACACCGCTTTTTTCAGTGCTTAGCCACCAAAATCAGCATCCCACTGAGATTAATGATGGCAATTCATATTCCTTGGAGTGCTGTTATTTCTGTCACATGGAGATCGAACTTCTGCCCGCATTAAGGAAATGTTTTTCAACTCCTTGAAGGCACCTTAAAGCTCATCTCATTCCAACCCCCCTGACACAGGCAGGGACACCTTCCACTGTGGTTTTAGAATTTTACTTCCTGGGAGAAGCAGTGGAAAATGTCAAACCTTGATAGTCCACACCTAACTCAGCCTCCAGGCTGGGGGACACCAATTATTGGGTGATTTTAACAGCCTGGGATCTGCATGACTTGAAAGAAACCAGGCCAGGAGAAGGAATAGAAACACCCAACCAACATTTCCTCTGCTGTGTCATGACCCTCCATAACGCCACTGGAAAATGCACTTAAAAACTTGGAAAGATCCAGTTTTTGGGTGTTTTATAGCTGACAACAAACCCACAACCCAGCCTTGAACAGCCCCATTCTCACCAAGTCCTCCCACCCTGCCACAACGTGCGAGTAGCCATCAGGCTGAGTAATTAGTATTTGCTCAATTAGTAATTCTGAGTGAGGAGAATGGACAGGGAGATCATCATGCAAAGCAGCAGAGGTCTAGACCCTGTTGCCTGAAAAAAGCATGATGAAAATAAAAATCAAATCCTAAACATTCCCAGCTCCCTGCCCTCAAAGGTGTATGGTATCAAACTCCTCTGAGGAGATCAGTCCTATCCTGATATTTAGATTCCAACGAGGAAAAAGAGACCAAATACATTTAGAAGAGTGGATGGTGACATTCTGAAGGTTTTCAGTTCACAAATATGACAAAAACAGGCTAAGAAATGCCCACGGCTGCTCTAACTCCCAGAATTTCCCTATCCCCCTCACGCTGTGAATCAGCAAATCCAAGATGATGTCCTGGGCTGTGAAGAAAAGGAACATCCAGGCAAGGATCAAAATCGTTATATGGGCACTTCCCAAACGCTTTGCTCCCATTCCTACCCCACAAATCAATTCCCAGGCTTCAAAGGCAGATGGAGAGTTCTCATCCTCTAATTGACCACTCATGTAACGCAGGGTGAAGAATCTCAAATGAGGATTTTTGCAGCCTGGTAACTGCTCTTCAGCCTATAAATCATCTTTAGAAAGTGATCAGATCTGGAGAGATCACAGCCAGCAAACACTTGAGAAAGTCCTGAAAAAAAACCACTCAAAAACCAGGCAAATATTTCACTCTGCTGATGTTAGTTATAAATGAGTTTTTCCCTAACTCCACAGCCAAAGCTGGGATCCGTGTGCCAAAGGGAAGAAGTGGTTTCAGGCTGGTGCTGCCCTCACCATCAGGGCACAAGAGGACACTGAAGTGCTTCTTCTGCAGGATCTCCGTGGTGGGGCTGAGATGGGAGAGGCATCAGACTGGATTAAAGCCTGCAGGGACAATTCCAGTGGCTGCAATTCCATATAAATCACCACACCACTTCCACTTTCACCCCTAGACTCCCACTCTTCCACCATGCAGCTCCTCTGAACAAACCCCACACCTATGCACAGCAGAGATTTATTCTCCAGCTGGGACATCATTACAAATAAACTTCATTATTTTCTCAGTAGCCTTGAGCAGGGTTAGGACCTGGCCTCTATTAAAGGTGAGTTTTTGGTTGGTTTTACTGCTTAGGTTTTTTTCCCCCTCAGACAAGCCATAAATTCAAGTTTGTTAATTGATAAGAAAACACCTTTGTGTGTGTGTGGGTGATGTTGCTGTGTGGTTGTTGTGGTCGACTTCAGGGGTTTCCTTTTTCACACAGCTTCACGTTCAGTTCATTCCTGTCTGATATAACAATTAGGCATTAATTTTGCTGGGTTTTTCCCTCAGTTCTGTAACAAAAATGCCTCATTCATCCCTGGCAGCGGGCGTCAGATTGCAGCCAGGGGTTCCTACGTGGGAATCAGTGACTGCTCACATGGCACACGGTGCCTTCTGCCGCATCCTCACCGAGTCAAACACAGGCATTTGTTTGCAGTTTGTACCTGCAGACCTCAGCAATGCACTCGTGCCACCTATTGGCAAGTAACAGCAGAGTTCCCCTTTCTGGTGAGCACACATCAAGTATCTGAATGACAAAAACCCCAAATTCAGAGCTCCAGAGCAGCCTCCAAATTTCCTCATCCTTCACAAAAACCCAGAAGAGTCCACAGTGAATCCTCCAGAATTCTGAAAGCATTCTCCTGAGTCAAACTCCTCATTTTTTAGATTTCTGTTTAGCAAAAAAACCCCAGGAGTGCATCATCTATGGGTAGAAGCATAGCTAAAGTGATATTCAGGTTTGCTAATTCATTTCCAAGTATTTCTGTTCTCAAAACATTTTAAGAAAATACAGACTTACAGACACGTTACGAGAAGTTTGGCAAATGTATCAGGGCTCTCCAGTCAACAAAGCACCTCTCTGAATCATCTCCTGCAAAACAAAATGCAGTGCCCAGAGAGTTTGGGGAGCCCTGCTGTTAAAATGGCAATAAAGGACACGACAGGAAATATTTACTGCTGCCAGCAAGGCAACAGACAGGTTCTCATTACCTAATGACAGAAACTGAGAACCCTTTTTTTTCCCCTTTCAGAGTATTTTTCCAGCCCAAAAGGCTGATTTCAGAATGCGGTACATTGATGAGCACGTGTCCCAGGAAAATGTGTGTGGTATCTCCGAGCCCAGGAATACCTAACATATGCATTTCTTTTCTCATTTCTTCTGGAAACTGATGCAAAGCCGGCTTAAAACCCGGTGCTGTGTGTGGCTGGCTTCACTCGGAGTTCTTTTCATCTCTGATAGAAGCATTTCCTTCTGCATAGGATGGTCATCCATTTAATTGCATGGTACAGAGGAAAAAAAAGCAAAGGAAAACTCAGCTGTGGAGATAAATCTCAATAGCAATGTGATGAGTGCTCCTGCCAAGAATCATTTGCAAAACTTCCTATTCAATGCTAACCAGCAGAAGTGGGACAGCCACGAGCCCATCTGGGAATCTGGAGACAAGGAGCTGCTATTCAACACCCAGAGCAGTTTGTTCCCGGCCAGGAGCGAATCCCCAGCTTTAAATCCTGGTAACTTGGGAGGAAAAGCATTTGGAGCTGCCACAGCCTGAGCTGGGGAACTGGGGGCCTTCGGGCCTCACCCGCAGCTGGATGTGGGACCTGTGGAGCTGGTGAGCTGAATCCCTGACAAAGCAAGAGACCAAAAGAGGGGAGAAATCCGGCCTGACAAGCACATTTAACACTTCTCCAAGATGGAACCACAGAAGGGAATTCTACTGCTGAGCTTGGGCCAAGAGGACACAAGTGCCAGTGTCTTTACATTTCTTTCCTGCAGCTAGCAGATGTTTTTCCATGTGTCTCCAACCACTCTGTAGACTGCAGAATACTCCAAGTATTCTGTCTTTTTTTTTTTTTTCCCAAGGACTTCCAAAATTCCCTTACGGCCTGAAGAAAGAAGAAAAGGGAGAAGTCACTCTCTTTCCAGATGAAGATATTTGGAAAAGCCTCTTTATAGCATCTGCTGCCAGCTGCATGGTGGGAGGATGAGTAGACCTGGAGTATCTTACTCCTAACAAAACTTCGAGCCAACCAAAACCTAACACTTGTGAACTCAGCAGAGATTGTGCTGAGACAATGCTCATCCCTGGATAATGCCACTGCTTCACGTGCAGCAAGGCAAATTATGACTATTAATTGTCCATGATTTCAGCATTATTACTAATCCATTAATACATTATTTTTCCCTATCCAGTCAAAATGAAAAAAAAAAAAAAAAAAGCCCAAAAAACAGTTCAAGAAAATAAATGTGCTAAGATCAAAGTGGAGCTGCTTCAGTCAATCCTTTCACTCAAGAAAAGTGTTGGATCAATAAAGAAAAGCCTAAAATTCTCTGTTTATCTACCAGCATTAATGTGAGGATCTGAGAGAGCCGCACACCCCTCAAAACTGCAAATCCTACCAACATTCAGGCAGCTCATGTTCAGCACACGCTGCCCTGGACTGGGTACCCATCACAGCAATTATTCCTGAACTTCCTCAGGGACAAGGTCCCAGTGTTTCTCCCTCCTTTCTTCCTGCTCCTTCCACCTCCAGAATCAGCCTCTGGTGACTGTGCCTGACTTTCTGTGCAAATTGATTTTGTGCATTGGAACAGGACGCTGGACAGATTTAAATCTCGACATTCTGCTGCTCCGAGCTGAGGGAGCTCTGCTTTGCTTCACCCAGCCGAGGCCGTTCCTGACCCCCAGGTAACCAGCACAAGTCAGAAGGTTTTTATAAAGTGTCGAAGTTTTCTGAACATCCTTTCCTGTCATCTCCCAGCCTTACCTGGACAGAGCAGCTGGGAACAGCACAGAGAGCAGTGGCCCGAGGCCAGGCTCCAAGAAGGCTGAAGACAGAGAGGGCCTGGCACTCTGAAGAGATGTGGAACACAAAATCTGCTCCTTGTCTGTGGTTTTTGGTCCGTTCTGAGCCAAACACAGCGTCCTCATATTGAAACAACCCTCAACAGCAGGGTAGAAAATTGACCTTCTCTCTGCCCAGCCAGCTCCAGGCAGTTTTCTCCTCCATCCACTCCATGACTTTTCATCTGGTGCTGTGTCTGCCCTGAGAAAGCAAATGGAGGCATAAACATTAAACTCCCAATAAAAAGAAAACCACTCACCCAGCATGGCCATAAAAACTCACAGCTGGAGGGAGATCCAGCCCCTGCTCCCTGACCTCGGCACAGAATCTCTGCACCAGGCTGCAAAACCGTGCCAGAGGCAGCATTCCCTGCCATTCCTCAGGGAGGCACTTCCACGGAGCCGACGCTGTCCGTGCCCAGCGTGCCACAGACACGGCACCAACGCCCAAACCAGCCCAGGAGCGGCTCCTGTGCCCACCCTCAATGGCTCTGCTGCTCTGCAACCTGTGACATCCCTCAGTGCAGTCTCACTATCTCATATCCAGCCCAAATCCTGCTGAAGCCAGGAGGGATCACAGACTGGGGGACGCAAAGGAGAGCTCGTGCTGGGCAGTGGGACAGGGATGGGCGACAGCAGAGCCACAGGCAAAATTCAGCTCTGCTGCCTGAAACACAGGGACCCATGGCTCCTCTGGCAAGATATTCCCTGGAATTCCTCATCGTGCACTGCTGAGGGGGAAAGGCTGGCTCCCAGCACAGTGGTTTGTGTGCAAATTAATAAACATGGGCTCCCCGATGGCAAATACTGCATGGATCCACCTTCTCAGCAACACCGAATTTCACCTTTCACAGGTAGAAGCCTTGAGAATATCATAAAACCCATCCAGGCGGGCTCTCAGGAGAACAAGCAGTATTCAAATGCAATCAAGGCAATGTGAAATTGAGCCTGTGGAAACTCCTGGCACATCTCATCATGGATTGCTCAAATATGATAACAAGTACGCTGATTTTCCTCTCGGAGGCAGATTAAGGCAGTTCCTCTAAAAACACAAGAGTGCCTTCAGATTAATCCCGCTCGTGCTTTGATACTTATTTGTTCCAGAACTGGGTGAAAAAGTTGTGTGTGATAATGCAAAACCATCCAGCTGGGCATTAAGAGGTATTATTGCTCAGTAAAAATATGCCCACTGAAGCAGTGCCATCCAGCAGGCCCCATAAATTAAAATTAATTAAGCTTAGGCATCATCTGTGGTGGGAACAGAATTTGCACCTGTAAATTTAATACTGAAAAACGGTGTTATTTTTTTATCGAACATCTCGGCTATTATGTTAATCCTTATTTGACTTGTGGCACCTTAACTTCACATTTCTCATACTTTTTGGAGGGGAAAACTCGAATATGTTAAAAAAAATGCTTTTTAAGTAATAGGAATGGAATGGCTTTTATCAGATATAAATCAAACACTGTGGAGATAAGCAGCAGATATCCTATCCATTTTCTAGGAATTCCTTTAGATTTAGTCCAGTGAAAGTAAAACTAAATATCACCAATATTCACTAGTGCTGGTGTTTCTGGCAAAATTCTACTGACTGCAAGGTACTTAATGGGAAAATACAATGATGCAACAGAGAAGAGGAAAATAGCACCCTTTAGTGAGGTAATTTTATACACGGATAGACAGATGAAATCAAATTTCACACTATTAAATGATCTGGGAAGCGACAGGAAAGGTTAAAATAAAGCAAGCAACGATTCCTTTTCCTGCCAAGGAAAGTTGTGCTTTCAGAAAGATTGATGCCCGGAGAAGGGGGAGAAGGGAGTGGCTGAAGCAAAGCAAGGAGGGGCTGAGTTTGTGGCTGGAAATTCAGCAGCCCCAGCTCGGGGGGGGTCAGCAACCTCTTCCCTGTCCAACTCCTCCTCAGTGGAAATATTTCTGTAGATGCAGAGTCAGCTACAGCAGGAGCCCACTCAGATCCAAAATCATTAACAAAAGGGGTTCTCTCATTAAGGATGCACACGGGGCATTTGGATACAGAGGGGGAAAAAAAGAGGAGAACCAAAGGGAGATGACAAAAGAGAAAGGAAAGATTTAAGAAACGCATTTCTTACATTGACTCCAATACGAAACGGACTAAAATGCAGAACCCCAAATGATTCCAGACATTAAATCCAGTTTTCCCTCTTCCTCAGCAGCCTCATTCAGCTCATCCAAAAGAAGCAGAGGACAACTTTCCTTTCCTGTTGTGTTCCCAGAACCTCCTGACACTGAACTGCTCTGGAAGGAGCAATTTTCCAGATGGTTCCTGAGCGGAGCCACCTCTGCTCATCATTTCTTCCCAAATGCCTCTTCCTGTCTCCAACCCCATTTTCAGTTTCTCTTTAACACAACAAACCCCAACCTTTGTGAACAACACAAAAAAAAGGTCTCTGGGTAACCAAAAGATTTTCCACTAATTATCTCAGAACTGAAGAAAGAAGAGCAAATATAAGGACAGAACAAGGCCTCTCCAACACTGCAATTTCAAAAAGTTCTGACAAAAAGCCTAAAAAAATTACTTTTAGGCAGAATTTATAAAATAGATGGAAAAGCAGATAAGATCTTCTGTTGCCTTGGTATTTATATAACCCTACTTCTCTTAAAAGTATTTTGACAGCAGACAGTCACTGATTTTCAATTATTCTCATGATTTTCCACTGTTTAGAGTGTTTGAATAATTTTGAATATTGAATTTTGGAATATTTGAAATTTTGAAAAAAAAAAAAAAGGGGTCTTCTGAAAGTTCATAAAAAGTGCTATTTTTTTCCAGATAATTGATTTAATAACCAGGGACAGACATTACTTGAATTTTGCACTGCAAAAGGGATTTTTCAGCATTCTCTGCAAGAGATTTCTGTGTTGGAGAAGATACTTCCCATTCTTTTGAAAGGAGAAGAAAATACATTTAATTTGAGAGCATAACATCTGATGCCACCCAAAGAAAATGATATTTCTTCTTTCTTCCCAGCGCTTGATTATTTTTTCCACTAATATGATTTAGAAACAACAACGACAACAAAAAAGATTTAAAAGAGAACCAAGACACATCTTAAAGATTACTTTGATAATGCTAATATGCCCTTTAAAACTGAGTCCAGCTGGGAAATTGAAAGGGTGACAAGTGGAACCAACTTGTATTAGGTTGGCATGAGACCAGTCACTGGCATGGCCTAAATGACAGTGACTGCATCTGGGAAGGGCTTGATAAGGAAATCCTGTTACAGTGCCCTGCTAGATTATTATTTTTTCTTCCCCTCCTTAAATTACATCTTACACGATTTCTCTCTCTTTTTTTTTTTTTTTTTATTTTTGGTAATTTCCTCATTTTCTGACAACAAAATTGGTTTATTTGAAACACTTTTGATTAAGCAAATGCCTCAATGATAGCTCCCAGCACTTTCTTTTAAGTGAGGAAAAAGTCTTATGTAAACTAATCTGATCACTCAAAAGACTTTGGCTGGGCATCCTTCCAGTCAGAAGTTTAAAATTTATGATGGTAGTTTACAAAGTACCTTCCAAGTGAGGGAGAGAGAGAGAGAGCATAAGCTCTTTCGATGACCTTGATCTCTGCAGCTTCACAGGAGGTAATCCCAGGGGAAGGATTCTCCTCCAGCAGCACTGGCTGCAGATGTTCCCGGCAGAAATCAGACAGGAGGGAGTCACTCATGGAAACCTCTGTGTGTGCAGGGATGCTCGGGAAGCACCAGGTGGGGAAGGGATCAGCCGAAGTCCCCAAGGGTTAAGAAAAAGATAAAGGAGTAAATTCAGAGGATCTCGTCAAAGCCTTGCACTCAGCTCATCCACACCTCTCGTTTACAGCTGGATCTGTCACCGCTTTTCCTTCCTCTCAAACACAAATCTTCATCTCCAATTAAGCTGTCCCGTGATTTCACAGGTCTCGCAAACCTGGCACGGCTGTCACAACTTTGTCAAGGGAGGTGGAGTGTTTAAAATAATCCTCCTGCTGCTGACATTTGTGTTTCTAAGGAATAAACACGATCCCTGCCACCTCTGACTTCCCTGGGCTTGTTCTGACTCTGAATCACACCACGGTGCCAATGCAGAGCTCAGGGTCCAGCACCTGAACATCGATTCAAAGAATTTTTAGTTTCTCCCCATTCATCGTGCTGGGCAATGGCAACATCAAAAATACGAGCAGGAAAGCCAACAGAGAAGAAGCAGGTGAGTCACACAACTCAAATTCCAAATATTGGGGGTGATTTCATCATTAGGGGTGGCTGAATTAGTGAGAAGCAAAAATCGAACATAACATAATCTGAGTTAAAAATATGGCTGACTTTTCCCCAGGTCTGTGCCTTGCATGCAGGCTCCTCAGGAATTTTTGGAACTGCTAGACAATTTCAGTCAGATCTGTCAGATTAAAAGCATAGAACATAATGATCTTCTCATTAAAAAATTGATTAAAAGGCATATAAGAACATTGCAGAATGTTAATGTAAAGGCACCGCGTTCTGCATTAAAAGATGCAGAGCAAGTTTGCTAAAGAGGCTGAAGCACCTCAGGAGGATCTTTAGCCAAAGGTTTCACTGCTGCTTGTCCAGGGTTCAAGATCCTTATCCTCCATCAAATGACTTTTTCCTCACCATGTTCTGGGAGAACAGTGCTCCTGCTCCTTAGAGAGTCCCAGAATGGTTTGGGTTGGGAGGGACCTTCAAGCTCATCCCATTCCACCCCTGCCATGGGCAGGGACACCTTCCACTATCCCAGGTTGCTCCAAGCCCCGTCCAGCCTGGCCTTGGACATTGCCAGGGATCCAGGGGCAGTCACAACTTCTCTGGGAATTCCATCCCAGCCCCTCCCCACCCTCACAGGGAAGAATTCACTCCCAACATCGCACCTAAACCCACCCTCTTCCTTCAAATGCTCCTTGCACCGGCTGAATTTTCACAGGAACTCTCAGACTTCTGAGGATTTTAAGGAGCTTCAAAAAATACGGGGAAAAATCAAAGGAAAATTCCAAAGCTTCTTTAAAAAGATAAATAAATAAAATTGGAACTCCCATTCTGGAAAACACGTTGCAGTTTCAATACTGCAAGATATTTTAATCTTCCTTTCTAGTCTGTTTTTCTATGTCATGTCGAGTTCACCTTTCAGGACACTGTGGGTAAAAATAGGGTTCGGATGGATTCCAGTCATCACAGGACACCAATGTTCCCAAACAATCCAAAATCCTGTCAAAGTCCCTGGGAAGAATCTGAGGAACCTCAAACGGCCTGAATGGTTCAGGATTTTGATTCACTGGTATTTCACTGAGCACCTGCTACAAGAAGATGCATTTTCCTTTTAAACTGGGCAATATTTCACCCAACTTCCCATCCATTTGGCCCTATAACTTCTGTCAGGTGCAAATTACGGTGAAATATCACCCAGGCCAAGCCCAGACTGCGTGGCTGGCTCTAACTAATTTTCCAGTAGGGTTTTATGCAAATGTGCATCCTAAAGCAGTGATTTCAGCTAAACATGTGCACAGCCAACATCACTCCTGGCTCCCCCAATCATTAACTTAATATTCATCTCATATTCCCATGAAGTAGAGAAGTTATTTTACTTCGCCACAGAGATTAAATGACTGACTTAGAGAAATTCAGTAAATTTGTGAAAATGCCAGGAACAGAATCCAGGTCTCCTGCCTAATTCCACAAAACCATTCTTCCGGGCACCGCGCGCTGCAGCTGCACGGTGGAAATGCAGAAGTTAATTACTCTCATTTCTTGTCCAATACAAATTATTTACTTCTTCTGCAGGATTAAAACTAATGTTTTGTCCTAGTACAAGCCCACTTTTTCTTGTCAAATTCACCATTTCAGGTGTTTTGGTTTGTTACTGACAGAATTTTTATGCAGAACGCCACGAGATGGGTTGAATTTTTAGCATGTATATGTTGATTGAGTTAATTATGAGCCAAGCCTTAAAATAAGGAATTTTATACCTGGACAACAATAAAAATCTCACGTTACGTTATTTGTTTTTAAGGGTTAGGAGATGTCTTCCCTTTCATGCACTCTTTCAGCAGCCTAAGATTTATATATATATAAATATTTAAATCACTTCCATGTGCTCTCCCTGTATAGGAACTGCTGCTGGAGTTACATTTGCTTTAGTTTTCAATCTGAATAAAGACAAGCCCACTGATTGCGATCTTTTCCTCCTGGTTCATTTGCCACGTGCTTTCAAAAGGGACAAAGCAAACACGCAAAGCTGACAAGGAATATGAAGCTTCCTCCCCACTAAACCCGATTAAAGGAAGTCGTCCCGAAGTTAATGTCAATGGAAATATCATGGAAACATGACTGCTTGTGGTATTTCCAATGGAAATACCAAACAAAGAACTATCCAAATACTACTTCTCCTGTAAATATCATGAGGATATTTGCTGCTCAGCTCAAAGGTAGGAGGGTAAAATGGAGAAGAGGAAGAAGAGAGCAGAGAAAGGAAAGCAAAGTGGGGGAAGCCGAGGAGCAGAGCGGGGCAGAGCCCTCTTTGAAGATACAAATCAACAGAAGCAGAAAATGTTCTCAGTAATACAATCTGGACTTTAAGGGTTGGATAAGATTTAGAACTACATAGGAAATGAGTGAAAAAGAGAGAAGTAGAGAAGATTGAGCTACGAGACCATCCAGCCTGGTCTGGAACACCTCCAGAGAGCTTCCAACTCCCCTGGATCCCTGGCAGTGTCCAAGGCCAGGTTGGACGGGGCTTGGAGCAGCCTAGGACAGTGGAAGGTGTCCCTGCCCATGGCAGAGGGTAGGACTGGACGGGCTTGAAGGTCCCTTCCCATCCAAGTCATTCTGGGATTAGAATCTAAGACACTGAGATGGAAAAGGCACGCTGGGAATTGAGGCAAGAATGAGATGGAAGAAGACACTTTTTAAAGCTTTTCAGAAGTGATGTCTGCACACACAGACCCACACTCCCCTTATCACCACACCTGTACAGTCCTAACATATGGCCCTGATTCAAACTAGGAGATACATTTTACTATTTTCATGCATGTGCATTTTTAAAGTGTGTATAAATACCCACGTAAAGCAATTTTCCTGACAGTATTTTCTTGTCAATGGAAATATATCGCAACACTTATCTTGATGCATCCTCCCAGAACGTTATTCCGGAAGCCAAAATGTATTAATGAGAAAGAGACTGTACTGCCCAAATCCTTGTTGATTTTCTCAGTCCGTCCTACACATGGTAAAATTAGCATTGGGCATCTTTAGATGCATATTTAAAAGTTGCAGTTTTCAGCTCTTGTACGGAAACAAGACAAAATATGAAGAACTGTGGTTATTATTTAATTTCTTTTGACACCAATCTTTCCAGATGATTGATTCTGTGTTTTTTCCAACACAATTATAAGTGAACAAAAAGTCTAGAAAAACTTTTGCAGTGTAAAAACGAGGGAGAGGAAATCCCATTCACGAGTGAAAATTATTGGTATTCCACTGCTGTAAAAATAAACTGAGTACTTCACCAGTTTTGTGGCACGGATTAATAATGCATAAATGTTCACAAACGGTGGGGGGAAGCTCCAGTCATTTCAAAACCTTTCTGATCAGCCAGCGTCCCATGAAATGTCATGGAGAAACCATCCCAAAGACTGCCGAGGAAGAAGGAAGCTTTGGAGAGCGCAATGAACACTCTGTTACTGAACAATTATTTATGGCTCATATTGAATTGATAAATAATTATTCATATTACAATTCCTCCTGAGTGTCTCACACACATGCAAAAAAGTCCTGCATCAGGGACAGAAAGTCTAATAGATCATGAAAATAGAAGTGGAAGAAGGAAGCAGAGAGCAGGAACTCACCAAGAGGTTTCACAGAAGGCGAAGAACTGAGAGGAGCAGCATCTCCACACTGCCCATTGCAAGTCCCACCAGAGAGTTCTGCCTCCCACCTGCTGACACGGGCATAAAGCTAAAAAACCCATGATATTTGTCTGCCTAGCTTCTGGAAAAAATTGGATCCAAAGTTAATGAAATTTACAAAACAAATATGCAGGACAAATTAGGGATGTATACAACATGAGTATGTAACACAAACTATATATACAAAACGAATATGCATTGCAAATTAAATATAAATTAAATCAAATCTATCATTTCCAACCTCACACTCTTCCAAAATAGATAAGACCTTGTCACCCTTTCAATGCATTCAAGTACACGATACCTTCAAAAGAGTTTCATTTATCACGCCGAGGTGAAAAGAAATTTACTTAAATTAGAGGTTTTGGTGGGGTTTTTTTGTAGCTACACCAACTTGAGAACATAAAGCAGGGAGAAAACAGCTCAGAGATACACAATCATCTTTAGGATTCACTCGGCATAAGCGTTTTATTGATCCTCATGTTACGAGATCCCATTTAAGACAGAAGCCATTCCATTTTCAAGTCCAGGCTTTACTGGCTCAATAAACATCTCTATACTTTCGCGAGCACGTCGCGTACATTAGAGCAGGAGCAGCTTCTCCACAGACCCTGGGGACTGAGCTTCATAATCCGCTGGTTGAACTGCCTGTTCCAATGATCCAGCCAGATCTCCCAAGAAAAGAGGTGCCTGTTGTCCTGATTGAACTGTGGAGCCCAAAAATGGGATTCCCTTGGGTCGGGGCATCAACATCTCCCTAACTCAAACCATGATGGTGCAGAGCCCAATTAACATTTTCCAGTGCGTGTTCAGCTGCTGTTTCTCCAGAAGGAGAGGTTTAAGGATGTGCTCTAAGAGCCCAGGAAACTTCTGGAGAGTTTTCATTTCAGCACAAGGATCTTGGCACATAAATCCTTCCAGAGCACGGTTCTCGCTTTGACCAAAGAACTCCCAGCCCTGCTTTTGCTCAAATCCTGCCCAAACAGATTATCCATAAACGCAAATATATATGGACACACACACCCCAGCACTGAATCACACAATCATGGAATTGTTAAGGCTGGAAAAGATCTTTAAGATCATCCAGCCCAACCACCAACCGTGTTCCCCATTAAACCACGCCCTCAAGTGCCACATCCACACGTTTTTTGACGTGGGATTGCTCTGAGATCTCGAAGTTCTTAAAGCTCAGCTGCACCACGGGAGGACATTTTCATATGAAGGGGCCAGGAGCTCTCCTCTAAGCCACAATTCGGCTCTCTCTGTAGGAATTGGCTTGAACAGATGGAATCACATCCATTTTCCCACTTTCATCAACACTGTCAAATAAATTCAAGACATGAGTAGTTAATGGAATAAGGAGTTGAGCTGACAGCACATCCAATAAATCAACCAGGTATCAGCTATTTGGCAAAAATAAACAGCTTGGCCAGAAATAGTAACAAAGGCAAAATTTGACAAGTAGAAGCCTTAAAATTCATATCCGATTAAAAAAAATATATACACCGAGGACAAGAAAGATCTGAACATTGCTGTTCAACTCTGCAAAGCAAACAACTGCCTCAGTTATGAATGATGTCATTAATTATGACTGAAAAACCTGTCTGCGATTCTCTGATTAAGGCTGGAAAAGACCTCCAAGATCATGGAGTCCAACCTCGTTATTTGAGACTTTAATTGATGCCCTTACTGCTTTTGTGAGTACATTTTTGTTCCCGAGAGAGGAAAGGCCAACTCAGAATTTATGAGCCCTGTGCAGCGATTGCTCCTCTTCACCTGATGCCATCCCAGGAATGGCAGAGTTGAGGACAACCAGGATTGAGGTTCTTACTCCAAAAGCCAAAGGAAGAGGGGTTGGTTTCCTTTAGTGTTGGGTCGCTGGGGGTTTTTGTCCCCCTCTCTGTTGAATATGTGGCAGGACAGATTATCCAGAACACTTTGTTCTCTCTACTTTATTTCACTTTGCTACAGAGTGTTGTAAAAAGCAAAAAGCATCATTCCAGCCTCGGAGTGCAGAAACTCCTGTGGTGAGGAAGCCATGAACCTGGAGGCTGTGGCTCCCCTGGGGGTTACAAAGTGAGACCTGAACCCGGAATCCTCCCATAAACGAGCTGTGCTCCGTGGCACATTTAAACTTCTCTGAGTTTAACCCCTCCATCCCATAACACAAAACATTTCTTAACTACACAGTACAGATCAAGCAATACAGGACAGTCTTGGCACCAGCCTAATATTTGGAATTGGAACCAAGATTTTTCCCCATCCTGCTTAGGTTTGGGGACATGGAAGAATCAATGCCTACAAGGGAGAGCACACCAAGATATCTTTTCTGTCTAGCAGCTTAAAGGACATCGAAGATGCCACAAAAATAATAAATAAAAATTCAAAAGCTGCACACAACCGACAGCTCAGCTCAAGAAGGGCTCCTTAAACAGCAAAGGCCTCTGAAGATACAGAACACCAATGCATATTCTCCTTGAGGACCCGCAAACATTTGAGAGCTGCATTCATCCTAAAATTAAAAGCAAAAGTCATCAATGAAACAAAAGGCAGCCAATCTGGCAGCAAACTCCCATTTCTTTTTAAAAAAAAAAAATTAAAAACTATCTGGTTTTCCAGCTACAAAATATTCAAAGCTCACAAAAGTTCTGTAACCACCTAATAGATCGTTTTTCTTCAGGCAACTTGAGCACAAAAGCAACTTGACTCTCTTTGTACCTCATGATTTAGCACCATCAAACCCAGCAGAGCATTCTCAGCAAACACCTTGGTGACAGCGAGCACCTCGGCTCAAACTGAGCCATTGGGGATCTCACTTTCATCAGATTTTCTTTGTGACCAAGGCAAGAGATCCTCAGCCTCTTCTCTTGCCCTAACTCACCTGGGACAAGCCCCACCTGCATTCAGAAACTGATGGAACTGAGGATTTTCCTTTTGTAGAACCTCCCAATAACAATACAGCAAATGTTTTAACTTTTTTTTGTTTTAAATGTTTCATTTTCCACACTGGTTGAGGGACATAAAACCTACATGGGGCTTGCAGTCAGGTATTCCCAAAGTTCCCAGATTTGCCTGTCAAGAATCTGGGTTCGATTTCATCTTGAAATTGATGCTGGCTTTTTTTGCACTAAAGAAATGTCTCATATCCTCATACTTCAGGGTTGCTGATGACAAAATAATACAGCATCCAGGTAGAAATTTAATAAAGCCCTTTTTCTATAGGATAAAGCCCGTGGAACTGACAAGGTGTACACTATAATTAGCAACCTGCACCTTCACATACTTGTTGCCTGAACAATAAGCTCAAAACCTGAGGTATCTCTCCACATGTCAGCAATCCTTTCACCAGCACAACTCGCATACTGATGAATATTATGGAAATGAATTTACAGATAAAAAGGGAAAATACCTATTCTGATGCAAATCACACCCAGCACATAAGCAGTGGGAGTGACTGAAGCCTAAATGCCTCTTGTGCTTTTTCACAGCGCACAAAAAATACAGGAAAAAGCTGTTTGGATGTTCTCACTGCTGCTGACATGGAACCAAGAGAAACTGAAAATTTAAAAAAAGCCAATCCACAACAAACAAAACATTGAGTATTTGCTTTGGTTCCTGCTTGTTTAATATCAATATGACACCAAGCAGCTGCCCCCCAAGGTGAGGCTGGGGTTTGGTGCTTTTTAGCTGCTGTGAGCATGACAATACCACTCCTCTGGGCAGCCTGAGTGCTGCTTTGGAGAGCCCAGTGAGGGTTTCAGCTTTGATATGACCAGGGACCTTCTCCATCCCCTCCTCTGCCCCTTTCTCCTCGGCCTTGCAGAAATACAGTTAAAGAAAAACTTGAACCTAGATTAGGTGGAGGAAAAATACAGCCCCCAAATGCATCTTTCGTGCATTCATTTCAAGTAACCAAAGAACATTTTACTAAATAAATCAGTAAATGTTGCTGAACACACGATTTTTTTGAAGTGGTAACTCAGCAGAAGGAATCAGTAGTAGTAGGGAAGCAGCCCAGTATTGCCCTGCTGGTGAGAGCTGTGCCAAAGCAGAGGTGGGGGTCTGAACTTCTCAGATATAAAGCAGATGATTTTTACCATTCTGCACCTGCACATTTCCCTTCTAAAAATCCTGGGGCAGAGCAATAAACCACAGCTCACTCCTCGAGTGAAAACACCACTTCTGGTATTAGACTCCCTGTCCATCCACATCGGTGTCAGGAGAAAAACCCAAAGGAAACTCCTGGCAAACGGGGAGCTGGAAACTCCCAGAGCATCTCTGGGCTGGTGACAGCACCCAACGCAGTGAAGAGCTGAAGGAACAAACTCAGGGGGCAGATTTGGCCCTCGGACACGTCCTGACCACTGGCACTGCTCAGACACCTCCCTCTCCCTGCATTCCAGTTCCTCTGATATTGACTGGCCCCAGGTGATGGAATTTCCCACAGTGGGCGCTTGATTCCATTTCTAATTCCTTGTGTACACATAAACTTGCTCCAGCTAATTTAAGTGGGTACACGCCAGCACAAACTCCTGTGAGGACGTTTCAATTTTCGTCTAATTTAATGGATTATTACATTTTAAGCTGACAATGTTCCTGGCTGATTTACACTAACATGAAATAAAGTTAGTTTATGCTGCAATAAGAGTGGCTGCGCAGCCGATTGGACCAGCTTAATGAAACTGATTTAAATTACACCTTAATTTAAAGAGGTACAGTAATGCATATAAACAAGCCCTGAGTGATGCTTTGAATATGAAGAGAATAAGAATGACTACAAGGAGCTACACACATCGCTGGATTGTTCATCTCAGCTTCCCAAAGCTCAGCTCTGAAGGGCTCAGCATTGAATCTGACCTGGGAGTAGTCAAGGAGAATAAAAGCAGCATAAAGAACCGAGTAATTAATCTTATTTTCTATGTGGGTTGCCTTTAAATTGTGTAAATTCAAAGACTCAGTATTTCTCCAAAGCTAAATTAAAGGGGAAGGAAACATGAGATTATGTGTATTTAATCCAGTGTGATGGGGGAAGTTGGCAAACTCACCACCGAGAGCTTGATTCTGATGCTTTAGAAGTTTAATCTTCAATACCATCAATTTTATACTAAAAAGCACTCAAAGAATACAAGCAAAAGTCACTGAGGTCATGAATTTACTCTGTGTTAAAGTTCCTAAATTCTGTCTTCTGTTCCTTGTTCTTTGGACAAAAGCAAAGTGCACGACTGTAGAGTAGGGCTGGTAGCTCCACTCACAAAGAAAACAAAATATTAACTACTTAGGCTCGGTTTACTTAACTTATGCTGCATTTCAAACAGGAGAAGTTGGTTTTTAGCCACTTCCAGAACTTTTATGCGCCCCAAGATTTAGTTCATTATGCTGAAATAGAGTGCAAATAAAATATAATAAGGAGAAAATGATGGTATAAAACATTGTGTTGTAGCAGGGAGAAGCAAGCCCAGCCTTATCTTTCTCCTGCAATGCATGCTCCATTCTCCTCTTGAAATGGGCTCATATATAACTTTAAGAGTTTGGAAATAAAGCTTTCCATTTTACAATCTGTTTAATGTCAGCTGCTCACTATTTCATGGTGGGCATCGTGACAGCCTCATTCTGCAAGACAAGATTCTCCTGCTCCCTCGGGAGCTCAGCCCAAGGTGCTGCTCCAGGCTGACCTCAAACTTTGAGATTTCACACTCTTTATACTCTTTGGCTCCAAATTAATACGACTTTCCAAAAACCAATCAAAAAATGCAAGCAACCTTACTCTTCCTTTCCAGAGACGTGCAGCAAGTGCTCCTTCTTGTTCTCCTTCTCTCAAGTTTGGGCGAAATTGCAGACACAGAGTGTGACATTTTCATCCTGCACAGCTAAGGGCAGGCCCCTTAAGGCTATGAGCAATAACTAATTAAAACAGATGAAGACTTACCCCTAAGTCCAGGCCTCTTCAAAAAAAAAAAAAAAAAATCACAATTTTATTATACTCATGACTCCCAGAAGAGCTGAACTGCATTAAATTATAATTTTATTAAGTTGAACAATTAATATATGCAGAAAAGCGAGTTTGAGAGAACAAATATCACAGCAAGCTGCAGCCATCCTGTCTCTTTACTGAAGTCTCCCACTGCTGCACTGCACTAATCCAGGTTTATGGCTGCTTTGCATCAGCAGAGCAGCACAAAATAGCCAGGGCACATCACTGAATACGGCCCAATCCATTTAGCAGAATGTTCCTGGGGTTTCTTAACCTCTTTTGGGGCCTGAAGAAGGGAGCACAAAACTCAGCAGTGGATTCACTGAACAGACAACAATTTGGACTAAAACTAGGTAACCCAGCAGGCAGAGCTTATTAACCCAAATTCTTCAGCACTCTCAACCCAGGTGTTACCACAGACAGTTCTGTTCACGCTTTATCAGGGCTTTCTTCCCAATTCTCCAGTTCTCACCTGGCAAATAATCGCTGCTGACTCCCAGCATGCTGAAATCCAGACCACAAGCGTTCCACGTAATTTCCAACATCCCACAGCTCAGATAGCAAACATAACCAGGACTGCCTGTTCTCCACAGGGAGGGTGGCTTGGAAGCAGCAAACCCCAAAAGGTTCTTTTGCAACGCAGGTCCCCATTAGCACCAACGTGTGGATCCTTCTAGAGGCTCAGAAGCCAAACACTTAAGCACCGAGTTCCCACATAAAATCTGTCCCAGTTCAGACAGAAATAAAACTCTGGCTGTCTGGGAGAAGTCCCTGGAAGAAGTTGAAGGGACAGGAGCAAAGAACACAGCACGCACAGGAGAGTGCTGCGCCCACGAGTCACAGCCACGCTGAACTCATCAAAACAGCACCGACGCCCTCACAGAGCAAAGCACAAAGAGCCACTGGTCTTTAGAAGAAAAGGTGACAAATGAAAGCCCCTTAACTTTAAAAAAAAAAGTGAAAAAATGAAAACCCCTTCCCTTTCAAAGCAAATGTGAGAAATGGACCTCCAAAGCGCTCCGAGTGTCCCTTTCAGGCGCCTGCTTTTAAACCATGACTCACCCGAGAAGGTCTGACCTGCAAAACCTGTAACAACTTGGAAATGTAGTTAATATGGCAAATTACTTTGGAAAAGAACGTATTTTCACCCCACTACAAATTTGTTATGTCACAGAAAGGATTGTTCATATACAAATGATGCGCAAGCCTCTCTGACAAGGCAGAAAGACAGGCAGACAGCCTTCCAGGGAGTCCTGTGTAGCTGAAGTAAAAAGTAGAAGACCTCTGTCTGTGGCCAATTAGGCAGCCATGTTAATGAAGGTACTCATTAATGAAGGCAGGACCTCAGGGTTAAGGCATCTGGGGACCCTTCCCAGCCCTTACAAGAATCCACTGCAGGAGCCAATCTCCTCCTGAGGAAGGAAGTCCCTGGGCAGCACCTGTGGGAGGGGGTGGGAAGAGCACAGGTCCCAGCTCACCCACCAGACAGAGCCCCCATGGAGAGAGCAGAAATGGAATTAACTGCAGGCCTCCTGTCTCACTTCCCACCTGTTCACAGGCTGCATCTCGAAGATCACAGCATTTCCCCCAGAAAACGCTGTCTGACACCAGAGCCCTGGACAGAAGCTTTGTGTTTGCAAACTGGGCACAGTTCCACATTTACACCATCATTTGCATTTGTTAAATTGTTGAGGCCAATAAAGTTCAGTCTGAGATGATTTGTTTTGATGCTTCAGCTATATTTGGTAGCTGCTTCTTTGTTCTTTCTTAGATGACAACCTTTTTGAGGAGGAAAATACTTAGGGCAGAAGGTAAATCATCGTCCTAGCACATTCTGGGAGAAAACCTAAAGCCTGTTGCTGTTGAAGAGCTGACACACTCCACAGTTTAATCTTGAAACAGATCCAGGGAGGTAAAAGAATGTCAGAAGTTCAAGGGCTTGAGCTGTAGCCAAGAAAAAGGCAAGTTGGCCAAGGTGCTGTACAAGTACAAGCACAGGCTGTGCATAAAAACTGTGTCTGGCCTTTTCATGTGAGGGGAGGTGAGGAAAAGCAGCAAAAACTCCACCAGCTCTGTGCCTCAGTTTAGGCACAGAAGAGCTTCAAACACCACATGACAAAAGCAATAAATTGATGTTTTCCTGATGAGGTCTGAGTTGAAAAGTTTGGGTATTTTACATACAGATAACATTATGGACACCATAAAGGTAAATAATCAGAGCAGAAGGTAAAACAGTGAAGTGGAAAAAAACAGCCACGGTTTATGGGAATTGTTTACATTTGGGAGCCATTGGGAGGTGTGGGATGTCTGGTTCTGAGCCCTCCCAAAACTCCAGCATCTGTCAAGATGCATTTATCCACAGCTGTCAAGAGGATGATTTAGGCCACGTTTATCAGAACGTCCTCAGGAATTGCAGGAGCTGAGCCAGCTCCCAGCTGCAGGGGGATGAACCTCTCCCTTGGGTTGCTACCACAGGAGAGGAAGGAAAGCCACGTGCAGCTGGAAATTACAGGTTTGGTTCTAGAGCTGGTAATGAAATAACGAGAACAGTGCAAGCGGTGCCACTCTGGGGCCGAAGCTCAGTCAGAGACTGGAGCAGGATGAGACACTAAAAATCACCAGAGTGCCTGGGAAATACCACAGCCAGCCCCTCTCTAAAGTGCCTTCTTCACTTTCCTTAACAAGTGGTTTCACTTCTGTCAATGGAACACGAAAACCTCTAAAATTTCCACTTCTGCACCATTTGCAGCCCAGGATTTCCTCAGTGCCCTCCAGCAACGAAATGGTGAAGACAACAAGCATTACCTCTGTAAAACGCCAACGCTGTCAATTTTTTCAGCTACAAGACTCCTGTTTCCGTTTTGTTCTACAAAAATTAAGCAGCATCACAGAGCCCTGCTGAATCCAGTAAAGTTCTGCAGCAGAAACTCTGAATTTCATTTGAAAAGTGCATTCTCGTGAGCTGCCACAGACTCAGTGACAAAGATAGAGATTTCTTTTGGTGGGAATAAAAAATAGAATGAGTCTTAAGAAAAGCAACTAAAAGAAAATCTGACTATTCTTATATAAAAGATCTATGAACTGTTTTAAAGAGCAGCACACAAGACTTAAAATTTCAGAGTTCAGAGGCATGTAAGTGCATATAAAATAAAAAATAATCACACATTGATTGGCTTTTTGTTTATCAAAACAAGTTTGGAGCAAGCCTTAAAAATATTTTACAACCACATATTTTTGGCAATAAGCTCCTCATGCAGCTACAAAAGATTATGGTGCATGGCCAGTTTAAAGATATACGTCCTCTCTGTTGGAAAAGGAAATATCTCAGATGTTATTTAGGACGTCAGGCATTACCCAAATAACTTTCAATGGGAAAAAGATGAACATCAGCAACATTGTTAAAGATAAAACCAGAGCGTGGTAATGAATAAATAGGGTGTCTTGGGGCTTTTTGTTGTTTCCTAGGTTTTAGCTTCTTTGGAATAGCTGTGCAGCTGGATTTAGGTTTCAATTAATTATCATCCGCTCGTACAGAAATCTTTGATCTTAAAGGAGTCCTTCTATTCCGAGTTAAAGCCGTGCACGATAAGAAAACAAAGAACATGAAATCATGTTGTGTCTTGTTAGCAACACATGAGGGGTGTGAAATGCACAGGCCACGGTGCCTTTGTGTGCACGGGGCGGAGCTGGGATTGCACAGCTGGATCGCCCAAACACCGGCGGAGCTGGGATTACACAGCTGGATCGCCCAAACACCGATCCCAACGGGAACCACGGGCACAGCACCCACAGCCAGGGCCCAGTCCCTGGACAGCAGCTTCAGTCTCCCCATCTCCTGCACAGCTGAGCTGGCTGCCACTCCAGGGCTGGAATTTGGGGCCCTGGGAATGCTCTGTTAGGATTAAAATCTCTGTTGTGACTTTATCCGGCAAGAGTTACTGCTCATTCCTGCTCCTTGGGAAGGAATAGGATCAAAGTGGCTGTGCACAGCTCAAGGGGCAAAGAAGAGTTCCAGGTCGATTGGGTGGGACCTGCTGCACTCTGAAACAGGATTTCCCCATAATCTAAATCCACAGAGTTCCAATTATCCTTTTAATTGTCAGTACTCTCCCAGTTAAAGCCCCACCAGACAAAACCCTGTCTCCCCTTCGATCACCATCCCTTCCTCGCACAGATCTTCCTCTAAGCCAGTAGAACAAATGGTGTGTAGGGTTAAGGGATGGAGCCCTCCAGGCATTTGTACTTTCCTGACAAACAAAGCCACAAAGCTGGAAAAATCTGTCAAAGGAGTATATTTAGTCCAGGCAATCACTTATAAACCGTTTCATGCTTTAAAGTCTTTTCTCTTGCTAAGAGATGTTGTGCAAATGAACGAGCCTCAGCTCCAAGACTGCTGGTTTTATTTCCAGCCTGAGATTTCCTGGGCACAAACAGATGCAGAAGAGAGCACAGCTGCTCTGGGCCGCGCAGTAAATCCAGCGCTTTGGAGATGCACTGGATTTGTTGGAGATGCACAAATTAACCCTAAACCTCAGCTTTCTGGAGCAGCCGGGACTGCTGTGGCTCTGACGGACACCCTGGCAAACACATCCAAGGTTTGTGGAGCTGAACAGGTTACTGACACCTCCTGCAGAGCAGCTCTGAGGGATCGCATTGTTCCGTGTCCAACAGCCACACAAACACAGAGTACCCTCAGAGTATCCATCCGAACAACAAGAACGGCTCCTCGGGGCATTTTTGAACAGCATTCAGATGAAAAGGATTGAAAAAAAAACCAACCTTCTAAGGGTAGAGCAAAGCCAGGAACAGCAGTTACACAATAATCCAGTTCAAGTGATGGATGGAAGCTGAATGCAAGCCTGAGCTGCAATAGTAAAGATGGATCAAACAAGAGCTGGAAGATTTCTTTTTGAAACAGGCAGGCTCTTCCTTGGTTTGCTTCCCCTGAAACAGGAGCAAGAAAATACATTCACACTATTTCTAAAACGAGGAAGAACAGTCAAAAAAAGGACGAGTGGTTTGGCGGAACTGCAGGATGCCAGCCCTCGTGAACCCGTCCCGTCGGCGGTTTATTCTGCGAGCAGGAAAAATGTGCTCAGAGGAAGTTGAAATCAATGGGTCATATCCCCGAAAACGCATTTATGGAATATCGGAGAACTAAAAAAAGTCAGAAAATCTCACCCATCAGAAAACTGTGAGATGCAAAAATCAAACTCTGCTTTTAGCTGTGCTCCTTCGAGGTCTTCAGGATTGGTCCTTTTTAGAGCACGTTGCTTTGCTTGCAAAGCCTAAGACAGGAGGTAGATGATGCAGTTATTACTCTTCAGCTCCACTCTGTCCTTTTTGCTTTCTCAGAAATTCCTGCTAATCTGTCCAGGATCTTGTCCCCAGGCTCTCCAGGAGTTCTCCCAGCTGGCACTAGATGGGGTGTGATGCTCAGCATCTTTTGACCACAGACTGATTGGGGAAAGGAGAGTCAATAATGAGATTTCAGCCCAATTGGGACAGCTCATTTCAGGAAAAAGCCCCAGCCAGAACTCTGCATTCCCACATTTCTCTAAATATTAATTTGATCACGTTCACTCTGTCCTAAAGTGGGTGTGGTAATCTCAGGTAAGTGATTTAGAAATGCAAGGAAGGGAAATTACTCACTGCTCCTCTCACATCTCCCCAGCCCTTGGAAGGTTTCCCTGCCAAAGTAATCACCACTGCTATTTTGCAAAATCTGAAGGAAAATAAAGAGTATGGTTAAAAGTTTGGTTTCAAGTTTTGATGATGAAGATCTGAAAATTACTAAGAAAAAGCAACCATTGCTGTAAATCTCCTGGCCTTGGAAGAAACTGCTACAGAGAACACCACAAACACACACAAACAGGGAAGATTTAACACAAAAGAAGAATTTTGGTAAATATTAATGCTCTTATCAGTTCCCAATTCTCCCTCTTAGGTCTTTGTACCACCTACAGAAAGATCCCCTAAAATCAGCCCCACACAGAAAACCCCATTTCTTCCCTTACCCTTCCCAGACCATTCAAATCTGTTTGAAGCAGAAAAAAAGAAATCTGTCTTTACTTTGAGATCACTCACCTGTCTCTGGAAATTCAAAGAGGGAAGTCACTTTTTGAAATAGTTTTAGTTCTTCTTAGTGATCTGTTCGTGGAAATTTAAATATCATTGTAGTAAAAACTACCATCTGAACTATTTTAATAACAATTTTCCCTTTCAAAAAACTTTAAGAGGGAGAAAACTTTCCTTTTATTAGTTTTTTTTAAAAGTTCATTTGCAAGCATTCTACTTTCTTTTTGAACAAGAAAAACCTAAAGTTTCCATGACTGCCAGGCCATTTTAATGAGTTAAAGAAAGTGTTTTCTTATAAATTATTCATTTCCTTCCTCTCTTATTTTTTTAGTTTCTTTTTTCCTTACTGCCTTACATCACTATTCTTGATCCTCTGCAACACCATCCTTAATTCAAAATGACCACATTTGACTTTTAGACCATAAAAGCACAATAAACCAAGGGATGTATGGCATACCCCCTGCAATTCCAACGCATTGGATACAAGTTCATCCTTTTTAATTCCTTTTTTTTTCCCCCTCTGGTGGAAGGACAAAGTAAAAAGACTGAAGAGGGAGGGATCTGAGGCTGATGAAGGTTCAAGAAATGCCCAGTAGCTTTATCTGCAGCACTGAGTAATATCACGTTTCAAGTAAAATACCCAATATTTTCAAAAACCATAAAGGATCTGGCCAGGATAGGAAGAAAAATCTCTGCATCTATCTAATGGTCTATTTCTATCCTGAAGCAGGAGAAATAATAGCCTGGTAATTCCATCCCAGGGAAACAGCAGACTCTATTCTTCCACTCACGACAAATGGATTTATCCCAGCAGTGCTTTAGAGCCTTATTGGGGACAAACAGAGATGAAGCATTTGAGCCAACAATAAACGACTCCATTGCTCGTGGCTGAGTGGAACAGACTCAAAAACGTTTCCTTCATAAACTCATTATTAGAGAGACAATCACAGACAGCGAAGATTCAGCACAGGAGCAGCAGCTGAACAACTGTGGTGAGTTTTAATGGCACTTATCAGTCCTTAAAAACACACCTATCAAATATACACTGCTCTGATGATATTTCACAGCAAAGGGATCTCAACTCCCAGGAGATGCTGAGCTGAATCGCTCACAAACTTATCTTGGTTCCTTGAAACGATCAGAAGGTGCCCAAAGCTAATAATTAGTGCTTAGACTACGACTTCTTTTCTCTCCCACTATGAAGATTATTGTGTCCCGTTTTTTCTGGGGATTTGTGCTCATTTATATTCTGGGACTCATCTCTTAAAGAGAAACAACTCCAGCAGAGTAGAGGCTACACACTGAGAAGGGTCTCAGAATGTCACTACTAAACTGCGTAGGAACTGAGATCCACAAATGCCAAAAGGTCAGAAAAAAGGGAAAAAATCTTGGACACGTTCTTGAAGTGAGGAAAAGAAATAATTAATAAGAGTGTCAAATCTTGTAAATCAATTTATTATGATGGTCCCTGAGGCTTCTCCTGTAAATCAATTTATTATTATGGTCCCAGAGGCTGAAGGATGGGGCATGAAAGGGAAACAAGCAGCTGAAGCTCCAAAGAGCTCACTCATTATATGTTAGACATCAGGGCAATGGAGTGATGAAACTTACACAAAGAGTCCAAAGAAGATGAACAGAACCCCCACCAGAACAAAGTTATGGCAAACTGCACATGAATCCAATATCCTGTGAGAAGTGGCTTCATTTATTGTTGGGTTAGCACAGACACCTGTACCTGAAACAAGTCACCACATGAGCTCCTTTAAAACAAAAAGTTCAGCTTTATCACAGTGTTGTGACCCTGAAGTGGCTAAACACACGTGCCACTCTCAGCTCACCCCACAGGAACACACGGAACCCCAGAGGAGCTCTCCCTGGTTTTCTGAGCCTCCTTTCCCAGGGTATTTGTGCATCATCACCAAAGGACTGCAGGAGTATTGCTCCCATTCCAGTTCCTTCAATGGCATCGGGTCATTACAGCTACAGAAATGCTGGGAGAAGTGCTCCTGAGTGACTGTCACATCATCTCCTGAAAATATTGCATTTCAAACCAACATAAACCAGCGGCCTCTATGCCAATTAGTTTAGAAGCCTGGCCTGTGCAAATAAAAGCTCCACTTCTATGCTCAAACTGAGAGAGTAAATTTATTTCTATGAAACAGATTAAATTTCTTTTGATTGCTCAACAAACAGTTGGGTTTTTCTTTTCCTCTCTGTTCCCTGAACACCATTTAAAGAACTGGACAAAGATTTTTTCCTTAGATTTTGCACAGCATCTACAATCCCTGCTTCTTCACATGTAATTTCCCAGTTTGCTAATAAGTGCCCAAACGCCTCTTTGAGACGATCTCCTACAGTCAGACAATCAGAGCTGTTCCAGTTTCTCTGAGCTTCACAGAGCTCCTCTATTTAATTAACTTCAAGTGCTGTATTCTCCAAGGAAGCAGAGGGAGAGTTTATTAGGAGGTGTGATATAAATTACGCAGTAATTCGAACAGAGTGGAAATCCAAGGCAGTTTGTGGGCAAGAAATCTCTCTCTAGCACACCTACTCCTCGAGAGGCTAAAGGGCACAACTTGGTTTTCAGCTCTCATTTAAGCCGCCCTAAGGAAGTGTGATCCCTCAGCATCTCTGGCAATTTGATCCATTAGGAATGCTCGCCAAGCCGAGCTCCCAAAGGCTTTGCACGGATTTTTAGAGCTTAAATCAAAATCACCATCCAAAAAAACTAAAAAAACCCCACCCACATCCTCACTCGTTGCCTAGGTGAGAAATTCACTAAGTCTCCCCTTTTGCCTGGAAGATTTTAAAGTTGCATCTGAAGGATCCAACCCTGAGGAGCAGATGAATAAATCCCAGCTCTCTAATTAAGCAGAGGGGCTCTTAACACCCTGGAGACCCCAAATGTTCCAAGCACAGCTACCAGACAAGAGCAAGCGGATTGGCTTTAAAGGATTGCCAGAGGATCTGATAACGGCTTCACAATTAAAACAACAAGGGAAAGGAAACCAGGTCAAAGCAATCTTCCTCCAGAGGGGTCAAACCACACCGTTCCCTGCTGCTGCTGACACCCGAGTGAGCATCCTGCAGAGCAGGAGAACGAAGACCAAGGCAAATCACCCCAAATTAATGTGCCGTAAGGACAGAGCGCCAAATCCCCAATTCTTTTGGAAAGCAAGGACTAAAGCTGTGCCTTGACCACCAGGCTACCAGCAACCCGCTCCTTTGGAGGTGGGAATTTTTACTTTAGGCTGGAGTGTGTAGCAGTCCAAGGCCAGGTTGGATGGGGCTTGGAGCAACCTGGGATAGTGGAAGGTGTGGAGATGGAATGAGGTGATCTTTAAGGTCCCTTCCATCCCAAACCATTCCAGGATTCCATGATTAATGCTGGGAGTAAGAGGCAGGTTTCAAGGCAGCTCCTTCGACCCTAATTTTAAAAGCAAGCCCCGTTCAATACTTTAAGAAATTACATAAGCGCACAGACTAAGCAGAGAGAACAACACAAACCAAGGGGAGCCAAGCCAAGTTCCCATCCTGAGCAGCCATGAAAAGCAACACCATCAAATCCCTGTACACAAATTATTCTTGCAGCAATCAGTTAAGTAGAAACACAAAAAGTCCTGCAACATAACATGGCCACATTTCGGTGCATTCACAAATCCTATCAGCTTCCCTTTTATTAACAAGATTCATTTTAACTGTTGGTATTATTAACACGACAAAATGTAAGTGATTTTAAGGGAAGTCTTTCTCAATCGCTATATAATTATAAAGGGGGAAAAAAACCCTCTCGTATCAGGTTCATTATTTAAAAGGATAAGTAAATAAATCAATCTATAAAATATTCTGTTAGTTGCCGGGAAACCTCATTGTTGATATGACAACCATGGCACAGAAAACCAGATTACAGCTTCCTTCAGAAGATCTGTGGGGATTCTACATTTTCATTAAGGAAAGTGGTTTCTATCTGCTATGCTATAGTGACACCTACAGAAAATAAACATTTAAAATGGGGGCCACGGGCAGGAATTTGAGCAGAGATCGTTTTTAAGTGCTGCATAACCACACTTGTGTGTGTCTGCAGTAAGTATTGTTTAAAATCCAGCACGGAGGCTCTGGAATTCCATATGCCAGTCTTTCAGGATGCACTTTACGAACATTTTCATGGCAGTCATGTCAGCAAATCATGCTAACAGCAAGTTTCCAAGCAAAACTGGTTATTATAATTGCAGAATCCATGCTGCTAACGTGCCTTCAGAGGCAGTGATTTTTACAGTTTTCAAAGGCTCAGCACTTTTTTCCCTGGGGTGCTGCTGAATTTACAAAAAGGAGCATCTCCAGAATCTCCCATTGATTTTGCACTGTTGCACTGACGTTGTGAAATCTGTTTTCTCTTGAAAACATACTCAAGACTTTGCTTCTACTTTCACAGAAGGGAGAAGTATTCCTTTTTTCTAGACCTCCTTTCCTCAAAATTAAACGCTCTGGGAAGTTCTGGCACAGCTTTTGTGGTTGACAACACCTTCAATGAACATCAGAAGCCATTTGCAGAACTCTCCTTCGTTCAATATTATATCCCTGAATCCTCAAAGCCTGACACCATTTCCATTTTCCTTTTCAACCAAACAACGGCAGAACAACCTCCTCTTTCTCCTGTTCTCTTCCCTTAACACTTTCAGTTAAGAGCAGTTAAGGAAGAGTTTAATGACATTAAAGGCTTCGATGAAGAGGCCTCTTTCTTTGAAGGATTGGACAGAAAATCTCAAGCCACTTTAAAAAAAGCCTTCATTAAATTTCCCAATACGAAATGACAATTAATATTGTAATTTATACTTTGTTTTCAGTCAGGAACAGTTCCACAACCAGAGGGGAAAGACTCTGTAAGGTTTCTTCTCCCCCATGTTCAACAGTAGGATAAAATCAGGAGCAAATACCTGGGGCTCAGGCCTAAATACAACACAACAAAGAGCTCTTGGAGCTGCCTTTATTCACTCTCATTCATTTAACCTATTGCTTTAGGATAAAATTTTCTCGACTAACTTGACCTCAAGCTGTGTCTGCCCCAGACATATTTGTTTGCTAAACTGTACAGATGACATTTATTTGCACAGATCAGCCACTCTCACCACTCTGAGCAGACCATAAGGTTGCCACCGGCCTTAGGACTGCCACCATTCCAGGCTGGCAGCAGAAAGTCTCTGTAGAGCTCCCTCTGAGTCTCTGAATAAACATAAATAGTTACCAGAAAAAGTTACCAGCCATAAAAACACTGTTTTATTGCTCCCTGCACTTAAATGTTTATTCAAAGTCACAGATGGTTCTTTCTAAATCAAATGAGAAATGAAAAGAGACAATAAGGCAGAAATGTTGCAGCTATTCCTGGAAGAGATCAGGATTACTTCCTACCTCACTCCCAGCACAAACTGAACTGGAGAAGCTGGAATGAATAATGCACAGGAATTTTGGATAGACACAGACATCTCCTCTGAAGGAAAGGCAAAATTCTTTTGATATCACAGCAAGAGTTAAAACCAACTCCATTACCTCTTCCTCAGAAAGCTCCTCACATTCCGCCTCCCTTAAATTGCTCCCTGACTTAAGTAATCATCTCCTTCAGGCCCTTAAGCAACGACTGGAGCCGGGTGAGCGAAAACCAAATTTCATCAGGAGCAGCCGAGGTAGCACAGGAGAAGCAGAGGTGTTTCTGGCAGTGTATAAAGCATTGGCACTTTAGCAAGGAAGGAGCCCTTTCCCAGCTGACAGGTTTTAATATTTTCACTCAGCGTGTCTGAGTGCTGCCCCAGGCATCCCAAAGTTTGCTGCACGACATCATTCATTCCAACAATTCTCTCAGACGCAGGAGGCAAAAAATAAAACACATTAACAAATATCAAGTCAGGCAAACTCGTGCTTCTGGGGAATCCAAATCCACAGCTGACTCCGAGGGAGAGCTCTCACTGAGTTCTATCACTGTTGATGCAGCCAAGTGTCCAAGTGGGTGTTTCTAGAAAAGCATGGAGGTGTCCAAAATTTTTAAGCACTGATGGCACGAGCTGTCCATCACACGTCATCCAGGGGTGTCTCTGACAGTGGATTTTTCATTTGTTTCAGCACCTGAAGAGCTGTGGCTGATTTTCTATCAGGCAGCAGGGCTGCCTTGAGGCCCCTTTGTGGCTCCCCCATCACCAACGCGTTCCTGCTTCAGCTTCCATTCTTTTTCCAGCTTTTTCCCATGTGCCTCATGCTGCTGAAGAGCCACGTATAGGTTTAGTCCTCTCCTCATCCTTCTCTGTAGCCAGGAGAGAGGTTGTGCAGTATTCTCAAGCAGCAGTGGTGAAATAAAAAGAGGAAAATTTGTTCCCAGCTATCCGACTCTTTCAGAGCACATTTTAAATCGATCATATTCAGGTCATTTTAGGGCAGTTTAGCTGGTTACACGCAGGAAATCAGAACTCACAGAGCATGGTCAGGCCTCTGTCTGTGCTGCAAAATGAGCTTTACACTTCCTGTGTTTGCTTCCTTTGGCTCTTTGTTCTGAGGCTTTGGACTGTGGATGCTGGAAAGGGCTGGGGATGGGCTCAAGGAGCATTTGGACAATGCTCTCAGGCACAGCATTCTGTGGATTCTCGAGGCTGTCCTGTGCAGGCTCAGGAGTTGGACTCGAGGATCCTTGTGGGTCCCTTTCAACTCAGGACATTCGTGATTTTTTCAGGGACAGGACTTTCAGGTTTCACTGTCTGTCTGTGGGGAATTTTTGTGTCAGAGCAGAATTTCAACCAGTCCCTGTTCTTTTTATCATTCAAGATAAGAATAGACTTATTTCATTCAGGTCACGTTCCTTCCTTTTATTTCATTTTCTTTTCACAAAACGGAGTCTCAACTTCCATCTCAACACCCAAAACACACCATGAAAATATGCATCACTGATCTAAAGAAAATGCACATGCAAATTCCCCCGCTGTAATTAATTAAGCCCTCCTAAACGTAATTTCATTCCAGGAAAGTCCAAGCACAGCTTCTCACCTCTGCTTTAGGTGCTACCTGGACATAAACACAACATCAACCACTTCAACAGTGCATGGGGTGAGAGAGCAGAATTTTCGATTTCTGCTCAAATACCACCTTTAAAGTTTAATTTTATCAGTTTGCTCACACACCTCACTATACTTCAGCTATTGTACCTGAACCTGAATATAAAATACTTACAAAAGCCTCACTCTGAAATCCACCCCCCCCATTTCTGTTGGGCACAGAAGCAGATGCTCAGTCACAGAGAAAGGAGAATTTGTGCACACGATCGGGTTAGACACAGAGAATTCAGTATTAGATACTGGCCACAAACCTCAGCTTTCAGAAGGCAAATGTCACACCCACCTCACACCTCCACAGGCCAAAACAGAACCCTCAGGAGTCACCTGCAGACGGATGTGTTTGGCTAGGAAAGAAATCCAAACATTGACACAGAAATAAGGAATAGTTTTGGCCAGCGGGGCACCAGGTAAGTCAGAGGAGTTGTGTGGCCGAGCAGGAGCTGATGAAGGAGGATATTCAATGGAATAATAACCCATCCTACCTGTCTGTGGGATCTCAGCACCTCCCTCCATCTCCATCCACTGCCCCTCAGCCCAGCCCTGAGCAGGCAGAAGAGCTGAAGTGTTTGAAACTGATGAAAAAGAGCCAGAGCAGAGCCCCCCCCTCCAGCATCCCGCTGGCCTTGGCACTCCAGGGCCTGGGATACTCACTGAACAAAGGGGGAAAAATGTAAATACCTGAGCTGGAGATCAGAGGACCAGGACCACACTGCAATCACCGCCTCTCAAACCCCCAAAAAGAACCAATAAAATCATTTTGTCTGGATTATTAAATCAAGAAAACACTGCTGATGCCATTACCAGGAGCTCAGGACTGTTTCATTTCACTGTCCAAAAGAGCAGTCAGCCAGTCAGGTTACTTTACTTTTCATTTTGCATGCACTGGGACACAACTTCACCTTCACAGGACAATGGTAGCAAACACCACAGCATGAGAAGCAATTTTCTGAGTGCTGTATTCATCCTACAGACAAACTGCTACCAAAAATCAGGATTCAGTAACTCCAAAAGCCTGAATTAAGTACCCAGCTGTTGTGGTGGGCCCAAGATCCTGAGCCAGTCCAAGGGAATCATCCTCCACAGACAAATGAGTGCTCTCAAGATGAAAACAAAAAGCCACAAAATAAAATTGCTCGCAGGTGGCCAGCAGCAAACTGGATATAAATTGCATTACGGGATTGTCAAATGTAATATCAACTGTTCTCCAGCAAATGGGCAAAGAAGGTCCTCTCCCCTCTTCTGTGTGCTCAGGAAACGACAGAAATCACATCCCTGAAAAAAAAAAAAATTACACAAATTCTTTATAATTTATTGAATAGCTTTAGATTTGTACCATAATACAGCACTCAGAAAGCAATGCAAGACAAACCACTCTTTTAGCTTCCACACAGAGCGTTTCCAGTTACTCAGCTCCTGCTAAAAGAAATGATTTACTCTTGCAGTAAGAAAGCTGAACACTGGATAGTGAGAAAGTTATTCAGCTTCCATTTACCAACTCCAAGTTCTGCCACATCTTGCAGAAGACCATTCTGCAGCTAATTTTCTTAATTTTAGATAAATTTCAGCTTCAGTGCCTGTCTTAAAACCCCAGCATTTAAAACACTTATTTGAATGTTCTGTGCAAGCATTAAGCTTTATTGAAGGAATAAGAAACTACACAGCAAATTTCCCCCCAAATTTACCAACTTCTGTCGAGGAGAGTTTCATCCTTCCTTTCTCTTTCTCAAACTGTGCCATTCTTGATGCTCTGCAGTCTCATTTTCCACAAGCATCTTTGATCAAAAGCACCCAGATGTTTCCTTCTGGCTCCACCAAGTGCCAGATTTCACATCTATGTGGAGTCATAGAAGTTCTGAAACAAAGAAGGAATTTTACGAGCATTATACAGTCAGTCTTCAAGGAATCTCAGAAGTCATTTGCCTCATCCCATGGATTGGCTGCATTAAACATCTCCTAAATTTAATTACATTACTAAACAATGCAGCTACCATAGCTTTTATAGCAAACACAGCTGGAGCCATAAAAAGGTGAATTAGTCACATCCTGTTCTAAGGACCAAGGGGGAATCTCCTGCCAGACACTATCTTTGATCAGTTGAGCAAAGTTTGAATGTGGGGTTTTAATTGCTGCCTCTCATTAGATACAATGACTTGAAAGAAAAGCACTGATGGAGAGAGAAGATCCTTTTAAACTAAAAATGCTCTTTAGAAATAAATACATTTCTGACAGCCAAATTAAAATCAAAGTTAATCTGGAAGTGGAACAAAGTTTTCAGCTTAACTCTTAGAGCAGCAAGGTTATGGAAGCACCTCCCAAACGTGGTATAAATGGGAAAAAGAAATTAACCAACCAAAAAAAATAAAATCACGTGCTGCCTGCAAAATAAGGCCTTTCGTGGAGAATTTTCTTCCCAAAGAGGCAGAGAATTTGAATTCTCCTTCCACCATTCCATCCCCACCTGGCTGTGTGCTGCACAGTGAGGCCTAACTCTGCTCCACAAGGAATTCCACGTGGGGAATTGATTGCCACTCGGCCACACCTCCGAGGGAATACAGACAATGGTCACCTCCCAACCAGCAAATTCACAACCCCGCCACGACTTTGGCTAAGGTTCCTTCCCACTCACAGCCAGGCATTCCTTTATCAATATTCCTCTGTCACGCAAGAATTTCTGCAGGCTCCCACAGCCAGTTTTAATTAGAATATTCTGAGTCATTTTGCTTCAGCAGCAAATCGTCACCTATTTACCTCCTTTCCCATTTGTTCAGGCCTTGGAATTGGCCTCCACATGAAAACCTGTCCTTCAGTTCCTCTTCTTTTTTAATAAGCTCTGAATGCCTAAAAAGCCTGATTTTTTAATCCAACGCTTGTTCAATTTCCTAAAAAGCTTTTATATAATTTTTAAGAGGCTTTTGTGGAAAAATCTTTACATTATATGTAAATTATGTCATCCACGTACTTGTTAACTTCTCCTAAAATCTTCCAGGTGCTGTTTATCTTCATAAAAGTTACAGAGATAACTCCCCAACATATGTTTGGCCATTCCTCTGAGCACCTTATCTTTTTTATGCTGCACTAAGTCAGATTTGGATCCAGCTAAGCACCGAAACAAAGGCTGGCGTGAGAGTTCCTCCCTGCTGTTCCTTCTGCACCCAGGCAGATCTCAGTGGTGTCCCACAGCAGCAGGCTGGTAATTTCACATTTTAATTCCCTCACAAGCACTGGGTGAAGACCATCTGGTCTTTGTGCCGCGTTCCTGCTCAATTTATTGATTTGTCTCAAAACTCGAGGATGCTGAAGAGAATAAAGCTATTACAAAGGTCAAGCCAGTCCAACGAGCCCTACAGAAAACACATTTTGCAAGATCATTTACCTAGAAAAACGCAGCTACAGATGGGGTGCCTGGTTTTGTGGGGTTTTGCCATCATTCTGGCTGGGTTATGTGAAGAAACAGAAGGGAATCTGACTAAATCCTAATACTAAAGCTGCTCTCCAGCCCAAAATCGTGCTGCAAATCATTTACATTTATTAAGCCATTTACTTTTATACACACACCAGCTGAAAACACATCAACACAGGGTTAAGCTTCTATAAATACATCCCTGCTCTTGCAATATGTAATCTTTCCATTTTAAATCTAATTCCCCTATAAAAAACACACAACAGTCCCTCAGCTTCACACACACACTCTGCATCTGTACAATTAAACTTACTCTGGTTTTCTCTCTATTTTTTCCTTTCCCAGCTCCCCTCATCTTCTAAAACCTATCCTGGAACTCAAGTTAATTTTGTTAGGGTTTTGTCTACTGGATGCTGCATTTCTAATAAGCTAAAATAAGTAAATCCCTCTCAGTGGATGGAAGTGGACACACCTGAGGCTGGGATTGCTACAGAAGAATCAAGTTTTGTGCATCCTGCAGGAGCTTTTAGTTCCTGTCTGCCACACACACACTGAAGAACAGCCATTGATTGTTTGGGTTTCCTGACCTGAGATGATCCCAAGTGTTTGGAAGGGACCAGCAGCTCCCTGCTGAGGGCTGCCTGCCAAAGAGGGGCCCTGATGGACAAAACAAAGGCTGGAGCCAGGAGCCTGCTGAGGGACAGGGGTCAAGGCACTGCTGAACAGCAGGGAGCCCAGACAAAATCAGGAGAACCTTCCCCTGGCTGCAGCAAGGGCTGGGCTGGGGGAAGAGGTCTGGATACCTCAGTCCTGGAGACCAGAAATTTCTGTTACAAGTGCTCAAACCAGAAAAACTCACCATTAAAGTCCAACTCTGCTGTGCAATCAGCCACAGGTTTTTGTTGTCTCCTCTCCTCTCCCTGCATGAGTTCATCACCAGCTGCAACGGGAAGGACAAGAAGAGATGAAGGACAAGAAGCAGAGTTTGAGGAGCAAGGACTAAATGCCTCCTGTAACAGAGGATACAGGGAAAGGAGAAGGAATTGCAAATGGTTATTTGCTTTATCCTGTGATAGACTGCACCCTGGTTAGCACCACTGGAGGGAGAGGGAGCCAGGCTGGCTGGAGAATACGGCAAGAGAACGCAGGAGAACGTGGGAGGAAACTGGGCCAGGTCTCGGCGGTGTCCAACACCCACAACAATACTTTGCAGAGCAGATTTTGGCAATGGGAGTTTATTCATAAACCAAGGTAAAACTCTGGCTGTTTACTGTCAAAGAGGATTCCTGAAAAAGCATTTCTAATCAAACCAACGCCTTCACTAAGCAAAACAAAACCAGCTACAACACTCCTCTGTTATCTTTATTTAATGTCAGCCTCAGAATGGAGCAGCTGCCACGTTCAGGTGACAATTTGGTTGACGTTTTGACATCATTCACACTCAGAGCATTGTTCTCCTCTTGGAAGCAAACAGATTTTGCTTTAAATAGCCCACTTCGTGCAGTGATACTTGCAGGCACAAAGCCTTGGGTGTCATTCACGAAAAGCAACGCTCAGCTGAGTTGTGAATTATAAGACAACAGAATTTGAATCAAAAGGAAGAGTCAAACATTGAGTGGATGCCACCAAAAGGAGACATTAAACTTTTTTTTTTTTTTTTTTTTTAAATTAAGATGAAATAGCAATAGCACCGACCAGGATAATTAGAATTTTCAGCATGTTTTACCTCAAGCACTTGTTGAGCCCCTGGAAACAGTCGCTGGCACGAGTGAAATGGGCACCACCACCCAGCTCGTGCTCAGCATCCTGAGCTGCAGCGCTGCAGGGGCTGCAGAACACTTGGAAACAGGAAAGCTTTGCCAGGGGAGGATTCACTCATGTCCAATTTAGCCTCACCATAAGAAAATGAATGCTGCCAGTAACAGGCATCCAGCTCCTTTATGCCATTTCTGTCAGGAAAAAAATTCTGAGAGTGTTTCTTTGTTACATTTAATTTAAGTTTGTGCCTATATCCATATTTAATGTCTCATTTTGACTCAGCCCTGCTGTCCAACACTGAAATCTTACCGTGCTTTTGAAAAATCACTCCAAATTGACAAAGAAAACATTCTCACCTGAAACAAAGCTCATGCCAAGCCTCACAAGGCTCAGTTCCCTTCCTTTGCTTATTTACATTCACACAGAGACAATTCAGGAAATTAGAAGGTGTTTTAAAGGTGTTTTAACTGAAGGCCTGTGACCCTTTGGGGAAATTGAGACTTTCAGGACAGGGTCACACAACAACAGCACAGGCAACAATGCTGGGAACAGAACTGGGGCTCCCTAGAGAAGAGCAACAAACCTGCTCATCCCTTTTAGCCTTTCCAAGCTCATTATCCACAGAATCATGGAATGGTTTGGGTTGGAAGGCACCTGAAGCTCCTCCTGTCCCACCCCTGCCATGGCAGAGACGCCTTCCACAGACCAGGCTGCTCCAAGCCCCACCCGAGCCGGCCCTGCTGCCTGTTTTGGAGGGAGAATGCAAAGGAGATGCCATTAGGAATTCAGAGTTTTTCCAGTGGAGCTCTTCCCTTTCCTTCCCAATAGATTTTACCTGGAAAGGACACCTGGCCTTAGACACCTTCCCTTCCCTCCCTGGATGAACTGTTAATAAACACCACCGCCCTCGTGGAGCTGATTTCTGCCTTTCCAGACTGCAGGAACAGACTCCCAACGCCAGCAGGAATCACTGCAGGGCCGTGACAGCGATGGCCCCGTGCCTTGGCAGACCATTTAACACCCTCAACACCTCGGAGCGGCTCCACAACTTTTGCTCTGCGTTTAAATTGATCAGCTTCTGAGGCTGCTTTGGCTTCTGGGACCAGGTTTTTTTTTGATGACATGCTGAGAGCACAGCTGTCTGGGCAAGTAATCTGCAACTAATAAAACTCAGCGGTTATTTCTTTTTCTGATATTTGACTAAATGGGGAAGAAAAAAAAAAGCTTTTGTTGAGCAGCAAGCATTCTATTTTGTTTAGAAAATTGTCAGGAAAGCAGCCTCATCATTCTTCAGCTGCCTTATTAAATGTAGATGCCATGCAAAGCAGTCCTGATAAACACCCTGCAGCCAGATCAAAGTCCTGGAGTGAAAAATAACCCCCACTGTTGTAAATTGTCTGTCTGGTGTGATTTTCTAAGCACTCCCCACATGCTGTGCCACGAGCCCGGTCCTAGTGCTGCCTCACAGTTCTCATTTCTGCAGCTTCCCATTGCAGGAGCGATGTAAACACGAGAGATGTTAATGTAGGAGTTGAACATCCCAATTTTTACAGGTTCAGTAGAAAATGCTTGAGGGAAGAGGAAGGAAAATGGTTTACTTGGAGATTATTGGTATATTCAAAGCGTTGTACACATAAGTTATATAAGCAAACTCATCAACTTCCACAGAATTACGCTGCCAAATAAATTCAGGTGGAAAGATTAACATGAAAAATATTCCCTAGGAAGCTATTTTGACTTTCCAAACAGACATCACGCAGCATAAGAAATGTTATGTGGTGATGCTTATCCAAGAAAGTTAAGCAAGTTTTAATTTGTACTGCAGAAGGGAATTGCAGATAACCATAAAACACTGTCTTTTGAAGTGCTGCACGTTATAAATGTCTGGTAAATTATGAAAAGATACTTCATGTCCCCAGTGCGATTCAGAAAAAAATAAAGGGTAACCATCACATTCCTGTATTGGTTTTTGATGAAGTGAGCAACATTTGAAACTCCTCGGAACATTAAATCTTCTCTTTCACGCAGTTTGTAAAACATCAGGATGATTTCCAGTAGCCTTTAAATCCAAGTTATGGTCTCACTTCAAAGATTTTTCCATGAAAAGAGGTTCTTGCCAATCGGGCCTAAAAAATTCTTAGTAAAATTAAAGCTGGCTCAGCAACAATAATATTCATAACCCTGAATGTTATTTATCGTTATTGTCAGTTAATCTGTCTTAACTCTGGCCTGAGCAATGGTGTCAGGGTTGAACCAGCCCTTAAACCTCCAGCCTATTCCCTGATCTAAGCAGTTCTTAATCAGACAGCAGAAATCAGCTGAAATTGCTTAAATACCTCTGTTAAAAATGAAAACAAGCAAAAAATATTCCATACAAAGCAGGTTATTGGCTCTAGCCATCCTGCATTTCCTACAAACAGAGCAAATTCCAATCTATTTGATTCAGCAATGATTTAGGATGGGTTTTTTTTTGCTTTAGGATGTGTTTCCATCTTGGCTATGAAGCTTTCCAGCTTGAAAGCTGAAAAATCTCTTCAGCTTGCTTGATATTGACAGGGAAATTGAAGTTTGATGCTGTACCCTATCAAAATGGGAAATGTTGTGGGGTTTTTTTCCCCTTTCCCATTCCCATCTCAAACCCATACAAGGCATGGATCCAGAGAGGCTGTAAAATTCTCATCCCTGGAAGTGTCCAAGGCCAGGTTGGACGGGGCTTGGAGCAGCCTGGGACACTGGAAGGTGCCCCTGCCCATGGCAGGGGTGGGATGAAAAGGTTTTTAAGGTTCCTTCCAGCCCAAATCACTCTGTGCTTCCATGAAATTTCAAAGCATTCCCCAGCAAGTAGTTTGGAAAAGGAAACAGAGCCACACAAAGGCCATTTTTACATCCAGTTTGAGTTTTCCCACTTTTGGCTACATCACAAGAGGGAAGATTAATTTCTAAGCACTCTCTTATGAAACACTCCATCTTCCTGCATGGGAAATATTTGCCTACCTGCAACCAAGCTGAAGATTTTATTTCTACCCACACTGATCTTGCAAAGCACTGCAAATAAGCACGAGGAACTCGGACAGCAACGTGTGAGAACTTTTGGCCTGATGATGACAATGCTCCCCAGCAATGAGATTTTTGCACGTCTGGGAAGTTATTTTAGTAGTTATATCATAACTTTAAACAAGAAGAGATGGACAGGGGGGTTGTAAAATTTGGGTAATTTTAAAAAGGTTTTAAAGCAGAAGTCAAGCCAGTCACCAGCTCACCCTGGGCTCGGAGTCTGTTCCCTGTTACCAGAACATTTGTTTGAAGATTATTTCCTCAGCTCTCTCTTTCTCAGGCAGTTTATTAGCCTGAACCCTGTGTCCTACACCTGAGGAAGTTTATAGCAGTTGAAAGATGTTGGAAATTATTTCTAGGAGCTCTTCTCTTAACAAACCATCCACAGGAATGCAGCTCCTGGCACTCCAAGCCCCTCTTTCCAAATCCTGGCTGTTCCACTGACTGAGCAGGGGCAGGCACTGGGATCCATTACAGGGATGAGCAGAGGCTGCATTAGAAAGGACATTTTATAAAATGGATTCCAAAGTCATTTAAAAAGTGACAGCCACAATGTCACCGAGAACAGGATGTGCTTTTTCACTGGCAGGCCTCCCACAGGCTTTATCAAGAGCAGATAGGGGCTGTCCCTGCATGTTCTAGGATTTCATCATCCAAATTTGAGCCATTTGCATGATCTGTGCTGAAGGGGAGGCCAGGATATTTGCTTTTTACCAAGCAGTAGAAAGCAGGAAAAAGAAATCAGAGCCCTTCTCTCTACTCCCATTTTGACCTTCCAAAAAAATACACAATAAAAGCAACTTGACATCATTTAAATGGCTACAAGCCCTAAAAGTCATCTTAAAAATGCAAAAAACCAGACAGGAAGGAAAAAATGGGGAGGGTTGGGCAGAAGAGGAAAGGTTGTGTCTATACCTGCAGCTCTTTCTGTTCTAAAAACTGTTGTCATAACTCTGTTCTCTCACTCCTTTCTCACCTGATTCTGAGGTCCAACACTTGTGAAGCTCAGGTCACCTCACCCACAAAGAACACGTGGCAGAATGAGGCTTTAACCTTCATTAACAGCTTGGCCAAGAGAGAAATAACCTGTGCAAGCCCAATAATTGGAATTAGGCCAGATGATGCAGCACCTCTTTGCCTTAAAAGTTGCTGGGATTGTTTTAAAAAAAAGCACTTTATTCTTTCTGTTGTGTCGTGGTGTTCTTATTGTGACCATAAAAACTGTTTTTACAGCACTAACAGCTAAATGCAAATAACAGCAGCTGTGTTTCAAGCAACATATGATGTATCTATTTGATAATTTAATACTAACCCTAATGTAATATAAGTAGGAAAATTAAATATAGTAGAGGAGAAAGTATATTTGTATTTGGCAAGCTCCAGGAGCCAGACAAAAATAATGCAACAGAGCATGATTTTTCCAGGCTGTTTCAGAGCACTGTCCTTAAAGCATTCCCATTTTTCAAACTAAGCCACATTCAATTAACTTCTCTTCAGGTTTCCCTCTAGAAATGATTCAAACTTACAATAAAAAACATAAAATAATTGTCAGGGCTCTGGTGCAGAAGCAGCATTGGTAGAAATGGTTTGTGGGCACCACACCATGGGCCGCTGTATTTTGATAGCTTTTCATTGCTCTGTCTCAGTAATTTCTTCATCCTCCCAAAGAAAAGATTGCTAAATTTACAGCATTTTAATTCCAAACTCACAGTGATCGCCTCTCCACCTTTATGCAGATGTTTATTTAGGAGTTCTGCATCCACTGCCATGATTTTATGGCACAGGAAAACTTGCTACAGCAGAAAATCATGGAAGGCCTCTCCCAAGAGAGTCAAGAGCTCCTTTAACCAAAAATCAGCGCCCCTGCAGTAAATTTAACACAGGGAAGAACCACAGCAGACAAAGGAAAACAACACAAATTGATGGAGTTTTTTACTATTTCATCCTGCAAAACAAATTTTAGAAAAAAAAAAACAGTAGAAGTACCACAAGAAATGCTGCCCCCTCCCCCAAAAAAACCAACTAAAAATTATGTTTGTGTTCTTCAACACAAACATTGGGTAATTTGTGCTGCATTGTGTTCAGAGAAATACATGAATGACACCCACTGGGCCCAATCCTGAAGGATTTGCTGAGGTGTCTTTTTTAGGTTTGGGGTTTATTTCCAGACTTTATAGTTAAACTAAAATAGACTCCAATTCTAACCTAGGTTTCACAGTTCATGCTGCTGAATATTTGTTCCTTAACCACTCTGTTGCAGTTCCTTTGGAAATTAGCATTTGAAACCCCTCAGTTTTACTGAAATAAATCACATTTTTCCTTTGAGGGTCTTTACATCCCTCAGTATATGGAAAATCAGTTTTGTTTTTGGAGGCTTCCATTTCTTGGGCTTGTTAACTGATCTACATTATTAACATAAAATAGATTATTATGTTTCCATCCCATACCAAAAGCATAAGCATATTAAACAACCTAATTAATCCTAATTAACTAGAAAGTCACGGAACACTTCTCTTGACCAAAATAATTTAGAAATGCCCTTGTGTTGATGGCTTGCAATTTGCAGAATTCATTTTTGAAATGAAAAAGACAGATGTATTTGTCTCTGATGCAAATGGTCTGGATAAATTAAAACTAATTGGGTTTATGCGTTCCTGATAATTAAATGTAAGCTATATTATGATGGAGGAAAGAACAACTCCTAATTTTTATAAATGAGATGCAGCAAATGACAGGATCCTAAAGGCTATTAAAGGGGAAAAATCAAATGGTGAAACAGAGCTCTGCTCTGGAACAGGGAGCAGAGACCTTTCCAGTGTTTTCAGTGGAATTCATGCCCTGCTGGTTGAAAAGGAACATCAACAGGAAAACCTCAATTTTCACTGTCCAATCTTTGCACATCCTCATGTGCACAGCCAGCTGAGAAAGGACTTTGTGGGGCTTCTCTGACTTGGGGGAGTGGCCCTTCTACATCAGAACAACAAAGTCTGGCAGCCAGCCCCTAACAGCAGCCAGCTGAAACATTTCAAGGACTCCCAGGTAAGTTGGTTTGTATTTTGAGCACAAGAACAAGTAATTTCCCAGGATTTATGTTTTATAAAATCAGGTTACCAAAAGTTAATGCACACAAAAAGACAGACTCACCCCAAAAGCTGCAAAAAAATAAACTGATCTTTCGTTTTCTCCCTCCTTCTTTTCTCTCTCTCTAAATGGACTGGAAAGACGATTTTTCTTTTCTGTGTGAATCTCTTGACACTTGGGTAGGGATCAGGCATCCCTACGACAGGCAGAGGTAGAAATAAAAATGAAACCTAAGGGGAAAAAAAGAACATCATCATTTGTCCATTGTATTTGTATCAAGGCAGAAATCACAGAATGGTTTGGGTTGAAAGGGACCTTAAAGATCACGCAGAGAATGACATTAAACCACATTCATAATAATAAACAGCTCTCAACCTTTCAACACCAGGTTTGTTCTGTTAGCAACAAATGTATCACAGAACTGCAGCAATTCAGGTGCTCTGTTCGGTTTTCTAGTTAGGATATCAGTTCCACCACTGTAACTTAAAGAGAGGGGAGAAAAAACCAACACAAAACACCTTCAAACGTTTTAAATCAGGAATACCAAGCTGAGATATGTGAAAATCACCACTGCCTAAACAGAGATCCCTAATGCATTGAAGGAAGCTTATTTTCAGCCCAAATTTTGTTGGGAGGTGTTATCAGAAGCACTTTTTTTTTTTCTTTCAAGCAAAAGGGATGGGAAGGGAAAACTTTGAAAATCAGATGTTGAAAGCACTCAGTGACTTTCTGGTTCTCTCCAACAAGCCCAAATTTAAAGGATTACCCTGACTGCTGAGGGCTCGAGGCACACACTGCAGTAGCAGCTGCTTCATCAGTTTTCCTGTTAAAAAAGGTTGGGAACAGCATGGAAGCAGTCAGGCTGTCTGTGCCAGGGAAATGAGTGTAATAGGAATATTTGGAAGAGTAACTGGAAAAGAAAGGTTATATTGATGAGAGAAAAGCACTGGCCTTCATCTCCAAGGCAGAACACCTGCTTTGTTATTTTATTCTTCCAATTTCTGACAAAGAACTGCACTGTAATAAAACATCAATACACGGTAAACTCCATAAAGAAAACTGAGGTGGAAAATATGCCCTCACCTTAAAGACAAGAAATGAGGCAGGAAATCAAATCAATGGTCTGTTCAGCCTGATGGCTCTGGTTTGTATGAATTAGGGTGGCTGAAGTACTTTTTTCCTGTAAAAGAAATAGTTGAAAAGATTACAGTGTTGTCTAATATTAGTGCAGAGCTGATGGGGGGGCAGATAACACAGCAGAGTCCTGGGGCGTGGGGAGAATCCAAACCAGAGTGGGTTGGACTGCCAGAAACCAGGTAAGAGACTGGAATGTTTCCACTGATCCCTTGGTGAAGGGCACCTGCCCCCTCTGAACACAAGAAAACACAACACAAAGCTTCTCTTTCTACAGGAGAGTTCCTGTGGACAACAATCCCCATGAATTTTAGAGCCCTGCCAGGCAGTTCACCCAGAAACATTTCAGAACAATTGGCAGACAAAAGCTTTTAATTAATCCCACTTTCAAAATTTCCCAACACAAAAAGACAAATCTTTGTCAGTGCTTTTGATGCACCTTTTTGATCAAAACTAAGGGAGAAGGAGGAAGTTTTCCTTAAAAATCACAGTGGAGGAAACTAATAAGAGAAGGAAACAGGTAGGCACATGAAGGGAAAGAGAACTTTAAAGCTAAGCAGCTGCTGTGTCTGAGAGTCCTGAAGATGTTACCAAAAGATACCATTTAGGTAATTTCAGAGCTGCTCAATTACTGGGTTCAATTAAGCATCTCCTCAAAAAATCAGGAAGTCCCCAAACCCTCTTCATGTCAAAGCATCACGTTGGCCACGTGACCTTTTACAGAAATTACATTATTTGCATTAAACCTTACCTTTTCTGGGGAGGAGGAAGAAAAAAGCTCTTTATACCAATGCAGCAAGTTCAAAAGGACAGCTGGGGCTGTTTGTTAAAAGTAAAACCACCCAAGATGATCTTTTAGCAGGGTTTCCTCTTTGTTCTTTGAATTATCAAAGGCCTGTAAGGCAGGAACTTACAGCACAGCTGAATTTGCCTGGACACAGATCCCTCTGAACTGGAATTCTGGAGCAGGGAAAGAAAGGGGAATTCACTCCTAGTTGATTCTGAGCAGAGGTTTGCTTTAGTCTGGGCTCCCTGCTGGAGTTAGGAGGAAAGGAGTGTGGCAGGAGAAGTAAAATGTACTAAGAAAAACTGTTAATTTCTATTCTGCAGGGCACAGAATGTCCCATGTTTTATTCCCTTATAAAACATGGGACAAAGTGGACTTGACCTTAGACTCCTCCTGTGCATCTCACCACAAACCTGATCACACTGAGAGCCCAGTTTATCCCATTGATACCCCTGGCTGTGGTACCTTTCATCTTGGCAACATAAAACCACACTTGGAGACACAAAATTCCATCTGCAGGCAAGAAAACTTACACTGAACGAAAAAAATAAAGAGTAAAACAATCCTAAAAAATAGCAGCACAAGATCAGGTCTTTTATTCTGTTATTTCTTCATAGTAATAAAAAAAACAACCAAATCAAGATATTTGCAAGAAGTTTTAATGACAACTTTACAGAATATCCCTTAGTAAATGATGTCTTGAGCAGCACTTTGAACATCTCTTGATCTTCTTGGTTCTGTACCATACGAAGGTAGAGACTGAACTGGGTTTTCCATGTTCACTGCAATGCCAGAACCTGCTGTTTGTCCTCCAGAATCGTGTCCTCATCATCCATTTGCCTTCCATCCCAGTCCCTTAAAAGAAACAGCACAGTGATTCCCAGCTCCTCACATTCCCCAGGTTCTCTGCTTCAAGCCTTGCTGACACACGTTCGTGTGTGTTGAACTAAAAGGCACAAAACCAGCTTTTACTGGAGGTTTTGTTCAGTGCATGTCATGTGCAAACTACTCTAATTCAGCTTTTCCCCTCAGTTTTTGTCACAAATCTCTGAATCAGCTCGAATCACACTGCATGGAGTTCACTTCAGCATCTTACTGACTCTTGCTGGTTATGAGATGCCAGGAAAAAACCAGTGAGACAGAGAACTGTAGGAATTTCCTTTATTCCACTCATCTCCTCAGTGTCCAAGGTAAAATAACAGATATATGGTGAGTTAAAGGTTACTGGCTCACCTGCTCACAACTTCTCAAAGGTACCTTACAGCCCAAGAATCCAGATGATTCTTCAGAGATTTACTTCACAAATCTCAGTGCTAGTGCATTGAAAAACCCACAATCCCCAAATTTATCATTTGGAGTCTCAACGACAAAAATCCATCCCTCAATTCTGACTCTGAGCTGCCTGAGAAGTGGCTTAGAACACCAAGACACCACACAAGTCATGCTGACATTTGTAATTAGCATGTAATGCACAGTCAGAGAGTTGGGGCTGGTTTTATTTCAGTTCTGGCATGGTTGGCATCTTGAGTAATCTAAAATATCATAAAAACACACTGAGCAAGTTGAACTTACCCAAAAATATCAAATGTGTCGTGGTCATTCAGCTCCAGGGTGTTCTGGAAATCTGCATTTCCACAGATCTTCTCCCAGGGTCTGCTGGAAGAGGTTTCATCTTCACAAGTTAAGTTGTAATGATTTTCAGGGCCTGAAATGTTTTAGGAGCAAATATGAACAAAAAGATGCAGTACCTACACTACCACCTTGAAAAAAAATTGACAGTGTTGACAAAAACTCACCATTAAAAGTCTCAAACCAACTCTAGCTGATGAAAAATACCACTGCAAATTAAGATTGTATTTTCAATATATTTGTAACTTCTTTATGAACACTTATAAATTCACAACCTCATGCTTCAGAAGCATCTTTCAGAAAAGGAATCGGTGATTTAAGTATTCTGCACAACGCCACAAATTTCGTGTGAGGGGAGACACTGTGAATGATTGCAGAAAGCTCAAAAGTTTGGGTCCTTTTTTTTCTTTAATTTAAACTAACATGAATAAAATATAGACACTTCTCAATATTTTCCCGGGATTCAAAATTGACAGCTTCGATTTCTGCACACAGCATTATTTAAATTAAAACGTCAACCTGGTTGCTCATGATGTGAGAAATAATGTAGAGCTACATTTCTTGGGATGGAGACAGTTGAAATTGAGAAAGGTACCAAAAAAAAAGTGCAGATGCAGTTATTACTTGTGTCCCTGTTTCTTAGAGTTCATATAACCAGACTTACTTTAGTAGCAGCAAGAAATCCTTTATTAGATCACTCCCAGGTTGTGCCACAGACTGCCAACACACACAAACACAGAAACTTCTTCTAGAGAGTTTATTCTCTAAATATTCAAGCTAAGAGGGCAGGAAAGGGGCAGCACCAGAAGTAGAAACTCAGCACAATAAGAAGAATTATTTGTGATAGCTGAAAAGAGGTCATTTTTAACTCAAAAGCCCATTCTCACAAAAAACCAAAATACAAACACACAAATTAAGACATAAAAACGACAAATTCAACAGAATCATCCCAGACAGAATGTCCCCATTTCACATAACAAAAATTAACCTAAGCAGGACCTCAGAACTGTGGCTGTCCCTACCTGGGCACGGCATCCACGCTACCAACAGAGCAGAGAGTTTATTTTGAGCCTTGAAAGCATTTGCAGCTCTGTTCACTTGACTTTCTAAGACACCTTGAACTACAGAGTCATCAGCATATTCACTTAAGCTCCTTTCAGAAACCCACTGCCCGTCTCCTGAAATCAAACATTATCAGAGGAAATTATTTCCAGGTTTTGTGTTAAGGTGCATTTACTCTTCCTGTATTTGCTGCATTTAACGTGGGAATTAAAGAAGCCACGCAACAAATTTTTTACAGATATATAAAAGACTAAAAGCTTAATTTCAATGGATATATTTAATCACATTAATGATGTTCACTTGTTGTTTCATATACACCATGAAAAGCAATAGGAACCTCTCAGAGCCAAATGCTCAGGGGATATATTGATATAAACAATTATATAAATCTATGGCACTGGATTTCCTCAAGGCAGGAAGTTTATTTTATCCTTGCCCAGCACCATTTGTGTGGTGTGACTGTCACCCCGAAGTGACTCCTAAAAGGAAGCTGGATGGAAGGGAACTGGAAAAAGATGATAAAATGTGTATTTTTGAGGATTTATCCACACAACAGTACCTGGAAAAGGGATGCTGCTCCTGTCCCTAGGGCTGGAGGCAGCACTCAGGGAAGAAGGTGCCTCCACCTTTCCTTCTTTAGGGTTTGCACCTACAACAAAGAAACCTTCAAGTCCCTGGTAAGATGTAGAACCAGATTTCTGTCTCTTGGCTACATCCTGTAACTTGAATAAAACAGAGATATTAGAAACAGGAAAGGAAACAGGCAACTTCATCAATTACCCTTGCAAGTTTAGATTAATAAAATGCTCACTTCATAGAGCTGGGACTGATTTTGACAGCCTGCTGTAATAGATATTCATGAGGATGATGTTTTTGCTCAAGATATGCTTTAAAATCCCAAAAACTTCTCATGCTGTGAGAGTTTGAGTCTGTTCTTTCACCATGGACACGAAAAGCAGTTTTTCTTTGTGCTCACTTTTGGATGCATAAAGGAAGGTAATCACTGTTTAACAACGACTCCAAATCGATGTCCCAAACTTTTCTATGATTTTTTGCTTTTCCTTTTATTTTCAGCAAAAGAGCATCTGAATAATCTGTTAGATAAGACTAAGTACAATTTTTTGGTCATTCAGTCAAGAGATGAAGTAATGTTAATACAAACATGGAAGAGCTGCTCCTTCAACACCTTTGTTTTATGTCTGAGATGAGTTTTTTCCTTTCCTTTTTTTTGAACATTAACAGAAAACTGGCAACACAAAGTGGACGCTTTCATCCCCTACATATCAAATATGGTAGGCAGTGACAATCCCCTAAATCTAAAGTAGATTAAGCAACATCCTTTATCTATTTATCAATTAAAGACATCATCACTTACTGTTAAAGATTTTGTAATTGCAGGCAAGACCAAACTCGGACTGTTGCAGACACTGCCCAGCTCTTGTGGCTCTCTCCTGCTGTTCTGCACCTGTGGCTCAAGGAGATCTTTGCTGCTCATTAGTTCAGGCTCAAGGAGATCTCTGCTCACTGCTTCAGTGGGGTTGGAGATCTCCTCAGGAAGGTCACAGGAGCTCAGTGAGGATCTCACAGCCCTTGGTTCAATACTCTCCTCCTGCACTGAATTTATTTCAAGATCACTGCAGACAATCAGTTTTTCTACAGGAGTAGAAGAAAATCGTGAAAATAGCAATATTTGTAATGGAAATGAGTATTAATTATAACCTGCAAGCCCACTGTTTTCTTAATGAACATAAAATACAAAACCTCTATTAAAGCTAAAGAAAGGCAAGAGTAGAAATTTTATGAAATTTCCTTAAAAGCATTGTAAGGTTTGAAATCCATCCTATCAGGCTGTGAATGGTTCTCTAAGTTGGTTTTCTTTGTTATACATACTTATCACACAGCCAATCAAATTGTAAGCAAATCAGATTGTGATAGCCCAGAGAATGGTACATAATTTAATGACCTTTAATGATTTTTCACACAACCACTGTAGCTGACTACCACATCCTATATGAGAGTGATAAACTGGACACATTTACGTATTTTGAACAAAGAACTTAATAACTTTCCACATTTACCTTGAGACATTTCTTTAGGAGAAACAGGATTTCTGTTGAAAAAGTAAAAAATATTAAGTGTCAGCTGAGGAAGTTAAATGACAAGAAGACTTTCCCATTATACCCATTCCTCTTTTAAAGGTCTGGCTCTGTGTTGTTCTGGTCTGCAAACGCTGAGCTTTGAAACAGAGGAAGAGGAAAAGACCAGAAGAATACAAAAAAGCAAAACAGGTCACAGTTAATCAAATAAGTGTTGGGAGATCAGGAGAATTGCACATGTATCAATTATTGGGTTTGTCTGGAATGACAAGGTTCATTAAGTAAGAGTATCTTAAATGTGCACAGCACTGACCCATGATGGAATGTGAGTGTGAGTCCTGAGCTCTTACCTCAGCAGGAGCAGGAAAAGGGAAATTCTGCTGTAATCCAGGACAGGCAAATGCAAAGAAATCTCTCTTACATAGGTTAGGATTTCAAAGAGATGCTTCTCTGTTACAGGCAATCAATATTCCTTAGTGGCTCTAAAACAATGCACACTCAATGACCCAAATGTAACTGCAGAGAAAAGCCCCCATTTCTTAGGGACTAAACCCAAATTTGGGATTATTTCCTTTCCTCTTCCACCATCTCTGCATTTCTGATACCTTCCACACTGCTCCAGTGAATCAGTTTTTCCTTGCTTATTCACTGCCACAGCTCCAGTTTCCTCCACTGAAGAGTCTGATGATTCTTCCAAGTCCTTGTTGTGAGACTGAATAAAAAACAAAACCAAAGAGACCCAGACTCAGCAACAGATCAAAATATTTAAAATTATTTTAATTTTTTTAAAGTGATGAAAAGCTGCCAGACTTTATTTGGGTAGAAATCCCATGGAGTGCAGGTCCCTGAACACAACAGAAAAAAACTACAGGGAACTTTTGGAAAGATAAATTTTCCACATTTGTATGGAAAACAAACAATGCACCAGCATTTTTCCTTATTGGAAGTTACTTAACTGTTGCTACTTGAAATATTTATCAGATCAGGACTTAAATCAGTTCATGGCTGGGATTCATGAAGTCCTTTATCAGATACTTACATCATCAAGGAACTCAATTTTCAAAGAGGACTCTGCATTTTCAGAAACAGTCTTGGGTTCTTCCACTCTATAAATAGATGCCCAGTATTTCTTCACCTCTTCAGCTGTGAAATAGAAATAATTTCATGCATTTCCTGTTCAAAACACTCATAAAAACACAATTTTTTTTTTATTATGAAGAACCACAAATTTCTCCTTTGATTATTGCTGCTTTAAGCAGAAACTGGTTAAGAATGGAACTGTTCAGCAATCATAGGAAAAAAAAAATCTCAAGGAAAAGGTATTTTAGATTCAATAAACAGAAATCTGTTACACCTGTTAAGTCCTCAATGTCATCATCATCATCACCATCATCTCCTCCTCTCCCTCCTCCTGTCCCAGCCTGATCAACACTCAGGGCTTGCACAGGCCTTGAATCTTTCATGCAACTTGCAAAAATTTGATCTGCAGGAGTTCTAAAACGGGGGGGGGGGAAAAAAAATCTTAAAATATCATCATTTTTTAAATATATCACACACAAAAAAGAAAAACCCTACCAGCCCATTTATTCCAGCAGTATTAACCCACTCCTCCTAATTTCATTGAGGTGACTTTGCTCCTCAAGAACTAACAAAACAACTGTGATGTCCCTAAAAGAAAACTGAAGATTTTTCTTCCTTTTCTCTATAAAACTCCTGTAGCAAATGCCACAAAATCAAGCAACCAAATATCAAAACTAGTCTTCAAATTCTACAATAAACTGATAGTTATGAGAATCCCTCTAAACACTCCCTCTGCAGGAATTCTGAACTATTAAGTGATCAAGTCTGGTTATAATCATTATTTTATTAAAATAAAGTCTCCTGTATACACTCCCCTTAACTCTTGACAATATATCTCATATTTTAAGAGTTTAATGTGGATTTTTGTTAATTAAGTTTTTCTGAATTCTTTCATTAGGAGCAGCAAATTCAACAATACCTTCTGTATTTCTTCAGCAGGAGTTTCTCCATGTAGCTCAGGCCATCCTTCTGGAATTCCACGTGGATGGGTTCCTTCAGAACAGTAACATTGGTCTGGACCTCACAAATCCCCACAGGTTCTGTCAGAATTATTAAAAAAAAAAATTATACAGCTGTTCAGGCTTATAAACTTGCTATTTACCTACATTGTTCTTGACTGAACATCATATTTTGAGTCTGTGCTTAGTTCAGTCTGTGCTTAGCTCCAAAATTTAAATGGCCAGCAAATATTATATTTACAGAACACAGTCAGTAGTGGGGGCAGCCATAAAAACTCCTTTATTACAGATTACTACACTGGAGGCATGGAAAGAGTGGGGGAACGGAAATCCATGACTCCACAGATAAAAATCCCCCAGAAAAGAAGAAAAAAAAAGGAAAAAAAAATCATTTTGATATCATTTTGTACAAAAACCCACAGAGAAAAACCACCATCCGTGGACTAGAGGAACCAGACTAGCTTGCACAAATCCAGTCGGATCAGAAGGACTTTTCATATTTTTCCATGCATACTTCAGCTGATTGCAGCTTTTCATTGGGACAAAGAAATATTAAGAGCCTGTGGAAGGCAAGCAGGAAATGTACTTGGATAGAACATAGAGAATCCTGAGCCCTGCACATTCCCTGCCTCACTTAAAGACTGACTTTGTGTTGAGCTTTACAGTTCGTGCTCAAGTGCCACGTGAGAAACAAAGCCATGGAAAGGCACAGGGACATGGGCTGGGCAACCTGGCCACTGCCAGAGATCATCCCAAAAACTGAGCTGAACACTCACCTGTGTATCATTAAATAACACCTCCAGAGATTATTGTTATTAGTAAAGGAACACCGAGAAAAACTAAGAAAAACCTTTATTATTCTAACATAATATCTGCCTTCACTAATCAAAAATCTAACTCACCCAAATGGCTTCTAACACACCTAAAATGTCACTGAAACAGAACAAACCATACCTGATGGGACATCACTGGCACACAGATGTTCTCCAGGATCACTTTTACCTTTTCTCCACTGAAGCAAAGCTTCCTGAAAAGACTTTGCAGATGCCTCCTCATCGAAGGCACCACTCAGCAATAATCCTTTGTCCTGCTTTCCAAGGCTTGCACGGGTTGATTCTGAGGCTGGTTCCTAAATCAGTTCCACAACATTACTAATTAAGCATTTCTGATGAGCAGCAACATTTTTAGTGTCGGCTGTGGAACTGCAGCACTCAATTTTCTGGGCTCAGCTGAGCTACCTGCTAATCAAGATCACCCACATTTTATGTGGCCTTGCTCACAATTAATTGCAAAAGCTAAATAAGAAAGACAAAAGTTTTTATTACCAGACACACACCAAACCTACATTTAAATGCTTCTGGTATCAGAGAGCTGTGGCCAGGGAGAGCCCCCACCCCATGGATTGGATATAAAGCCATGGAGAGCCCCCACCCCATGTACAGGAGGGATTAAATGAGGCGTTTAATGCAGCATGTCTCATTTAAAGCAACTTATGAGCTATGTGCTTTACTAATGAAGAGCTGCTTATTGAGGCTTCTCAGCAGACAGGGGCACATCTGGAGAGGTCAGCAAGAGGAAAATGGTCATTTAAGGGGCTAACTGGGATACAGCTCACACATTAAAACAGCAGTCCAGAGATGAGAATGACTGAAAACAGCTAAAAAAGGAGAAAAACAGTGTTACAGTGGGATTTTACTGTTTTTCAGCCTTTATTAGAACAAAGAAAATTACTGTGGAAGGCCTTGATTACCAACTCTTGAATGATTACCAAGCAAAACTACGAAATGATTTATGTATTTATGAGAAAGACCAGAAGAAAAGAGCCTTTGTCTACACCTTCTCCAAGTAAGGGACATGTTCGTACCACAAAAAGCAACAAAGGTACAGGCAGAACGTGCAGTGAGAGAGCCAAACATCAGCAGCCTCTACACAATCAGGATGTTTTCTCATCTCCTTCTTTCTACCTGCCCTACGCTAAAACTGACCCAGGGACTGGCTGCACATCCAACGGCACTTGTGACTTGCAAAAGGAATAAATCGTGGCTGTTAAAGGTGTCATGTCTGCACGTCCAGGGCATTTCCCGATCCTCCCTCCCACTGCGCGGCGGGATGAGCGCGGTGCAAAGTTCACCACGCGAACATGGGATCACCAGGGAACAACTCGAGCGCGGGGCTGCCCCTAACGCGGGGAGAGCGAATCGCACTTCAACTCTTCACAGCAGCAGCGATTTCCAGACCAGTTATTCCCACGGCTCAATTATTCCCAGGCCCGGGGATCCCCCGGGATGCGGGAGCGCTCCGGGATGCGGAGCGGCGGGCGCGTCCTGCGGGGGCGCAGCGCCCTCGGGCGGCGCTTCCCGGCGCTGCAGCCGGGCCCGCGCTCCGGGACCCGCCGGGATCGCTCCGGGGCCGGGATCGCTCCCTAAAAACCGCTGGAAAAACAAATCGCGCACGATTTGCGCTGCTGGGAGCGTGCGGTGCTGTTTGTTCCGTGAGCGTTAATGAAACTGGGAGCACGGAAGCAAACTTGCCAGCAAACCACTGGGATTTATCTTAAATTCCAAATCCGCACGTATTTTTTCCCCAAAGGAAAAGCATTACAAAAACACACACAAAATATCAGTTCCTTTTGAGTGCTAGCAGCTCCAACTGGTTTAATAAAAGCAATGGAAATAAATCACGTCGTGTATTACAGGGTGGGGAGGGGGGGATGATACTTTTTTAGAATAAAAACGTTATTTTCTTATTCAAGAGTGGAACTTCTCTATTCACATAGGTTATTGCAAAAATCGAATTGTATGAGGCTACACCACACTTCGGAGGCTGGGTTTCCAATTTATACTTGCTAAAAGGCAAGATTTCTTTATTAAATAGAAATCACCTCATACTTGATAATAGAAATTTCCACCCCAACACAGCCAGCAAGGTGCCAGCTTGGAAAGCACTCAGAATTCAACACGTGCCCTGGGCCTTATATAAGGATCTAAAATTACAAAACATTCATGGACAACTGAATTTTGCCCCATTTTCCTGCAACCATACATCTTCTTTAAATCACAGAGTAGTGTTCCTTAGTTAAGGATGAGATCAGCCTTCTTCAGTCCTGTCCACATGCTGGGCAAATTAATAAAAAATGCAGTTTAAATCAATTCTTTAACTGTTACCAGTTAAAGAATGGTTCACAGTTCTGGTAACAGAACCATTTAATCTGTTTCCTTGCATTCAGGGAGATCAGTCTGGAAAAATTCCCTTTACTTTATGGGCAGTAAATAATTATCAGAGAGAGAAAGAAAAAATTGTGTCTCCATACTGCCACAAAAAATTTCTGTACACATTAAATTGTGTTGCCTGACAGTTATTTTGACACCATTTACTTACCAGCAGCCCACCTTTAATTTCAGGTAGTCCACAGGCCATCCCCCTCACTTCAGATTTTTCACGAGCTACAACATTTCCTCTTTGAGCCTTCACTGGTTCTTTCACTGGCTCTGGAACAAAATAAAAAACAAAAAAACCCAACTAATCCAGCATTCCACTCTCTGATTTCTTCATTGTTTAACTGCAACCTCCAAGAAGCAATCATCTACCAGAAGTTTGTTTAGGTTTTATTTAGTTAAGAAAGATGTCTTTACCTCGTATCTGTTCCTTGAGTATTTGCAACTTCACTTTTTCTGGAGAAACCTAGAGGAAAGAGTATTTACATATATCTGCATAAGTTTCTAATGAAAATGAATAAAGAGTAACTTTTACAGAATGAAAATGGTTTTAGGAAATAGCAGGGCATGAATTTAAAGAGAAAACTCCATGTATTGCCCATGACAGCCATGAAGCCCAGGACCAGTTTCCCTCCCCAGATCTGAAATACTGTCCTCATGACCTTTCCACGATCTAACATCCCAGTAATTAATCATTTTCAGCACTTTTGCTCCTCAGTTTTCCCCTGCAAACTGAGTCCACCCTGCAGCCTCGCTGCCCCTCACTCAACTCCTTATTTTAATTTTGCCCTTTTGAAAATTCTGCCCCATGCACCTCCTCCCCATCCACCCCAGCTGAAACCTGAAATCTTCGTAGCAGCAACAGCTCTCAGTTGCTTGTCTCAGAGAAGGGGGAAGAGAAAGAGGTGGGTTAAAGAAAACCTTTTCATTCTGATGCTCTCCTCTCACAGGCAAGCAGGCAATTTTATTGAAGTTCTCATTTTCTGCCAGTTTAAGAAAAATTGCCACAGATTTTTCCAAAAGAAAATAAGGAAAAGTGCCCCACTTGTACATATTTAAAAGAAAACAGATTTTTCAGTGATTTAGCAGGAAAGTTCCACATCCTTTTTTTTTAGGTCTGAGCAAGGATGTCATAGAACAAGAGTCGATAAAACTGAGTTAAAGACTTTAACTGTGGTGTATTTTATCTTTGAAGGCAGAGAATTTGCACTCAAAGCTTCACCCAAAGCCTTGTACTTCAGATTCATCAAGGGCACCAGCCAGCCAAAGGACAGGCTCCTGATGGCTTCCACCACCACCAGTGACACTCCTACAGATTAAATCTCTAGGAGCAGTGATAATTTGCTGTCTATTTGAACTAAAACCACAACAGATCACCCAACAAAACTCGATGTTCCTCCAGCTCAAAGGGAACTATAAGCTTGGCATGGAAAAATAAACAGGCAAGAATTTTACTTAGATGGGGCTTAAACTTTTGGTTTGACAGTATTTGAAATTTTCATGTTTTGCAGCATAAATCTAGTTCTAAATCTTGTTTTACTTTAAAAAGCTTCACTTGCAAATTTGGTTTCCTACCTTTTTCCTGTTTTCATTATTTTGTGCTGGAACTCGGGCTTGGCTGGTCCTTGGTCCTGCCTGCCCAGATTTCCAATGATAAGCACCTAATTTCCTACAAACCAAGGGCAAGAAAAAACATAAAAATTAGGCCTCCTGCAAGCAAGAGAAGCACACATGTTTTCCTTCAGCTTGTTAAATATGAACAGAACACAAAAATAAAATTCCTGTCTATAAGATCATCAATTCCCCAAACCACAAATATTCCCTTCCACTGAAACCTACCTCACATCTACTTTAACAGCAGTAAATACATTGAATGGGTAAGAAAGTGGGTTTTTTTAGACCATCAAATCGGTCCAAGTTTTTAAACACAAAAAAATCTTATCAATTCCCAAAGGCTGGGTTTAGAAGAATAAAAACAGAAGTACATTTTGTGTGAGGCTTCACTGTTCCAGTTTACTCCAGGACTTCATCCAGCACTGCTAAAATGCCCAACTCTCAGATCCTTTCCAGCCCAAACCACTCTGTGATGCCACCAGTGGTGCAAAATGCCAAAGACTCCTGTCCTTTGAGCTCACCATGGCAACCCTATCAGGGTTCTCAGGTACAAGGCCTTGAGAACAAAACAACAACTCCATGAGAAGAACATGGAGACAAAAGTGCCACACATCATCTGGAAAACACTGCCCCAGCAGCTCAGGGCAATGCTCGCAGAGCTGCCAACAGCAGGCCCTTAGCAGCACCAAGGGATCCAAACCCAAGGCATTTGCATCCCCAGTGACAAAGCACAGCAGGCAGAAACACAAGGGAACACAAGGGAAAAGAAGCAGATGATGCAGAGATTTGCCAGCATTCAGAGTGACTCAGATTTAAACTTCACCCCAGCATTTGCCTCATTACACCGTGCTTGGTTCCAAGCCTTGTTTGCCATCGGACAGAAGATGCCTCTCTGGAAAGCTGAACGGATGTAAAAGGGGATCAAAGCAAAACTAACAACAGCATCCTCTGCAGAAACCTCAGAAATAAACACGAGTGCAAGAGAAACTGCTCTGTCTCCTGCTTGAAAACTGAGGTGACAAATCCAGTCAGACAGGGGAAAAAGAAGAGGGAATAAATGAGGAAAACTGATTGAATATCACACGAGAGTTTGAAATTAACAAAGTCATAGGGAAGCAAGATTATCATAGGGAAGAAACATTGGAGAGAAGAAACTGAATGCCATTGTGAATTCCAAACTTTACAAGGGATCCCATCTGGAGAGGTGGAGGTGTGGAGGGAGCATCTCATTTGATCCCTTTTTCCAAAAGAGAACTTGAACCTACCTCCTCTCTTCTTTTTCTCTGCTCATGTTTGACTGCAGTTGCCGCAATCTCTTCTCCATCTCTCTGTTTTCTGTTTCTAACTGCACTTTCTCCGACTGCAATTCCCTGACAGTTCTGGAGGAAATAGTAAAATATTCATTAGAAATTACCTGAATGCGAGTAAAGTACCTGAAGAGGTTTAAAGCAGAAAAAAAGAAGATGGAAAATTTGTCTTTACAGCCATGTCCCTCTTCTACCTCCCAGCAGGACTGAAAACAGCTGTGCAAAATTCAGGACAGGTCAAGTGCAAACTCCAACACAAAACTGATACAACCGTGCCTGTACTCAGAAAAGTTTGGGGTTTAAATATATTAAAATAAACAGTCCAGTGATTTCTTTAGGATGTTTTTATTAGCCAGTAGATACACAGGGTTATAAAACCTATAACTTAATCAGGAAGTGGATTAAAGCCTGAGAAAAGAAAGGCTTGTGGATAAAAGCATAGGGAAAATGCTAGAAAAGAAACACATCATGATTCTTCTTGCTGTTGCACAGATAAGCTCTTCTAGTTAATGTTGCATTAAAACTTATTAAGAATTATGAAAGCACATCTCAATCCCAATCAGATAGAATGCACTTACTTTGTTTTTAATCTCACTGAGGTTCCAGCTTTTGAGCCTGGGAGTATTACAAAATCATTGGCATTCATGATGCCCGGTATAACTTCTCCTAAAAAAGAGAACTTCAACGATCTACAGATAGGAACCTGTTGAAATGGGAATGTGATTGAAATTAAAACAGTAAAAAACTCATTACACATCCAAAAAGATTCACGTATAGAGAGAAATGGAGCACAGAACTTGTTTATGTGAAGTGCCAATAAAATCCTAGAGCAACTCAAAATTAAATTTAACTGGGAAAAAACCCTTTTTTATTACATTTATGATACCAGGGAAAAGATTTTCTTGGCTGTTTCATTTGGGCAATTCCCTAAAGTTCAGTGCAAGCAGATTAATATTAAATAAAACACAACTTTCTTGAAGCAAACCCATAGAAAGCACCACGAAGGAGAAAATTGTACCAACGGCTATGAATTCAAACCATCTCAACTGATTTGGGAAGATAAATTCCTTCTGTCACTGACAAATTGATACAAAGGAACACAATAACTCACAGAGCAGAGTTAATCCCTCCTCTCAAGACTTCAGTGGTATTTCAAATACTTTTTTTTATTTTTATTCAGGTTGAAAAATACTCTTCCAAAAAGCAAATTCATGCAGCACGGGGTTCAAACAGAAGGTGAACACCCAGCCCCTTCCTGGGCTGGAATGTTTGTGGGATGACTGCAGTTCAGGGCCAAAATTGGGCATTTACTGCTGCTGCTGGGATGCACGTGGAAAAAGGAACAAAAGTTGACAGTCCAGAGACTTACAGCTGACAGAGAGTGTTTGGAAACTGTTCTGCAGCTCGTGGCTCTCAGGTTCCTGGGGAAAGCAGGACCCAGCAAATGATGAGGAAAAGCTGAGGATTGGAAACAGCCCAAATGGAAAACTGAGCTCAAGAGGAAAAGCTCTGCTGCCTGTTTGCAGGTAAACCTGAAATTGAGCATTATTACAGGTAAAATGTGCCCAAATATCTCCGTCCATGAGGCGAAACACCTCAATGGCACATTGAGGTTACAACACCTGGTGCCACAGAACCTAAACCCCAACATTTCAGTGCTGACAATGTCAGATGCGTGCACAAAACACATTTCTCACCGTGTCAGAAAAACCAAGCACTCGACTCTAAGATCATTTCAAAACAGTGATTCTTTTATCACTTTCTGAGATAAAAGAAGATTTTATTAATTTTGAATAGAAGAAAGTTTTTCCCTTTGCAAGTGTGAGCTGGCAGGAGCAGCACAGCTGGACAGGAGGAGGTCACACATTGGATGTGAGGTGGCCCAAAGGCTGTTTAATAGTAAAAACAGAGGCAAATGACACAGGTCAGCTTAGCAAGCTCAAGGAGGGAAAGTACTTAATAAAAAAATACCATTTATATGAGTTAACTTTAACATATTCCACCAAAAGCAAGGATTTAAAAGGATAACTTAAAAATGTGGTGATATCAGAGAGAAATATCAGAAATGCTGTGTGGGAATATTAGAGATAAAAAGCCCTACAAAGTTCCAGGAACACAGTAACAGTGAGTGAGGAAAAACAGTGTCAAGCTGTAGAGAAGAGGGGATAGAGACAGACAGTGATCAACCCCCTGAATTATTCTGAGAAAATACAGGAATTCATTGAACAGCATGATCCTGTTTGGGACAAAACCAGCTGTTAAACACAGACTGGAAGAGTGAAACAAATCCCATGGGGAAATGCACACCCTGAGCCTGTACAGCATCCTTAAATACCCCTGAGGACTGCCAGGGAATGCAGCAAAGGCAATCCCCAGCTCCTCAGAAACAGCCTTCTAATTTAAACATACAAAGGAGTTCCCTCTTTCTGTCTGGGTTTTGTTTAATGAATCCCTTTTCTCTCTCTAATAGGCAACACAATTTGCCAGCGAGGCAAACACTAAAGCAACTCATCAACATAAATAAATCAAGCACTAATTAGCCACATCCTTTCTGCCTGCTCCTCTGCACACACTGGTACTCGAATTTCATCATTCCAGCGGGTTCCTCGGTGCTGATAATGGATATACAGTTAAAAGTAACAAAAGAAAAACTGGTGGTGTGGCTAAATGAAATTTGAGTCAACTTTCAAGACTCCATAGCTAAATAAACCCAAATTCCACATAGCCCGTACCCCAGCTTAGCTCAAATCTCTTCCTAATCAATTTAAAGAGAGGTTTATAACTTACAGACAGCTGAAGATGGGTGTAGTTTATTTCACACTACAAGAGTTTAACTAGGGCAGGCTAAATTCCGACAGCTTCCTCACATCAATAAACCCATAAAATCCGAAGGGATAGTCCTGTCTGTGCAATAGCTCACAGCCAATTATCCTACCCATGAACATGGATTTCATGCTACACTAAGTTCCATCCACTTACCAATAATTCAAACCAAACTATTTCCTTTGAAGAATTATTCCAAGTGCAATAAAGAGTTTGTCTATCATTGCTCCCCACCCATTTGCTGTTAATTACAACGACTCAGACTTCTGGTCCTTCCAAACATTTAACATTTCACTAACTAGTTTGTTTTTTTTTTAAAAAAAGAAGAAAAAAGTGGCATTAAAATATATCAGAAAGAAAAAAAATCACCACACCAACTCTGACTGATCTGCTAGTCTAAATCCAGCAGTCACGTATGCTAAAGGAATCCCAGTCTCTCAGAATAAATTCATATTCTCCATGCCCCAACCTCTATGACACCAATCATTTCAAAGTCCACTTTCCATTTTTAAACCAATTATCCCTTTCTGTGTGTAACACCATACAACACACACGAAGTAAGATCAGGAAGACAACATCTAAACACGAAAACATCTAAATGCCACCTTCCCTAAATCGTTTTACCTTACTTTGCAATTTCACCACACTTTGAAAAGATGTATTATCTTGGTAACTCTGCAAAATCAGCAACTGTTTCTATGGGTTGTGTACCTTCACTGCTTAACCAAGAACTGTAATTTCAGCTGTATTGTAAATAACTTCAAACACAAAGGTCACGAGCAGGATGATTTGGGCCTCTCCACTCAGTCTACTAAGAAAACCTAAAACAAAACACACACAAAAACCCAATAAAACACCAAGAACCAACAAAACAAAACAAACAGCAACAACAAAAAAAAAAAAAAAACCACAATACAAGGTATGTTTCTTAAGATAAAAACATTCTTACCCACATTATAGAGCTACAGTCACTGCCCTGCAAACTGCAGCCACTCTGCCCAGAGGAGGCAAAGCAGGGGATAAAAAGAGGTGGGGTGATAAATAAGACATGGGGTGATAAGTTACAGGTGGGGTGATAAAAACCAGGTGGACAAAGGCAGCAGAGTCAGTACTTGCCTTTAAAACTCCTCTCAGGCTCCAATGTGGGCTGGGTTTGCGCTCGGTCCCGACGGCCGCTCTGGGGAAACAGAGCAGAGCACAAGGGCAGACACAAAATAAAGGAATAAAAAGCCCCGCGGTAAAGCGGTGGGGTTGTTTGGGGATTTCTCTTTCATTACCGGTGTCTTTTCAAGCCTGATGAAAAGCCGGCGGGGCAGGGAAGAATGAACTGCCTGGAACTGTAACCTAAACCCAGAAAGGCGTGAGGGGGGCAATAAAGAGAACAGAGCGAGGGCCAACACGACTCCGGCTGTGCGGGTGCGCGGCCAGGGCACAACTGAGGGGCATTTACACAACTTACACCTGCCCCAGGCGCTCTCAGCCCTCCTTGGGCCTCGGCTCCTGAGGAGAACTCCCAGGGCCACCCCGGCCGGTGCTGACGGGGTGCTGGGGAGGCGCTGAGGGCTCACCCCGGCGGGGGCTGTCCCGATCCCGGACCCTGTGGCGGTCCCGGCTCCGCTGCCCCTCGGTCCCCAGCGCGGCGCCGTTGCCATGGCAGCGCGGGGCCGCGGGAGAGACCATTGGGCGCCGCGGGGCGGGGGGGACGAGGGGAGAGACGATTCTGGGCTGAGGGCAGGGGCTGCCCTCGGGCACAGCTTCATTGATCACAGAACCGTAGAAAGGCTTGGGTTGGGAGGGACATTAAAGATCATCCAGTGCCACCCTCTGCCGCGGGCAGGGACGCCTTCCACTTGTTGCTCCAAGCTCCCTCCAGCCTGGCCTTGGACACTTCCAGAGATGGGGCAGCCAGAGCTGCTCTGGGCACCCTGTGCCGGGGCCTCCCCACCCTCACAGGGAACAATTTATTGGTATCTAAACCTGCCCTAAATCTAAATCTAAACCTGCCCTCCATCAGTTTAAAACCATTGTCCCTTGTCCTGTCACTCCAGGCCCTTATAAAAAGCCCCTCTCCCTCCTCTTAATGAGCCCACTCCCATCTCATTCCCGCCTTTATTCCCAAACATCGCCCTGTTTGTCTTTGAATCCAGGCTCTTCTATGGTTTCCTTATTATTTATTCACCACTCTGGAGGAACCAATGTGCTCTTCCTGCTGATTTAGTGCCGTGCTTTAAGTAGCTAAAACCTAAATCAACCTCGCCGAGCTCAAGGAGATTTCAAATAGCTTTTTTGTATAAGTTATCCCATTATCCACGCTAACCTCTAGTTAGTGCTCAGGACCCACAGAGCCAAACATCCTTGTGATGTTTAATTTTTCACAAACGCTCTATTTATGCCCACCCTGTAGATTGGTGCAGTTGTAGATCCGTGCATCACACCTCGGCTCTTCCAGAGCAGGTGTTTATGGTTTTGCCAATAAATGATAATTCCCACGCCATCCCCTCAAAGGATGCCTGGAGTGCATGGCAAGATTCGAGTTTTTATCAGTTCTATTGTTGCAGTTTATTTGCTTCGAGTCTTCTCCTTCCAATTTTGGTGGCTTGACCATTATTTATAATTGATGCTCCTTTTGGGGATAAACAGCCTCCACAGAAAAGCTGGAGTTTCAGGAAAAAGCACTCCATGATCCAAGCCAGGCTTTAATAAGGACAAAGTGTTATCTGTTTGAAATTCCTGCACTCCAAGCTGTATTTCATCTGGCAAATTTGCATTTGTCCCATATGTATTCAGGCTAGGAGGCACACAATAACTTACACCGTTTTCCTTCACTATATAATCTGTCTGGCAGTAATTTTCCTTCATCATCCCGGTTACAGCACAGTTTTCAAGATTTTTTTTTTTTTTTTTTTACCCTGACAGGCAATTTGTGTGGAGAGCCTGTGGAAACACGTATGGATTTATGGATTTTTTTGGTCTTGAGAAGGAGCTTGAGTAGTTTTGCATAATGTGTAATCAACCTGAAAATATTCTGTATTCTGGACCTTGCTTGGAGAATTGTTTTGTAGCATTGTAACGTGTTCTTTCCTGTAGGAAAATCATGTTCTTAGTGGCCAGATGAATACAGTTTTTAATATCCTATAATAATGCCTCACTGAAAGGCATCCCATTGTACATGGGATACTTATCTGTTATTTTCAAAGAAACTAGAAGCAATACACTGTCCTACATAAATTATGTTACAATGTTCAAGACTACTTTTAATTATAAAGTTTCCGCTTAGAAAAATGCGATTTTAGATGTAGGATAATTTCCTGCAGAAAAATTGGCACTCAGCTTCCAAAACTTTAAATGATTCACACTGACTTTGTGAGCTTTGGCTCAAGTACTTCAGCTGGAAGAGTATCAAGAGCCTCTTTTGTTGAGGTTTGGCCCATTCGATTTACGTGCATGGGAGGTGAAGTAATGCAGGGTTTGGTGCTGGCATTCTCTACGTCATCACATTTATAATTAGATTATTTAACTTTCAGCCATTTTATGTGTCTCCTCCGGTGCTCAGTTGTATTTTTTGTTTCATTTACCTAGCTCTGATTTTCATCAACATCATTCCCTATTTTTGCAATCAGCTTCCACAAATGTAGATCACGCAAAGAAGTCGGTTCTTGCCTGATTTCTCCCAGAGTCAATTTTATTGGAAGTAAATGTAAAGTTTATAAGGAAAATAACAACTGAAATTCAACTCAAATCCATCTGGTGGAGTTGTGCTATAAGTTATAAACCTTCTGTGTTCCTGTTGCCATTCTCTTCCTTTGTTCTCATACCGCTCCTGACGAAAATGAACCAGGTTTATTAACTTTGTGGGGTTTGTCATCCATATTAAAATATTTTCTTACTGCTTTTGAGGCTCTGGATTTAAAGCCACTGTCAGAAAGAACTGAGCACAGAGGTGACTGAGGGACCAAGGGACTGACCAAGAGTGGCTTTTAGGGGCTTGTACCAACCCACATTCCTATTCTGATTTGCAATCCCTTGCATTTGTTTCAGGCTTCAGGTGAGGTTCCAGATCAGTATTTCTGAGGTTGCAGGGCTATGAGTTACATTAATACCGGAAACGAAGAATGATCAGAAAATATAATTTCATTTTTTCCCAAGCTGCCTTTGATCGCTTTCCACAAACTTTCGTGCAGTTCAAATTCCGCTTTCACGGCCATTTACCAAAGGCCAGTTTTAAAATCTCCTAAACCAGGATCTGCAGGAAATGAACTTTAAATTTGCTCTGGAACTGCTCGTTCTTATAACCAGGCAAGAAATAGCAGTAACATCATTTTACTTACCTGATGGCCACTAATACACTTGCAGTAAAAACAGGGTATTTTTAGTTCTCAAGAGGAGATTGTGTTGCTTATTAGTTGTAAATTATTTGCTCCATAAAGGAAGGATCTTGTTTTCCCTCTTCCTCCCCCATTTTTGGCTGCAGAGGCACACATGGAATAAAAAACTGCCAATCAGATGTGAAGATGTTTTACCTTTAGTCACATCAGATCCCATCTAAGATGGTCTGGAGTATTAAAGGAGTATTTAAATTCAGGGCAACCCCTGAAGGGCTTAACCCCCTTTGCTTGATGGGAGAGGGCTGGTAAAGTCCATCGGGGAGCAAAACCCAAGCAGGGTTTGATTTACTGCCAAAACTTTCCTTCCCGCTTCCCAGAACAACACGGGAAATTGTCATGCTCAGTGATTTTTTAGCATTCTTCATAAAAAAAGATTTCCTTGCTCAGCCAGAGCTCCCGGTTTGATCACAAACCTTGGGCTCAGCCAAGCACGGGCAGAAATGAGCTCAACACCTCCAAGCATCAGAGACCCCCTGACTGAAAGAGATGTCGTTCCCCTCGAGGTGTGCAGTGCATTCATTTCTGCCTTGAACTAAAAACACACAGCGCCTTCATTGGCCCCGCTCGACCCAAAACTCAACCAAAAGTGTCCAAAATTGGAGCCAAGTTTGAAGTTTTTTGCAAGGCCGGGCGATTTTCAGGTTTCATTGCCACGTTTCAGGCTCTGTGACCTGTGCCCTGCACATCTGAAGGTAGAGCAGGCTGGTACCTACAAAGAAAAGCACTTTGCAGCAATAAATGGGAGGATTATCCCCAGTGCTTCCAGTGAACACAGCTGCTGGGTAGTGTTTTATTTGTTCACTTTATGAGGATAAAAAAAAGAGGAACTTGTTTTAGGCCATTCGGGTTTAAGACGGGCTTTATCTTCGTGGTTGGAGGGAAAGATTAGCACTTATTAGAGCCTAACCTTAATGATACCCATTTATAAATAGGGCTTCAAATTGTCTAAAGTATTTAAACACGATGGAATGTAAAGACTTAAGACAGCTGAAGTCTTCAGAGAGAAAAAAAAAATTGAAAACCTGAAGATTTATCTACAAAGATTAAAGCAGCTTTAATGGCAAAGCCCTAAGAAAATAAAAGAAAATATCAGGAGAAGGAAAACGGAAGCCTTTGCTAATGTCTGTACAAGGCAAATTAAGTTATAGATGTGGTAAAATGGCTTAGGAAATTATGAAAATGTAACCATTTAGCTGCTGTTTCATAGCCAAAGACATCACAACTGCTTACCTTTGTCTAATCATTTGTTTTTCTGGATCTTTAGACAGTCTTTGCTTTTTGTACAAGAGAGTGTTGATGCATTGAGGCATTTTCAGGTTTTGAAAATAGCAATGGCTTTTTTTTTCCCCTCCAAACTGTAGGAAAGAGAGAACATAACTCTTGTTTGTGTGCAGGTATTGTAGTGAAGCAGCAGGGGAGTTCCTCGCTGATCACAGGGTGAGGCAAGTTACAAGCGCTGCCTTGCAGGCGTTCCACGCTTTAGCACTGAAATTTCCACCTCTGCCCAGGATCACCCTTCCCTTTGGCTCAAAAGCTTCCCCAACACGAGTGAAAATCGTGTTTTATGCCCAACCCTCAGAGGGGCCTGGATATGAAAAGCCTTTTCCTGATGGTTTTCAGTAGAGGATGGGTATGAAGAGCAGGAATCCAGGTACATGCAGGGATTTGCAGAGCTGGGAGGGCTTTTCTGGCAGGTTCAGGGCCAGCACTGCCTTTGCCCAGGTGTGCCCGTCAGGAGATGTCCCCATCAACCCAAAGATCACCACGGCAGCACCGAATTCAAACAGCTGGATTTTTCCTGGGCATGCAGGGGATGGGCAGCTGGGCTTTTATGGAAGGCTGGGCTGAATTTGCTTTGCTTTGCTTTGCTTCTCCTGGCCTGATCTATGATGACACATTTTTAAATGCCCGGGGTTATGCAGATGTGAGCCTGAACTCACCTTGCATCCTTCCTTCTGCTGCTCAGACTCACAGCACTGCTGTTTTTACCTGATATCCCAAGTTTCTCAATCCTGTTTTTCACACAGCCACTGGAAGACTCTTGCTGCCTTTCCATGATTTGCTGTTAATGCAATTCTCAAACAGCTCTTGGTTGTTTCTTTTACCTAAACCCAGCAGAGAACTCCATTGTTCGATGTGGTTAATAACCTTCTCCTTCCATTTTCACAACTGCAGCCCCTCAGTTTCTTTCCATTCTGGAGTGAGAAAAACCAGGAATCAGGAATTTGCTTGCAACAACATGCACAAACTTCCTAGAAAGATTGAAACTGAGAAATCCTCAGCTGAACTTCATCTACTGGCGTTCACTTGGCATGGTTAGTGAGTGCACCTCACTTTTGCAATTCATCTCTCTAATAGATTTGCAGAGCTTCTTCAAAGCCTTGCCAAGTTATTTTGGGTGTCATCATCAATATTTTCTTCAAAAACTGGATATGAGGAACAGTAAATGGGCAGTTTATATGTGAATAATGATTAGCTTGAGCAGCAATACCAAATCATTTCCCATAGCCCTGGTAGAAATAGTTCAACGATTTCACATCTATAAAAGAGGGTAAAAAACACAAAAAGGAATGCAGATCACAGCCCAGTTTTACAGCCAGAACGCCAACAGATCATCTTTTAAAGAGCTTTCACTGGAATTGCTTACAAATATGAGGAGATATTGCTTATTTAGCACATCCGTAGGGGAGAGAGAGATGCTTCCCTAGAGAAGAACTTTTTAATATAATCATTAAAATCATTCTGTCTAGCAAAAGTTTGCAGTTTTAGTAGACTGTGTACCAGACATGATAAGGGTGGTTTGGTCTGTTTGTATTAAATTCCTTTCGTAGCTAAACCACTGCAGGGGCTTATTGAAACACGAAAAATCAAAGCTCAGATCCTGTTTTCTGGGCTGGCAGGGATACTGCTGTCATTTCTGATTTGCTCAATAATTGTGATCAACGGGCAAACCTTACTGGGGGCGTTGGGATGCAGGTGGGGCAGAAAAAGGGTGGGAGCAAAATCGATTTGTGCGTCCTCATAATCTTTGTGGTGTTGAAAAAGGAACTCACATCGTTCCTGGCTTTAAGTTGCTGGGAAACTTTCCATTATGAAACATCTTTGCGAGTTCTGTGATAAAGAGAGGAGGCTGAGATGGGATATTGGGGAGAAATTGTTCCCTGGGAGGGTGGGGAGGCCCTGGCACAGGGTGCCCAGAGAAGCTGTGGCTGCCCCTGGATCCCTGGCAGTGTCCAAGGCCAGGCTGGACGGGGCTTGGAGCAGCCTGGGACAGTGGAAGGTGTCCCTGCCCATGGCAGGGGATGGAGTGAGAGGATCTTTGAGGTCTCTTCCAACCCAAACCAGTTCTATGAAATTCTTGAATTTCTTGCTGCAGGCCTTCAGAATTCAGAATGTCTGGAGAAATTACTTGTGTTAGTTCTGCACAAGTTTGTAAATTTTGAAAAGCTTTCTCTCCTCCATTAATTTAGTAACAGAAATGCTCATTTCCATGTAGGCACAGAGCTCCTGGAGTGGAACCCAGAGCTCTGGACGAGCCATTTAAAGGCGGTGACAATGGATGGGAGAGGAAAACATTTCAGGAAGCTCATCTGAAGCACTGACTGCACAAATTCTTTCATTCTATGCAAGAATTCCTTTTTTGATTTTATTTGAAGAACGACAACTGTAAATATATCCACTTCTCACATACTCTGCTCCATGTCCCTCCAAAAAAAGGGGAAAACTTTATCCCTGGATCATCTCAATGGAAGAGGTCTCCAACATTTGTGACCTCCCAGCAGAGCAGGGTTTCTGTTGATTTTACATTATGCTTTTGGATTTAAGGTGTCTCAATTCTGCCTGAATTCTGCTGGAGATGCCAGAGCTCCTTCCCAGATGGAATTCCCGCTGTGCTTTTCACAGAAAACTACTGACAGGATGCCATAATTGAATGTAATCCTTGTAAACACCGGTACCCCCCAGGTGAGCCCTCTCTCCATGTAAAATTCCCCCAAAAATGTACTCCCTGTCTCACAACTCCATAAGGGGTGTTCACATCACACCCTTGGCCGTGGTTCCACCAGAATTTTAGGGGGGCAATTAACAGATGTTCAATATTGGGCTATGAACAAAAATGCCTTCACAGCGCAAGTGTTGTAGTCTGCTTGTTGGATCATTTCCAAGCAAAGGCAGGAATATCCATCAGGAATTTGCTGACAATCCTGCAAACAGAGAAGAAAAGGATTCACCTTGCGACTACAAAAAAAAAAAACAACAAATAAACAAGCAAACAGCAACCAGCTGCTGGATTAGGAACAAAAAAACAAGGGGGGAAAAAAATGCTTCCAATTTAGAAGAGCTTCACTGGAGCCCTTTTTTTTGTCCCAAAAAGCAACAGGAATTAATCATCTCTGCTGGCATGCCAGAGTTAGAGACTAAAACATTGGTCCTGCAAGTAAATCCAAGTGAAGGTCTTGCTGTTAAAAATTCATGTAAAAATCATTCCAGCAGAGGAATAAGATCAGATATTTTCTTCCAATTCCAGCAAGCCGACAAAGGAAAGAATTAGATACCAAGTCACAGCGTGCATGAATTAATCAATATGGATTTCAGATGCATCTCTGTGAAAGCTGCAATAAGAGGAGCAGACGATTATTGCATGGCCAAAAACAAGCTGCTACAGAAACAGAATTCTTATTCTGACATTTAAGTTCCTCATCTTTTTTACCTCTTAATGAATAAAAACTGTACTTAACTGTTAATAATGAGATTTTAATTTGAGAAATTAGACCCTGTTAGCTTTGTATCTCTTACACCCAGTGATCTTTCCCAGCGCTCCCAAAAAACCATGGAGTTTCAAATATTTCATATTCAAATGAAAGGAGAATTTATTTAATGTTAATCATTACTGTGAACTTTGGGTTTTCATCAGTTGCTAAATGGCCTTGGCATTAGAAAATACCACAGCGATAGGTAATGTCACAGAACATTAACAATTCCATTTTTCTTATCAATTAAGCTGACCTTACCTACACTTATTATTTATTTGAACGAGAAAAATCTAAACACATCATGGATATTACAGTCCAGCCACTGCAGAGCTCTCTAAATGCTTTTCCTTACTCAAGGCTTTCCATAATTCCCCTCTGAAGACCCCAATAAAACCAGAAATCGTGCAATCAGCAAAACCAGGAATTTCTTTTCTGTTCTTTTTACACATCCTACAAATGATCTGCCGTTTATTCCAGCTCATAATTTAAGAAAGAGCTCCGGTCTTCACATCAGAAAACAGCAGAATTTTTTTTCGTTAAAGGCATTTTGTCAATAATGGTAATGTGGAAGGGTGTGGGGAATCTCCTGCCTCCTCTCAGCACCCGTTTTGCAAATAGAAGACATAAAATAATGGGCATCTAAGTGACAGTGGAGATGCTCAAGAAAAGGGGTTCACAACTGAAAATGTGCTGGTGACAAATGAAAATTCGATACTGGTAAATTCCATCATAAAGTCAAATTAGCTCCAGTTCCCTCCTAGCATGTTGCTGGATGTAATAAATCATTGTTCAGCTTTAAAAGAAGTTGAAAAGCAGATTAAGGACCAGAAAACTGAAGCAGAAATTAACTTAAAGGCAAAATTTACATTTCCGAGGTGTAACACAAAACTGGGGGCAACTGTCAGGGTCCAGCAGTCCTGGGTGTCTTGGAGTTGGAGCTTCTTCCAATTCTTTGTTTTTAATTGAATTGTGAGAACAGCCATGGACATCCTGGCAATTTCTTTGCCAAGCCTTGTATTTGTACACTGGGACAAACAACAAAAGATAATGGAAAGAAGTAAAATTAAAAAAATATGTATTACTTAAGACTTTTTTCTCCCTCCTGAACTTCAGTGAGCCAGGCTTAGCTGGACTGTAATTCCTTTGTCCTCCCACTTCCACAGCTGAAGTGTTCAGACTGAACTGGGCTCCTTCTCTTTTGCAGCTGTTGCAAAATCTGTTAATTCTCATGACTGACAGAAAAATGGCTCAAATTGAGGCAAAAAGTTTTTCCCGGTAATCGATGATGATGAAGGCAATAACTAATATTTGATAAATGTGGAGAACCCCCATTTATATTAAAATACCAGTTCTTGTTCTCTGGGAAAAATGCAGCATCTCAGGAAAAAAAATATTCAGGCTGCAGAAGGGCCAGGTCCATCCTTACAGCACTTTTCCAAGACAGGGACTTTTCACTTGGTGAATTCCAAATATCCCAATTCCCCAAGCTTTATAAAATACCATTCCACATAACAATATTAAGAAATGTTTCCTAGGGCTGGGAACCTAAAGGAAATCCCTGATGTTTTCCTGAGCAGCTTGGAGTCCCTGTCCCTTCCAGATCAGCTGTTCATGAGAACAGGCCACGGTGCTGCTGACTTCCAATTCCACCGGGCAGCGCCTTGAATCCATCACGGGTCATAAATTCATTGCAAAGAAAACATTTAGGACATGGGGGAAAGTGGAGAATAACTGGCAAAAAAATTATTCTGAAAAAAAAACCCCGAAACTGTAGAGGATTAACCATCTGTTTTGTTTTCCGTCCAGGTACTTCTGGGCTCTGAACAAGCTTTTGTGCCTTGGAAATTCACCAGTTTTCTGAAAAAAAATCCCTTGTTGCTATGGAAATACCATCCCTTCACGATGAATCCTTCTTGAAGGTGGAGGACATTGGCAAGACTAAATGTAAACTTTTGGGGGTTTTTTTAATGATGTGTCAGACAAAAGCGGCTGGAGCAGGGAGAATTCCTCACCCCCCCCAAAAAAACACTCCTGGTATCATCACCTGCATGTGAGGAACATAAAGTAGCTGCGTGATGGGGTCGTTATCCATCCCCAAAACGCATCCAGAGTCCCCTGGAGCTCGTGGCACGGCTGCTGTGTGGAGAGCAGGGCTGAGCTGAGGGCTGGCTCTGTGCCCAGAGCTCCGTTTTAATGAAACACAAAGTTGAGAGGGATCAATAACGCTCTCCCCTCCCAAACAGCCCCTCAGAGCAAGCTTTGGGAAGGTGATGGGTAAGGAAATTAGATGTCTGTGAAAACTGGCAACATTCCTGTCAGGTTCACACCACGAGGCTGCCTTGTCATTCCGTGGCAAACCTCAGCAGGAGGATACAGAACGGAATGAAAGACAAGAGTGTGTGAAAAGAACATGAGAGAAAACCTCTCTCTTTTTTTCCCCCCTTTCCCCCCTCCTCCCGCTCGTTTTTTCTCTCTGCCTGCATCCCAGCAACCCCCGAGTGAAATTCCCCCAGGTGTGACCCTCGAGATGAGCAGCCAGCCAGAAAAGGCAGACGTGGTGGTGTTCATATCCTTCTCCCCACTTGGAGCCCTCCCACAAACACAGCCCGATGGCTGCTGAGGCCGCTATCGACCCTGCGTGTGTAGAGTGGGAAACAAAACGAAGCCACCCCTTCAGCATTAAGGCCTGATCCATCCTTCTGCGACTCAGATTCGTGCAGTGATTTATGACCGAATCCCTCCCGCCCCTACGATGCTCTCCCCATCACAAACAGGCTCAGGGACTACTCAAAGAAATTAAAACGCAGCTCAGCATAAGCATGGCAAATCTGTCTGTTAACCTGATGGGTTTCTTCAAAGGGTAATACCCAATGGAATTAATTTCAAAAGCAACACGTGGAAAAAAAAGCAATTTAAAGGTAGTGTAGCAGTGAGATCTTTTGGTTCTCTAATAAATTGATGTCGGGAGCTGAAATGTTCACGGAATTCTAGAATGGTTTGGGTTGGAAGGGCCATTAAAGATAATACAGTTCCACCCCCTGCCATGGGCAGGGACACCTTCCACCATCCCAGGCTGCTCCAAGCCCCAGTGTCCAACCTGGCCTTGGGCACTGCCAGGGATCCAGGGGCAGCCACAGCTTCTCTGGGCACCCTGTGCCAGGGCCTCCCCACCCTCACAGGGAGGAATTTTTCCCTAATATCCAATCTAAACCTGCTCTCTGTCAGTGTGAAGCCACTCCCTGTGTCCTGTCACTCCAGGCCCTTGTATATTGTCCTTTTCCATCTCTTCTGCAAGCTCCTTTCAGGTACTAAAAGGCTGCAACTCAGTCACCACAAAGCTTCTCCTCTCCAGGCTGAACAATCCCAATTCTCCCAGCCTTAGAGCAGAGCCTCTGATCATCCTGGTGCTGGATTCCCTTCCTGTGCTGGGAGCAGCTCTGCAGGTGGGGTCTCACAGAGAGGAGAGGGGCAGGATCAGAGTGGGATCAGCATGTTGGAGACACAGGTGGCTCTTCAAAATCGCCCGCATGTTTGGCTGTTTTTATCCAGAGCACTCCTATTTTGAAATCTTCAACTCTTTGATTCTAATTTTTTATTTGTGAAGCCCGAGCCAACTGCAGTTCCAGAGCACCCCCACTGATGTCACCAGCACTACATCTAAGCTGCTTTATGCCACTCAATCAGCAGGTCAGTTTATTACAGCTTATTTTCCCCTCTCTTCAGCTGCCTGCTCATCTTACTCCGTTCTTCTGAGACTCGTTTCTACAACCTTTGCAGGATGTGAATCCATTCAGCCTGGTGGCTCCCTGCAGGGAGTGCTCTGCTCAGACCATCTTGTACCGACAGGCAGCCTGAGGAGAGCCCCCCGTGCCAGGGCCTGGCTGCAGGACACCTGGCAGCACTCACAGCCCTGTGCTTCCTGCAGCCTGTTTGTTTAAATATTTCTAATGACGGGGGAAACAAATTGTAACAGCTACAAATCACCTGCCAGAGCGACCAGATCTGCATCATCGACCTTTGCACTATCAATACTTGACAAAAGCCATGGTGTCCCTTGGTAAGTTAATTTCTTTTTGAGAGTTTAGAAAGGGCTGTGGTAGGAAATGTGGTTCAAAGCAGCGTTAAATGTGCTGAGTACTTTTTATTCCAAGCGCAAATCTGTGACTGTACCTGTCAAGATTGTATTAGAATGATTAAACCAATTAAAACAGATTTATTGCCTTTCTAAGATTTCTTTTTGAGATGGAAATAGCCCTGCTTTTAAAACGTGAATTCATCTGTTCCATACAGGTTGCACATATTGAAAAAGTATTACCAAAACTGTAGGACTGCCTTTTGAAGTAATTTGTAAATCTTTCACTGTCTGCCTCACTTGGCTGAAACAAGACAGCAGAGAGCACTTTAGAGAAGGCTGAGAAATGAATGGAGCTACAGCCGGTTTCTGACATGACACCAGAATCTGACACCAGAAATCTCTTGTGATAGGAACAAATGTTTCATCCTCCCAGGAATTTTAGTGAGGAGCTCATGGGTACAGTTTGTACAGATCCTCCCCTACCTGCTCATGCCTGGCCACGAAACGCTGTCCATAGGGAGCAGGTTCTTGGTTTGGGATGCTCAGGGGAGCTCCACATTCCCTGTGCCAGCTGGATTGAACTAATGCCTTCCAGTGCCTCACCACCCTTCCCAGGTAGAAATTCCTCCTGGTGTCCAACCTGATCCTCCCCTGGTACAGCTCGAGGCCATTTCCTCTTGTCCCGTCTCCGGTTGCCTGTGAGAAGAGCCAACCCCCTTTTTTAGAGTTATTTGCCACTTTGGTTTGTGGTTGTTACCAAGTGAAAAACACTCTAAAGTAATAATCTGCAATTTATGGCAGTAGCAGGAAACCCCTTGCACAGGACAAACAGCAGCAGGTCAGGACATACTCCCCATCACCTCAAAGCTGCTTCTAAGTGCTTCTCCTTTGTCCCCACTGTCCCATTTCGAGAACTGGAGCAGCACCAAGGAGGATGAAGAGCCCCAAGGAGATCCAGCCCCAGCTGCCCACCACAGGGACAGAGCCAGTGTCCCACCATGGGGACAGAGCCAGTGTCCCAGCACAGGGACAGAGCCAGGGTCCCAGCATGGGGACAGAGCCAGTGTCCCAACAGGGACAGAGCCAGTGTCCCACCATGGGGACAGAGCCAGTGTCCCATCAGGGACAGAGCCAGTGTCCCAGCACAGGGACAGAGCCAGTGTCCCAACAGGGACAGAGCCAGTGTCCCACCATGGGGACAGAGCCAGTGTCCCA
>VZTA01021097.1:0-29557 GCA_013398855.1 Mohoua ochrocephala | reverse complement strand
GTCCCAGCATGGGGACAGAGCCAGTGTCCCAACAGGGACAGAGCCAGTGTCCCACCATGGGGACAGAGCCAGTGTCCCATCAGGGACAGAGCCAGTGTCCCAGCACAGGGACAGAGCCAGTGTCCCAACAGGGACAGAGCCAGTGTCCCACCATGGGGACAGAGCCAGTGTCCCACCATGGGGACAGAGTCAGTGTCCCACCATGGGGACAGAGCCAGGGTCCCATCAGGGACAGAGCCAGGGTCCCAGCAGGGACAGAGCCAGTGTCCCACCCCGGGGACAGAGCCAGTGTCCCAGCACGGGGACAGAGCCAGTGTCCAGCACAGGGACAGAGCCAGTGTCCCGGCACGGGGACATCCCAGAACAGCGAAAGCAGAGCTCTGCCATCACACACTTGGCATTATCACACTGTTTATTGCACTTTTTCCCTGCCAGATGATTGAAACCAATTAAATTATTGGAACCAGGGAAGTGATTTATCTTCAAAGTACTGCTCTTGCCTGAGAAAATTAGATAAAACTACTGACTTTGGTGAAGTTTTATTGCTCCGTGTCTTTACTCGTGGAAGGAAGTTGCCTAAATCTTTTAGGAGAGTTGTCTCTGACCTGGAGCAGGACTGGGTGTAAATCAGCCTTCTAATGAAAACTTCAGTATCTGAATGGGTGCCAGATCTAACCCCACAAAAACCCATGTCAAGGAAAGTTAAAATTCATATTTAGGGCTTTCTTATCAGTATTATTTGGCGTAAGGAACACACTCCTTTAAATGGTCACTCACAGACACAATGAGCGAGAGTTTCTTTCCTCCTGAGGAACAAGTTCAGGGATTGGCTCATTTCGTTATATCCACAAATGTTGTATCACTCTTACACATAAAACCAAGCCCATACATTATTTTAATTATTGAGAAATATTATTGGGAAATGCTCAGTGGAGAGTGGCTCTCATGGCAAATATGAACCTGGATTTTCAATTGTGCAGTGCCCCGCTTCAGAATTTCTGAGTGAAGATGACTAAAAGTCCTGGCAAAAATATAAAGAATAAGAAATATCTTTTTTGCTGATCCTTGGAAAGCCAAGTCAAACTTTCCTTTAGAAATGCTTTCAGATATTGACTTAGAATTCCACTTCAAAAGCATCACCAACACCCACACCCCCTTTTCTTCCATTCAAAGAACTGCCACAACATATTTATTTTCTTTCATGGGGATCTTATTTATTGCTGGACAAGCAGGATACAAAGAAATAGGATCTCTCTAATGCCTTAACCCAGAGTACAAACGTCAATCACATCGAGGAGGATTTTAAAAGCATCTCAGCAGCTCTTGGGAGAATCCTGCACCAAACCCATCCTGCTGTTTATCACCTGCGCTGTCCTAAAGGCTTTCTCTGAAAAGGAATAAAACCAACGGGACTCTTCCCATTTGCTTTAATGGACTTTGGATCAGTGCCCGAGCACATTAAGTTTCAGAGAGAAATATACTTTTAATTCAATCAAGTTTTCCAAAGTTCCTGTCGAGATCAATCAGGAGCTCACTGGTCTTGTGGGAAAGAGCCGAGGCCCACACACATCTCTGCCGTTCTCTGCCATTCTCCTAAAGCTTAAGCAAAAGCAACCCAGATTTAAGCACTGGGAATACCAAACAGCACTTAAAATACCTCACTTTCCTCTGTTAATGGCTGTCTCTGGCTGCTGCTGCAGCGCTGTCCCGCCTGAATCCCCATCACGAACACATTAACTGTTCCCAAAAGCCTTGGAGAGGATTAACACGCACAACTACCTGGGAAACAGCCTCACACCTCCCCACTGGTTGGTGTTAGAGCAGGTTTGCCTCGAGAAATAACGACTGGAACAAGGACACAGATAAGCCTAACATGAAAAGCAATTTGATTAATGCACCGAGGGCCACAACAACAGGCGAGCAGCGTCCGCTGGGCTGTCAGGGCTGCCTTTGGAAGAAATTAATGGAGGGAACAAGGTTTCGGTTTAATGGGATTACAAGACCTTAAGAAATGCTCATTTCTGTCTCAATTTACCTGACGTTTTCGTTTACCTTGCAACCTCTTCCGTAACAGAGTTCAGAGCTCAGCATTTGTAACTAATATGTTACGTAGGGTTCGTGATAATCTTGTCCTGCGTGGCTCCCACGAGGAATTGCTCTGTCCTGTGCCCTTTTCCTTCCTTCCCCTAGAAAAAGAAGTCAGAAGCAGCCTGTGAGATCCCCCTGACTCAGCACGGGGCCGTGGCTCAGCCCAGCCTTTACCCTGCAAATGCAAACCCATTCCTCACTCCATCACCAGCCGAACAGGAGAATCTGAACAAAACAGTTTCAGGCTAAAAGCAATCTAATCTGAACCGGAGAAATATTGTGACATTAAAAGCACTGGAAATATATGATAGGACATCTAGAAAGCTTTTAATCTGGATGAGTTGGAGATAAGGCTGTTGTCACTTGCGGGAGGCACGACAAGCACGGTGTGACTCGGTGATGGATGGCCCAGGCTGCGTGTGCCGGCTCGGTACAAAAACATTATTTGTGGCCTTTTTACAAGCATTCATTGTCACTCTGCCTATTTTAAATCCGAGCTCGCTCAAGCTTTAAAGGAAGAGAATGCCATAAATAATGGGTTAGAAACTTCTGAAACGGAGCAAAAAAAGCTTTTCTGTGCATAAAGGTGGCACTGGTTTAAAGTCCAATACGTCGCCATCTCCTTGGACTAGAAGTTGTGGGAGGGTGGGAATTTTCTTTCTTCAAGAGTAGAAAGGTTTCATCTCGAGCCCTGAGGACAGAAATAATCAGGCCTAAGTCCCAGGGCCAAGCAAAGCTGTGTCCTATTTGCAGCTCAGCCCTGCCCAGCAGATCTGGGGCAGGTGTGCAACCACGGCTTTCCATTCCTGCGAGGCACGAAAGGCCATCGCTGCAGCAGATCAATTTTTAAAAATTGGCCTCTGCCTGAAACTCCTCAGGTTTGAAATTAAGTTAAACTGATATGAAGAAGAAAATGTTCCGTGCGAGCGTCGGGCAGTCAAAAGGGAAGGTCCCCGTGCTCCTGCAGCAGTGGCAGATACATCTTTCTGTCACCTCCAGAGCACCCATCGCTGCCTCCTCACCCTCTGCGACCCCGCAGAGCTCAGCCAAAGCCCCGGTGCTCCCACCCTGCAGCCCAGCCCCTGCTGCTGACTCTGCCATCCCAGTTAGAACTGCTTGTTTCATTTCCCCGTGCCGTTGGATTATTTTAATTATCTGACTGAGAGTTAGAGTTTCTCAGAGCAAGGATAATTTTTCACCACTTAGAAAGCATCAAGCATCTACTCTGCGTGTAATTGAGGTCCTAAAGTCGTTAAGGCAATAACACAGGAGAGCTGTAAAAAATTATCAGAGAAAACACAGACTGAAGAGATAAGATACAGCTCTGGGAAAAGGAACAAAAGTACTTTAAAGTTCTATTCTTCAAATCTTTGGCTTAATTAATTAATTTTCCTCAGCTTGCTTTGCTTCGTATAAACCACTGACTCCCCATGGCTGGAAGTGTCCAAGGCCAGGTTGGATGGGGCTTGGAGCACCTTGGGACAGTGGAAGGTGGTTTGGGATGAGATGAACTTGAGGATCTCTTCCAGTCCAAACCATTCCACGGTTCCATGGCTCTGATGCTGAATGGCTCTGAATTAATGAACACATATTCGACGTTATCCATTATCGCGTTACTCTGCAAATAAGTTCTCTCAGGAGGAGATTTCATTTGCTTTGAAGTTTACGTGATACTGGGAGAAAAACCAGGCTTTGACCTTGTAAACAACTCTGCACTCAGGATTTATTTTTTTTCAAAAGCATATGTAAACCTGAATAGTCCTCTCGAATTCAGCGTGACTCAAATCTCTGCAGGATTTGGTCTGGCAAATTACACATGCAAATTATTCTACAAGAGGATATTTTGCAGATTGACTTAAACTTGAGGATGAGCCAATATAGTAACATTATTGCGGTAAGATATGTAAATTGCTTTGAATAAAGCCCATTTTCTAGTGACAAAATATTTTCCAGGAGAAATGAGATGACAAACACTCGAGCAGATACTGCAGAGAGCAGCATCTCCTGAGCAAAAGCTGCCTCTGAGGCTGGAAAGCAGCTCATTGTTTTCTTCCTACAATCTGACCTTGCTCCTTAATGAATAGCAAAGTTCCTGGCAGAGAAAGAATTAGAGCTGGAGTTTTTAGAGAAAGTACCTCTTAAAACATTTCTGTCAGTTTAGGCAAGCACTGAATCCTCAATTACTTCCCCCAAATTTATCCAGAACAGGTATTAAGCTGGAAAATGGAGGAAATGAGGTTGTCTACAGAGATTTCTTGCCCTTCGGATTCCAAGAGGAAATTAGAGTAAAACAGTGCCAGAATAGTGGGGGTTTTAATATCCAAAGATGCACCAAATATTTTTTTTCCTTTTTTTTTTTTTAGTAGAACAGGAAAAGATCCATGATTGCCGTGATTAATGCTTTGACACCACCTAATCCAATCAAGCATCCAGCTCAGCTGATAATTCCATTTGCATGTGGCTTCCTTGATATACAGGGATGGGTTGGTACAAGTGGGAGATCAAGTTGGGGGTCATCACTTCCTTACTCTGAGTTAATGACAGCACAATCCTGGGAAGAAAATCCCTGCAAACACCAGCTTCTTCTCTGGGCTCACACTTGCCTTTCTTTCGTAGGGTTAGAACAGGAAACTCAGAGAAAACCTTGAATTTGGAAGTGAATAAGTGACAAGGAACTTCACTGCACTCTAGTAATTTGGTTTAAATCAGATGAGGATTTGACCACTCTCGGTTTCAAAACGTTCCAAGAACATCCAAATGCCTGGAAACTTCAGCTGGATTTCAATCAGGGAAATTACTCAGAAGGAAAAAAGGTATAAAAGCGACCTCCCTGATTTTAGTTCCTTGGATGAAAAGCCCAGGACAAGCCGGAGAGAGGGGATCCTAGTTCAGACCTCAGGGTTGCGTGAGGACGAGATCCCAAGTAACGGCTGAAAACGTTGCTCCTAAGAAAATAGGGAGCACATTGGGAAAAACTGATGGCACTCAGCAAAGACAATTTCCCTGGATCTGCATTCTGTGTACACACCTTCCTTTGGAAGAGGAGGTTTATTGTTCTGCCAGCTTTGCTTGCTGCTTATTTCTTTTTATTTTGCCTCCGCACTCGCTCACGGAGTTGCTTCGCTTCTTTTGTTCAGGAGTGTGAATTTCTTTTGGGAACAGGCTCTTCTCATCAAATATGGCTTTCAAGGCTACAAAACAGGAGTGAAATCCACATCAAAACCAGGGGAACGTTTGGTGAGGTGCGCTGTGAAAATCAGGCTGCAGGAGAAATTTAAAAAAAATGAGAGAGGCAGAGCTCAAGCACTGCCCGGCTCCGAGGGTGACGCTGGGTTCTCTGCTTCCACTTCTGCTGCCAGGTTTGGATCTTTGGGAATTTTTCTCCCAGTTAGGGAACTGAGACTCGTTCAGCCCTAAGGACCACGGTACATCCATCTCTGCCCTGCACCCTTTGAATTCATCGGCCAGGTCTGTCAAATCTGATGGAATGGAATCACGGAATTGTTAAGGTTGGAAAAGGTATTTCAGGTCATCGTGGTCGATACAGAACCACCGCCACGTTCACCATTAAACACGGAAGGGGGAGGATCTCAGGGTGCAGAATTCCTACAGAACAGGAATGCAAATAGACTGGATGGAATAGAAACAGCCCTTCTTTGGGGATGCCCCCACTCCTGGGCAATCTTCAGCCGGAGCCAACACCTTTTTGGGCACCAAAATCCAACCAGTCCATTTCAAGGGACAAATCCCTGGAAATGTGCCTTCACCAGTGCTTTTGTAACTGCTGACTTGATTTTATTTCTTCCCCATTTAAACCTCAGTTCTGAAAATGAGCTGGAAATCCTGAAACACCCAAAGGGAGAGGGCTCCCACCCTGCATGTGCTGCCCCTTCCAAAACCTTCCCTGTATCAAGCAGAACTTTGCTTTTGACTTTTTCACAGGGGCAAATTAATCCCCTACTCGACTTGGGGAGACTGGACTGGCTTTTTGTTCCCCCTCTGCCTCCAAGCCTCCATTCCTTTATTATTTAGTCCTTTATTAGAACTTCTGCCATTAAGGACTCAGGAAAAATAATCAAATTATCCTCTACTGAAACAAGAGCACTAAAACTGTTCCCTGAAGGCTGCATGACTGAGCAGGTTTAGCCTGCAGCCATTTATTTACACAGATGCAACGGGACGATCTCCAAGGATTCCTCCAAGGGACGATCTCCAAGGATTCCTCCAATCCCGGACAAGATTCCTTCTCCTCACGTGCATCAACCCCTCCTGCTACAGCCAGACTGATTCACGAAGAAGAATGAAATGATACTCGCTGAGCTGTTCCTGTGACACCTGATAGCATCTCTGGAGCAGTGCAGGCGGGAGGGCTGCGCTGCTTTCTTTGGGAAAGGAGCCCGAGGAGTTGCCTGGCTCGGAATTTCACGCGCTCGGATATCGTTAACGAGACGATGAGTGCAGAACGGGCAGGAGCTGCACACATCTCAAATTGCTGCACCCACTTCAGCCGAGAGTGCACTTGGGTTTAACAAGCCGGGGAAGCAGCAGGCAAAGGCTGGATTTGATGCACAAGTGATCGTTATCACTGTAGAGACCATTAAATAAAATAAAATCAGAAGTACACCACGCTCCCGGAGCCCTGCTCATTACTGGCCAGGCAGGAAACGATGCCCTGAGCGCCGAGGGGAGAAACAGCCAGCAGAATATTCCAGATGACTTTTTGTCCAAGCTCTGGAATCTCACCTTCCAGCTGTAATTACAGGCATTCAGCTCCTGGGAAAGCTGCAGGACTTTATCTATTGATTTCTGTAAGTTTCGGACGAAACTTGCAATGATTTAAAGGATTGGAATTTTAAAGTGTAAACTGTGTTTCTGGCTTCAGTTAATTAAATGGTACGTTAAACTCCAAAAAAAAAAAAAAAAGGCTAATTAACACATTACCAGGGCCTAATACTTAATTTCAGATACAAGAAAGCCATTTAAACACACCCTTAAATGAGAAAACTTTTGACTGGGAATTGTTAAAGTTAGCAGCAAAAAAGAATCAGACACAGATTTACTGCTACCCTGATCCTCAAGGCAGCAGAGTGGCTTTAATGAGCGATGGTTCAGAGCCTCAAACTGCAAGTCAGCTCCCAGTGCCCACATCTGCAGCACAGCCAGAGCAGGAAAAACCTCAATAATCGGCGTGCTGGAGGCAGGACTGGGGCCACAAGACCCAAATTAAAACTGGCCTGACATGGCAGGGATTTGTGGGAACAATCCAGCTGTCCCCTCTCTCTGTGGTGGGCACTGAGGAGCCAAGGACATTCAGCTCTGAAATCCAGATTTGCCAACAGCTGGGCTTATTTACTTTGGTAATGGGGATATTCACACGCACCCATCACACTCCACTCGAGTTTGGCTTTTAAAATTGCGCTGCCCGCATGATTTTAATGGCTTTATCCCTCATTTATCTCTCATTTTGAGCAACTCGTGGTAATGTGGAAGTGCCAGACCTATTTTTCTTTTGCTTGATGAGGGTGAGGTTTGGACGGTTCAAACGAAATTAGCGAGGAAGCTCTGAAATGTTGGAATTATCTGTGTAAAAATCACACAGTATTTACACCTGACCTTCCACAGAAAAGCAGAGAGAGAGTTGGATGAAATCCTTACAGAGAAATAACGTCCCTTGGCCACACAGAAACAGGCACCTGATTAAAAAATTCACAGCTCATGTGACGATGAAATCAGCTTCAAAGTATTTAATTTAAAGGTTGCACACTTGGCCTTGCTGAGTCAGCTGCCAGGTGTCCAACACAATCAGGTTCTCTCACCTCATTTCTTTGCGGGAGCTGAGCTATCGACCTTTGAAATCCATCTCAGCCAAAGTGAACGAGTCGCACAGAAAAGCTCCGAATTCTCACCTCCAAATTCCTGATCCTGGGATCTCCAGCCCGTGATCACCTCAATCCTCCATCCCGCAGGATAATGTGCCCATTATCCTTCATCCTTCCCACCACGGGCAGGCTGGGAGCTGTCAGGTTGGAGAGGAGCTTTTCTAAGGAATAGGAAGTGCCAAGCCAAATTCCAAAGCCATCAGAAAGCCTCCTGGAGGATGCAGGGACACTGATGAATGCACCAGTCAGCTGCTTTAATGCATCCAATTAAGCAGCTGCACAGACCCTGTCAAGAGTTTTCTAAAGGGACCGAGGGAAGCCTCTCATCTTATTAAACAGAAATCACCTGGTGCAATCCCCAGATATAATTTTCCTCTCATGCTCCCATGTATCTCACAAATTAAAATCCTTTTTCTCCGGTCAAACCCATTCCAAAGTCAGTATTCCAGACTCGTGTTTTCAATTAACCTGCAAAGTCTGCTCCAGTGCCTGATGAAAGAAGTTCTGGTGTTTCCATCAGATTCAGAGGGTTCTGGAACGTGCCTTTGCAAAGCGAGGAGTTGTTGAGATAGGATTAAGAGCCTTACCACTTCCTTGAAGCCTCAAATCAGCTGCTCAGCAATAAATCTTGGAGTTCTCTATTACCTTCATCTCATTTTAGCACAGATGGTAAAAGCTAGTGACCTTTACAATTTTTTGTCTTTCTGTGCTGCGAGCTGGAGTAATGAGAATATAATGAAGGTCTCTTTATTTTCCAGCAGCCTGGGAGGACTCGGATTTTCCCAGCACTGCTCCGCTGTCTTTTCCCGAAAATATTTCCCTGGGAGAGGAGCAAAGTCAGACTCGTTCGTGCCATCAGTCTCCTTGAGGGCTCCAGTACTCGGTGACCCAAACACACCTTTCAAATCCAGGTTTACTGGAAAGCCAAATGGAATTGTGCTTCTGCAAGTTCACTTTTCTCATCTCATCTCTATAATATTGCTCTGCCAGGCAGATAATGTAGTTACAGGCAAAAAGTGTTCAGAACCTCTAAATAGAGTAAAAACATGTTTGTTTGGGTTTTTTTTTCCTCCTTACTACCCTTTAGGGGAAATAAAATGTTCCAGGTCTTTCCTAAAACCAGCTTCCACTTCAGTTAAAAAGCCCAAACTGCCTGCTCTGGTGGGATTCTTCCCAGCTGTGATGAACACAGGTAAGTGCAGTAAGCGCTGGGAAACTGGGCCAGCCTCTTGAAGATAATTAATAGTGTTAATTACTACTTTGTTTTGCGCAAACGAGTCTGTCCTGAGAAAAATTCAGGTGCAACACATCATTTGTTGCTGAGATATTTCGATGTCCCTTGAAACAGTGACACCAAGGCTCAGCTGGGATTCAGTTTGGGCCCCTACCAGAAGCAAAGAGGCTGTGAAATCAGCTGTAGAATTGTCAGCTGAAATAAATGTGTGCTTCCTGTCGGTCACATCCCTCATGGGCTCCTCGAAGGCAGGAAAAGGAGAAGTGTCTCTCTCAAGGTCAGGCTGAGGAGGACCCGTGGGGATGGATCCAGGAGGAGTTGTCTCTGAGGGCCTGCCCTTGTCTGCACTTGGATGTTGCTCTTGCTGTCACCGTCGGTGTTTTCCTGAGCTGTGGAGCTGTGAGATCCGTCTGGATTTGCAGAGCGTTTGTGGGGGAGAGTTTTCATACCTGCACAGTTTATATCTTTATTTAGGATATTGATATAATTATGTACGTATGGAAATACGGCTTGGAGCCGACCTCGAGAAAAGATTGCAGGGTGAGAGGTTTATTGCCTGCCAGCCAAGGAGGAGAGTCATGGAATGGTTTGGTTGGAAAAAGCTTTAAAACTCATCCCATTTCCACCGCCTCCATGGGCAGGGACACCTCCCACCATCCCAGGCTGCTCCAAGCCCCGTCCAACCTGGCCTTGGACACTGCCAGGGATGGATCATCCACAATTTCTCTGGGCAAAAAGCTGCTTTCCCCCCTCAGAGACAGCCTCTGCTTCCACAGGAGGATGGAGGGATTTAAGGTGACACCAAGAGCCCTTTAAATCCAAGAGAAAGTTTCCTCACTCTTTCAGAGGGCTTCAGATCAGGTAAGGAGCTGTCTGCAAATCAGATGTGACACGGCCTACTCGTACAAAGACAAGATGTTTAGCAAGTCAGCCAGAAACCCAACTTACATAATAAGGCTTCTAATCATCTTTTTTTAATGAAATTTTAATTATGCAAAAATTAGTAACTGGTCCAGAGGTTTCTGCATTACCGTAAATGTCTCCAAAAAAAGCTCCCACTCTAAGAAATACCTCACATTGCTGCAGTGCTGGAAAGTAGGACATGTTGACGGGATCCCAAAGCAATTTTTACTAAAAGCACTATTTCTGAGGAATCTGGCTCCAACAAAAGAGAGAATCCCTCGCGAGGCCACTTTCTAGTAAAATATTTACCAGAACACCCAAAAGCCAGTTTCTTCTTTGTGTGCTTGTAAAAAATGTACCCAAAAGTGGAACAAGTTCATCGATTTCTCTTTCAAGCACTTTTAAAACTCGGGGAAGAAGCTCTGTGCCACGGCCCCCGCTGGGCTGGGAGGTGGGAGAAGGGGATCACACCTCTGCTCCTGGCTGGCATGGCTGGGAGCAGGCAAAAAAAGGCAATTCCTCGGAAAAATGCACCTATTTGGCCGTTTTTCTGTTTTCATATCAGAATAATAAAACCAGCAGTGCTGGGCCCAATTCAGGTGTGATTTCTGGCAGCTTCATAGAGTGAAATCGAGGGAGAACGCTCTGGAATTGGATTCTAGGTTGAAAGTGTATGAAAAACGCTTTTCCCTCCATGTTCTTTTTACTGCTGCTCAGTCTTCAAATATCCCATACAGAATTAACCCCACAGAGCAAAATCGCCTTCAATTTTAATTCATTTTGATGATTCAGATGGTGGAGCAGGGAAATTCCATTTCCTCTTTGCCCATCACATGATGGTTCAGTTCCTAACTGGGGGATGGAGAGAGCAAACTTGAGAAAGCAAGACTTTGCTTAAAATCTATTTTCTGTCAGGTTAACACACAAATGGTTCAAACAGGAGGCAATTTGAATGTTTTCTTTTAACATCAAATCTTGTATCTTCCATCATCCTCAAAAAATTTGGTCTGAAACATCCTATTTTTTTTGGCTTTTTATCTAATTTTGATAGTCAAAGCATACCCCTGCATAACCCCCCTTGTATAAGTTACAAGCAAAAATAACTGTTTATCTCCAAAATTAGGATATTCCTCTTCAAAAAAAAAAAAAGAAAAAAAAAAAAAGGAGTTGCTTTTCTTCTTGTCTTCATCCTCATCAGCCTCTGTTCTTGTACTTGTTTTTTGCAACATCCTTCCTGTGAAAGACAAGCAAGACTTTCCATTTGCTGATTTTCTCCAAAAAAAAAAAAAACCTGAAGGAAACGTTTGCTTGAAGCTTGAATAATTTCTTGTAGTCTTCAAATAAAATCGGCAGACTCTCCTACAGATAAATACATCAGTTGTCATCCTCTTCCTGGAAGAAAAAAGAGAGGAAGAGAGCACATCTCTCTCCTGAGACATCTGCAGAGCCACTGTATTTATTTCTACCGGAGAGGTTCTTAAAAGTGTTGTTTTTAGAAGTCGGGATAACTCCCAGACCACAGCTGCTTTTTATTTATATTTCATCTTTCTACCCAAGCACTGCTAAAGAGGGAGAGGCTGCTCCCAAGATATTCCAGCTTTCCACAAGATGTGTACAGAGAGTAGGGCTGGGACCTTCTCACTGGGACCCAGCACTGAGAAAAGAACATTTTCAGGAAAGAAAATACCCAGGAGCAGTTTGGAAGCTTCTCTGGGCCCATCACTTGCTGTTTGTAATCCTGGAGCTGGAGGATTGATAAGGAAAAGGCTCCTCCTCCTCCTGATCTTATTTGGGTGGGAGTGGGAAATCATTTTTGTTGAGCTGCCTGCTGGGAGCCCGTTGGAGTGAAAGGGATCCCTGGGCTTCACTCAACAGCTCGGGCCTAAAGTTTGAAGCTTTGCTCCATTTTTCCCTTTGCTAAAACCAAACCAAACCAAACAGCACCAAAAATTACAGCCAAAAGTCAACCCTGATTGGTTTGCCCTTGTCCTGTAGGGAACAACCATCAGTGGGCTGATTGCCTCGCACTCTGATTTTCCATACTTCCACTTGCCTGATGGATCAGGAGTTCCTGACCCCCTTGATCAGGGACCATCACGGACCCAGCTCCAGCCTGAGCGTCCCACCCCGCCCTCAGCCCCCTCCCAGGATTGCACAGCTTCCATGGGAGCACAGCTTGCTCCAAATTTCTCCTCAAACACCACATGGGCTGAGCAATTCTGCCCTGAAGCAGCCTCTGCTGTGCAGAGCCTCGTTGTTCCAGTCTCTCCTTAAACACTGACTGGGACAAACCTGCAAATCAATTCTCTCCACAGGAAATACATCCTGCAAGTGGTTGCTGGAAGGATTCATTTCCCTGCACGGCGCAAAATGAAAGAGAGTTACAGCAGAAAAAAAAAAAAAATCTTCTTTCAGAACTGCACCTTTATTTTCTATTCATGAATACAGTGCTCCCAAGTAAATCTCACTTTGTAAACAGTTTTCTTTATAGGGCTGAAAGGACCTGGTGAAACTGAATGTAGATGGACGGGGGGGAAAAGCTGTAAATCAGCAGCCCAATGGGCAGATTTCTTTGAGCAGAGTAAATAAATTTACATGTTTTCCCATTGTTTCACAGACATAGGATGCAGGTTCAAAGAACGGCCAGGAAAAACAACAGGGAATATATTTCTCTTTCTCCAGACAGAAATCCCATGAAGATCCCCCACAAACCCCCACAAAGTGTGCTGTCACCTCTATCCTGTGCAACCTCAGTCCTCTGTGGGCTGGAGGCTGCACGCATTAGGATTCTGTGTTTGTTGCCAGGCTGGGTTTAGACTGTTTAAATTCCCTGACAGGATCAGTTATGGTCAAATAATTTCCCATAAAAAGAGAAATGGGTCCGTAACGAGACTTAATGCTTTGTTGTTTGAAAAACTATTCCAACACGCTATTAAAAACTCCAAGGACTCTAATTGAACTGGTTTTTTAGGAGGAGACAATTAAAGTTTGCTGCATAATTAATAAATCAGGGCCATTAATAACCCCTGAATGATCCCTGAATTTCATTTTATTCATTATAAACAAATTGAGCCGACTCATTGTACAGGAAATGCTTTAAAACACCTGTCAGTGAAATATTCCTTCTACCATCTAGAAAGAAAAGCCTCCTAACAGCTCCCTGAAACTGGTGTCACTCATTAAAATCATCTTCAGACATTGTGTGCCTTCCACAAGTGCTCTAAGCGCAAGCACGGGGCTGTTTTAGTCATCATTTATCTCCGAGAGATATTCCCAGCTTTTATCAAGGAGCTTGTGTTTGTAAATAGGCAGCACAAAAAGCCACAGCTCATTTCCCCACTTTTGTACTGAGCTGCTTCATGAATCCCGATCCCTTTTGAGGAGAATTTGCACATTCGGGCGATTTTGTTTTAACGAGCTCAATCCTGCCATCCTCCAGGCTGCTGAAGAGAGTCGGATCCCGGAGATTAATCACGGAGCCGTTCATTGAGAGATGATCAAACCCCACAAACAAGGCAGCAGATGGTGGCCAGGGGAGGCTTGTAGGCCCTTCTCTAACGAGCACAACACCGGCCCTGCCTCGTTGGCACATCCCAGGACATCCAGGAGCTGTCTCCACACCAGCGGGGAAGCGTTGCCTGATTTCGGGACCTCGGCTGCTGTAAACTGGCCTCGCTCCTTTTGGATCCCCAGAGATGGAAAATTCAAGGGGCATTTGGAAAAAACTCCCAGGCACATGATGGGATGGCTTGGGGTTGCACAGCCAGGAGCTGTACTTTGATGGTCCCTGTAGGTGCATTCCAGCTCAGGATATTCATAGAACCACAGAACGGTTTGGGTTGAAAGGGACCTTAAAGCTCATTTCATTTCACCCACCTTCCATAGCCCAGGCTACTCCAAGCCCCATCCAACCTGGCCTTGGACACTTCCAGGAATCCAGGGGCAGCCACAGCTTCTCTGGGCACCCTCACAGGGAACAATCTCCTCCCAATATCCAATGGAAACCTATTTTGTCAGTGGGAAGCCATTCCCCCTTGTCCTGTCACTCCAGACCCTTGTAAAAAGTCCTTTTCCATCTTTCTTGTTGGTTCCTTCGGGCACTGGAAGGCCACAATGGGGTCACATCCCAAAACTTCTCCTCTCCAGGCTGGACAATCCCAGCTCTCCCAGCCTTTCCTCCCAGCAGAGCTGCTCCATCCCTCTGATTCCCCTGGTGCCTCCTCTGGACTCTCTGCAGCAGCTCCAGGTCCTCCCTGAGCTGGGCCCCAGGGCTGGGGCAGCTCTGCAGGTGGGGTCTCACCTGGGCACAGGGGCAGAATTCCCTCCCTCACCTGCTGCCCACACTGGTTTCAATTTCGATATTCTAGGATTCCACCAACTTCTATCACCCAAATTTCGTGTTCATGACTTCTGGAGAGGTTCCGTGGGCCTGCAGGACCCGCAGCACTGGCAATCCCTCCGCAGCAGCTCCCAGCAGCAGGGTGAAGAATAAACCCCTAAAAGCTCCATAAGCTTGTTGTTCCTTTGACATATCAGTGACATTCACAGCACCATAAACCTTCCTCATCTGAAATATTTAGCTCCTTAGCAGCAGTCAAACAGACATGCATCCTGCCTGGCATATCCTCACCGTAGATCACTAATTTATTTCTTACAGCCCTCCTGGGTGCTGTATGTGCTGAGACAACTGCATTCCCAGAAATGGGCATAAATATCTGTATTTATTTTCTCATCATACCGGCTGGGGAGTTGGGGAGAGAGAGAGCCAGAATAAGAATCATACAGAGAAAATGGCCTGACAAACACTCCTGGTGCATTTCCTCCAGCGGAGTGCTCGACATTATTCCTCATCTGCTGTGCCACAGCTTGGAGTGGGCCGTAATTATGGATTTCCAACTGGCATTATGGTTATTATAGATTAGATGTTCGTCTGTAAAGACTGTCAAACCAATGAAATTTTCAGGTTTTGAGTAGCCTCCAGGGCAGGGCTCTGCAAGGCTCGCTTTCCTGAGCCGTTAGTTTTATTTATAGTCTAGAACTAAACAAGGCAGGAATTAAGGGAATGCTCCTCGCTGAAGGTAATGGTATGGAAATGCTGATGTAGGTCCGTGACAGCAGACAGGAGCAATAGCCTTGAGGAAATATTGAAAGTGTGGAGCTGAGCTGAGCTGAGCAGAGCAAGCAGCACCTCAAGGCTGCTTTTTGTCACTCTGACAGGACAAAGTCGTAAATAATCCCCCCCCCCACGCCCTGCACTCAATTATCAGTAATTTAGTGGCACCCAGGATATGATGTGCACAGGGAACACAGCAGCCACCTCAGGTTCTCAACAAAACCCCTGGGATGAGTTGTTCCCTCACCTGGTTTGGATTGCAGAGGCTTTGGGGGATGGAAGCACACCTTGAGGTTGGCGTTTTCCAGGCTGCTATTCCAGCTTTCCCACCATAGCTCCTAGGACTGACCCACACGAAGTTTAAATGAATCAGCCAATCTTGGGCCAAAACTAGAGAAAAAACAAATAAATTCTTATCGAATACGTGTGGTCTATGAAAGTTCTCCTTTTCAAGGCAAACAGAACTTGCAGACCCACATGGGTCTAATGCTGGTCACCGAGAAAAAAAAAAAGGGGGGGGAAATGTGATTTTTATAAAGATAAGATTATTAAAATATTGCTAAAAGTTTTCTAAGGAAGCAGGAAATGGGTCCTAAAGGCTTTGCTATCCTGTACATCACCAGCAGCTCCCGCTGTGGGTGCCATTTCCCACTGCCCTGTTAGACCAGGAATAAGGGATGATTCCAAGGGTTTCAGTCCTGCCTCCCAAAAGCTAGGACAGCAGCTTTGGCTGTGGCTCCTCTCAGTGCCTGTGTAATTGCCAGCTCTATTAGGGAAAATTGAACTTGCAGCCTTCAGGATCACAAAGCATCTGAGTGAAAGGCTGGGATGTTTCACCTGCTGCCTGTGCTACGAGGAGCTGCTGAGGAGACACCCCAGCTGAGGCAGGAGGTTACTGAGGTGCCTAAAACACCCCCATTCAAAGGGAAATCAGCCAGGAGGAAAGATCACACAGAGCAGTACGTTTGAAATATGTTTAGTTTGTGTGTGTTTGTGTGTTTTCATGCACAATGTGCCACACTAAAATGTCGATGGCTGCCCAGTGAGAGGCACCAACTGTCCCTTTCAGTCCCTGCCCTGTAAATCACACACATCCCACACACCTCGGGGGGAAAAAATGCTTATATTGGGAAAAAAAACAAACGTGTCCACAGTGCAGAAACTCAGTATAAATGTACATCTGTCCTTGATACTCCAGATGATCCGGGATCAGGGCTGGGGAGTTGGGAGTGGCCCTGAGGAGGACTTGGGGGATGAAAACCTGGACGTGACCTGGCCTGGCAGCCCAAAACCCCCCTGCCCTGGGCTGAGCCCCCAGCGTGGGCAGCAGGAGAGGGGGGATTCTGCCCCTCTGCCCCCTCAGGTGAGACCCCACCTGCAGAGCTGCCCCAGCCCTGGAGCCCAGCACAGGAAGGACCTGGAGCTGCTGGAGAGAGCCCAGAGGAGGCACCAGGGGGATCAGAGGGATGGAGCAGCTCTGCTGTGGAGCCAGGCTGGGAGAGCTGGGATTGTCCAGCCTGGAGAAGAGAAGGCTCCAGGGACACCTCAGAGCCCCTTCCAGGGCCTAAAGGGGCTCCAGGAGAGCTGGAGAGGGACTTTTTATCAAGGCTTGTGGCAACAGGACGGGGGGCAATGGTTTTAAGCTAAAGGAAGTTAGATTCAGGCTACCTATGAGGAAGAAATTGTTCTCTGTGAGGGTGCTGAGGCCCTGGCTTCCCAGAGAAGCTGTGGCTGCCCCTGGATCCCTGGCAGTGTCCAAGGCCAGGCTGGACTTTGGGGCTTGGAGCTCCCTGGGATGGTGGAAGCTGTGAGAATGTGCAAGGGGTGAGAATGGGATGATCTTTGAGGTCCCTCCCAACCCAACCCATCCTGGGATTCTGTGATTTGGTCACACCTGGCCCCAGCCAGCACGGGATGGATCCAGCCCCGTGTGACAACAAGGACAGATTCCCTCTGATCCCTGGGACAGTGAACATCCTGCTCTCTGCAACTGCAGCCCGTGGCAGCAAAATGCAGCAGCCAGGGTACGGCACGGATCCTGACCCCCCTTCCCCTCCTCCAGCCTGAACACACAATTGCTTCCCATTATTCAGGTGGAAGGCTGTAATTACCCTCATAAAAGATGCACAAATAAACCAGTCACAAACAAATTAATCCAGTCACACCTTACTACTGCTCGGGAGCGTTTTATCTGCACGGGCTTAAACGCGATTGTTATTTCTAATAGGCCGAGCTGAATTCTGAACGGAGCTGCCACAAAAGTGCTGTCTGCTGGCAAATCAAAGGTAAAGCAGGAACTGCTGCAAACCCAGCACTGAACAGGCCCCCAGCAGGTTCTTATCAGATCCTGGCTACAGGGACTGGAACAGATATAAAAACCACATAAATATCTCATCACATCTATTACCAACGAAGTACAATGACACCCTGACCTCAAAATGCTCAGATCTACGTCACTGGTACAGAAATCTTCCCACCTGAGGAGGTGGGGATGCTCTCTCAGTGATCCATGCCCAGGAGGATGTCAGCACTTACACAGAGTTCTGTGAAAGCCAAGGAATCTCCAGCGAAGCATTTCAGTGATAAAATTCTTTCCACTCCTGTTTATCTATTGATTGGAAAGAGACAAACTGAAGCAGACAGCAAAATTTATCCCTCCCCGAGGAGTCACAAAAGCAGGATTGTGTAGGGTAGGGGTGGACACGGCACAGTTACAATCAGGGAAAACAGATGGCTGCCTTTTCACCAACGGGAATTTAATGAGACTTTGCCTGATAGAAATAGGAAGCAGAAATAATCAGTAACAAAACTCTTATCTTTAATTTCGCCGTTTGCTTTTAGGGAGGAAAAAAAGGCGAGTCAGTCAAGTGATCCCAGCTGAAAAGTGATAGTGCTCAGTAGCCTGGTAGGAAGAAAAACACACTGATTTTCACCAAAATAGAGGCCTTTAGCCCTGTTCCATGTGCAGACTACAAACAGAATTTAGCCTGCCTACAACAACGTTTTACAGAGTGCAAGAGTGTTTTAGTGTCTGTAGATTATTACTGACTTTCTACTCGCCATGCCAAATAAGGCTTCACTTTAAGAGTCAAAAAAATAAAGAAAAAAGATATCAAGACAAGCATTTAGATGATGCAGTTTGAAGGAGGTGAAGTTTACATCCAGCTCTTTGTTGAAAACAACGTAATGATGAACATAATTCTTGGTTCACTGCAAACGTCGCGGATCCAGAGGTTCAGAGGGAGTTTTGGCTACTTAGGAGCCATAATTCCTGTGCAGGCAGGCACATGTGAACAGCAGCAGTTTGTTCCCATCCCTGGGAGCAGCTGGGAGTTCTTCCATAAAAGCAGTAAATACCATAAATACACAACACAAAACACAGAGAGAGGCAGCACACACCTCTGGCACTAAAGGCATTTCTCTCCTATCACAGGGCACTGCCAATGCCTGGTGTTTTCCTTCCTGAATTTCAATCCTAAAAGGCAAAGATATTTGTTTTGAGAGTTTGAAAATAGACGAGGACACAAAAGCAACTCATCCCTTTTTATTCCTCGTCTCCCAGTGAACAACTGCAGAGCAGGTCTTCTCCTTAGCCAGGACAACAGCTGCATTCCTGGAAATTCTAAGGGTACAAATACAATGTTTGGAAATTATGCCTCGATATTTTTCATAATAATGGCATAAAAACCTAGCAGAGAAGTGCTCTTTATCATTTCAGTGCTTTGATGATCCCCAACAATTTGAAAGTGCCCTTTCTCGTCTGCTGCAAAGCAGAGAGAACAAAGCCTTGGGAAGTCAATATTGGGTCAATCCAGTGCAGTGAACACCTGAACATGGACAGATCCATGGCTTGAAATGGGATTTATTGGGAACAACTGCTGCCTTAATTTGCAGGAGATGTGGAAAGGCACTTCTTCAGTGTGCTGCAGCTTTTAAAGCAATTTAGTGATGCGCAGCCAGACCTGAACCCTCCTGCACCAAGTTGCCAACCAGCCCAGGGAGTTACTCAGCTTAGAGGAAATGAGGCTTTCATAGATCTTTTTCTGTCTTAAACCTGAAACAAACAATACATTTCAACAATCTATCTTTGTCTGCTTTTCCTTGCAGCATGTAAGGTACCCGTACCCAGCACGTCCCAGTTTTCACCCCCTCTGGTGCCAGGATCTGGGAGGTGTCAATGGATCCGTCCTTTCCAACGCCAGCTTTGTGGTGACAGTGAAATCGAGCTGCTCATTAAGAAACCAAAAAAGAAGAGTTTTGCATAGGCAGAGCAGAAAAAAAATGCTCTGGTATATTCGGAGTCGACAAAGCAGCGAAAAAATAAAGTGAAAAGAATTGACATAAGCAAAGAAAAATCAGGTGGCAGAAATCAGGAGCTCCTGTGGCTCCATCACACCCCTCTCACCATGGGTTTTTCACATGTGTAACAGTTTTCCCTGCACTAGTCCAACATCAAGCCAAAACCCAATAAAAATCAAGTCTGTACCATGCTCTGCACCAATATTTGCTTTTCCTGGGCTGTTTTGTGTTGTTAATTTGCAGTCTGGCTCCTGCAGATTTAAAAGAGCTTTTGAAAAGATGCACTTTGGGGAAACACTGGTGGCACGTCTCATTTAAATGCAGCCTGATTCATGCAGTGATAATTTATATTGACGGGGCTTTGAGGTGGGAAGTATTTGCCACTGAAAGCTGGGATGCATTCCACCTGCCAGAATTCCAACCTATGCATATTTCATGGCATGAATCGATTTCAAAGGTGTTGCATGTGTTTGTTTTATGTCTGGGAGGTTCAGGGAGGCTCCATCCTCCAGTTTTATTTACAGGACAGGAAAAGTCAGATAAGGAATTCCCTTGCTGCACCGTCCCTGCTGAATTCACTCAACCTCAGCTTCAGGACAGAAATGTAAAATTCTGGCTGTTCTTAAAATCTGAACTTCTACATTATTCTTTGAAGAGCATCACCATTGCACCTGATTTTTCATTATTATTTAAAGCAGGGCTATGGTTTTGTAATGCAGCTTTTTAAAAGTGGAAGGCAGGTACAATACTCAGAAGACCTGATGAGACCTAATGTTCCAAGGCAGAGCTTTTGTATTTAGACAAGTCCTAATGGAGCACTAAGAGAAGCCTCTTTTCCAGGAAATGCATATTATTATTACCATTTATTAGGGCTTCTCTGAAATAACCTTCCTCTGAGAGCACTTCTAATTAGACAAAGCCAAGAGCTTCATTCACATTAAGCTCGGCTCCAGCATCCCGGATAATGGGGAGAGGCAGAAGGGCACAGGCTGGATCTTTGTACAACAAAGCAGTGAGAACAGAACATTTCAAAAGAGTTTTCGTGAGAGAGAGGAGTTTCAGCCTGTGAGGTACCCCCAGAACCAGGAATTCATTACAAACCTCTTAATTGTTGTTGCCTTTCAGCCACACCAACACCAGGGGAGGCACCAGCAGGGTGTGAGCAGCACCAGCACAGATCCCACTCCAAAACCTTCCTCTTGCAGGGACAAATGTATGAACCACTTGATTCCAGGTCTCTCTAACTGAGGATTCTCCACCTAAATCTCCTGCTGGGGTTTCCAAGAGTCTCCAACCACGCAGGGTGTTGTAGGGACTGCCAAAAAAGGGCAGCAAAACCCACGGAGGTCGGACCCTTGTGAGGTTTCTGACACAGCCTCCCTCATTTAGCTGGAAATAATTGAGTTAAAATCAGCAGGATTTCTACCATATGTTACCCAGTCCTTGAAGCAAGGATTACAGGTCATGGTTTTTGTGAGTGACTTGGAGTTTTAGGCGAGTGATCAAATCAAACTCCCTTTTCCCAACAGCATTCCAGCTTCACCATTTTCCTGAGCAGGGCAGTGGAAGACAACACACACCCCGTTGTTTGGCCATTCTGTGTCAGCGTGGATGGAACTGTGAGACAAGAAAACACCTCGAGAGGCTAAAGGAGAAGGATGGGGTTTCCACACCTTTGCAGCTGCCCTGGTGCTCTGGGGAAGAGCCTCGTCCCGCGGGCACCGAGGTGCTGGCCCTCAGCATCCCCATGACAACAGCAGGCACTCGGGTTTCCTGCCCACTGCCAGGAGCAAAGGCTGCAGTAGCTCTGTGCCGGAGCTAATTACCTGGGGGAACAGCAGAACTGCTGAAATAGACACTCTGGCTCTATACATCTTCATTAGAATCATCTCATACGTTCGTGCTCCGAAGCTGGGAAAGGCTGAAACCCGAAATGCAGATCACGGAGCACTTGGCATTGATTTTTATTTTTTTCCCCCACCTTTTTCAATTCATTGAAAAGATTTCTGATCCCACAGTGTCGGGGCTCCCGAGGGGACAGCTGGGTGAGTCCTTGGGAACAGCAGCAGGGGCAAAGCAGGGCAGGATCACAAATAGAGCCCCTGGAAAACGGAGTTTAAGGAGGGCAAGGAGAGAGCAGCTGAATTGAGAATTCATTGGTAAGATCACAGTTAAAAGTCAGGAGAAGTTTCATTTAAAATCCACTGCCATTGGTTTTTTCCTGTGCTTTGGCTCAAGGACAACAAACTCCTCCTGTTGTTTGCTGCGAGCTCCCATCAGAGAGCTCTGTTTGCTTTACTTCAGTCCAAAGCCAAGGAACCACCATCAGAACGTGTCATTTCTGACTGCACCACCCCAGCTGTGATCCTGTGTTTAGAAATTAAAACTGTCAGGCTCTTGATACTCAAGAGCATCCCTGCAAGTGTCCAAATCCAGGCTGGATGGGGCTTGGAGCAACCTGGTCCTTGGAAGGTGTCCCTGCCCATGGGACAGGGAGCTTCAACATCTCCTCCAACCCAAACCTTCTGTGGTTACCTTCCAAATTCCTGCCACAAAAGTTTCTCGGTATTTCTTGGGACTTTAAAAACCAAATTTCAATGTTGTGTTTCTTCACAGTGCAGGTCAAACCTGAGAATTTACCCCAAGGTTTGCAGTACAACAAAACTGCAGAAAGCTCCCAGCACGACCCAACGCTTGCTCTTATCATTTAAAGCCATAAATATAATACTGATCTATTCCAGCAAAAACTGGTCAAAACCATCAGAGATCCGTTCTTGTAGCCTTGTAAAAATTCATTGAAGTGAGGCAGCGTGATGCTGCCCTTTAGAAATTCTTATTTAATTACTGAAGCCCATTTGAGAAAGGATACACTTCATACTTCCCCAATTACAGTGTCTGCTTCTGCCCTTAAAAACAATCTCAAGCAGAGCCAAAGCTAAGCTCTGATCATAATTAAATTTCCTTTTTACATGAATGCTGGTATTTTCTTATGCATTCTGAGCTCTCTGCTGATTATTGTAGGATACTGAGAGGGTACAGGGTGCTCAGAAAGGAAAGGAACAGGGAAAAAAAAGAGAAAATATTGTTTGATATACTAAGGAATAATGCACTTTTGCAAAAACATGCTGGAAAAGTGATGGGGGAAAAAAGTTATTAAAAAAAAATCATGGGAGCTATCATGAAATTATCACTAATTTCAGAAGGTTTAGTGCATACATTTATGTATAATTTTTTTATGAGCAACTAGCAGAATCAAGAGCATTGAAAAGTACAATTGCACAAGGTTGAAAGGATTTTTTTTATTTTAAATTATAAAATAATAAAAAATACATTCCAAGGCAAAGTACAGCAAGAGCAGCTTGCCAGAGTCAACGACAAGAGGAAAACCAGGGGAAAATGTTGATTCTTTAGAGAAAGATTTCAGCAATGCCAAGGCCAGGATGTTCAATGCATGATTTAATTAGTCTTATTAAAGATGTCAAGCAGGTAGTTAACACCAAGGACAGGAGGGTAAGAGCTGGCCCTGAAATGGGCTGGCCCATAATGGGAGGAGATGGATGTTTGCAGAGTCTGAGCAGTGAACCTCAAACCCCCAACAGCTCTCGTTGAGGCATCATGGAAAAAAGCCCAGGAGCAGGAAATTAAAAAAGGCAATTGTTCTCCCTCTCTGCCAGCAAAGGGAGGACAGAAGAACATGACAGCGTTATTTCCATCCAGAAAAAAAAAATAATAATCAGGAATAACACAATGATATTGCTGGGCTGCCAGCGAAGGGGATGGGGGGTGAGCAGCAGCCAGGACACCCTCATCAAGAACAAAGCTCATCCCAGCTCCTTCCACAGCCACAGGGCAGAGCAGCACAGGGAATTTCACACATCTGGGCTTTAGGCCGGCGCTCTCCTCATCACTTCTTGTCCCGGTGAGAGGCAAAATTGGGAGGAAGGCTCTGGGAGGAACATCCCCTCCACAGAAGGCAGGTTACAGCCACCCCTCCCCTAACAGGTTTGGGGAAAAAAATTCCTCGGAGGAAAGCGAAAAAGGGAAAAAAACTCTATTTATTTAACAGCAGAACTGCTGAAATAGAGACTCTGGCTCTATACATTTTCCCCTGAAGGTTCTCCTATCCCAGCTCACACTCAGAGTGCTGAAGGCGGCGTTGATTTGAGCCCTAAACTCCAAACTTCGCTCCCCAGCCTGTGCAAACACCACTTTTCTGCATGAGGGGTTATACGAGGCTTTTCCCCCCTTTTAAGCAATTCCAAAGAGGTGGTTTCAGTAACACATTTCTTGGTGATTGCCACCCATTTCCAGAGTCCAGCTGCACAGTTAAATCTCTCTTTCTAAACCTTGCAGGGAGTATCCCAAGTGAAAAACTCAGATTTTGCAGGACCTGCCTGAGCACATCACCCAGCTTTGGCTGACCTCTGAGTGTGGTGGCATTCCCAGAAATGAGCTCTGGTAAAATCCAGCTCTGTGCCCATCAATGGGTGGTGTTGAACGCGCCCAACTCAACGGATGGACAACAGACACTGCTCAGTTCAAGAAAATCAGCATCTAAAATTGGAATATTAAACAGCGGAGGGGAAAACAAAACACAGGACAGGGAATATCAAAGACCAATAGACCAGCGAGGGTGAAAAATGCACATTTGCAGCCCAGGAAACACAAGTTTCACAGGTACCTGCCCTAGATGTATTTATCATCTTCACAGCCATGGTTCCAGATACTAAAAAGCAAAAATAGCTTTAGTAATAAAAAACACAGGCCACAGGGCAAGAAAATAGGTTTAAATCTAGATACTAAGAACTCTAAACCTCTGAGGGAAATAAATCTGTAATCTAAATCACATCCATTTATAGATAGGAGACGGATTTGCTCTGTAGAAGGAGCTGATTCATCTAAATAAACTACCAGGCTTGTATTTACAGCTCTGCTGAGATGACTCTGTTCTCCTTCACGTGGGTATTACTTTATTACCAGCTTTCCTGGAGCAATATTTCATTTCAGAAATATTAACTAGAAGTCCAACATTTCATGTCGAAGCCTGGATGCTCATTCCAGCCAGGATTAGCTGTGGTATTTAAGCATCTCTTCCCAAACCACCATGCAGCAACATCTCACCTTGTTCCCCTGTGAATCACGGGCTCATGGAATGGTTTGGGTTGGAAGGGACCTTAAAGCCCATCCAGTGCCACCCCTGCCATGGGCAGGGACACCTTCCACTGTCCCAGGCTGCTCCAAGCCCTGTCCAACCTGGCCTTGGACACTGCCAGGGATCCAGGGGCAGCCACAGCTTCTCTGGGAATCCCATCCCAGCCCCTCCCCACCCTCCCAGGGAACAATTCCTTCCCAATATCCCATCCAGCCCTGCCCTCTGGCAGTGGGAAGCCATTCCCTGGGTCCTGTCCCTCCATCCCTTGTCCCAAGTCCCTCTCCAGCTCTCCTGGAGCCCCTTCAGGCCCTGGAAGGGGCTCTGAGCTCTCCCTGGAGCCTTCTCTTCTCCAGGTGAGCACCCCCAGCTTTCCCAGCCTGGCTCCAGAGCAGAGGCTCCATCCCTCTGATCCCCTTTAATGAAACAACAACCTAACTCCTCATCCTCAGAGTTTAAAGTAACCTTTTCTTAAAGCTTTAAGAGACCTGTGGAAGAAACATTTATTTCTTTAGCCTGAGGACACTCTGTCCAGAGGGGGCAGATTCCCAGGCGTGCTCTCAGCCAGGTGGGCACGGATGCTTTGACAGCAAACTCCATCACTGGCTGCTTTTGTCCCCCATTTCAATCAGCCCGCGGCACCGCCGCCGTGCTGCGAACCCCCCTTCGCCCCGAAGCGACGCCAAAGCCGCGATTCCCCATCCCAGAACGCCAGGTTTGCACCTCAGGGAGCGGGCAGGAGCTGGAGTTCGGGCCGAGCTGGAGCAGCCTGATGCGAGCAGCGCTCCCCGAGCGGCTCCTCATTGGGATGCGCATCCCGGAGCCCGCGGAGCATCGCCGCAGCCCGGCAAGACAAACAGCAGCTCCCCTGCATACCAAGAGGGACCACATCCCCCGCAGCCTGGCACGGCAGGAGCACGCTGCAGGCGTGTTCCAGGACAGGGATATCCTCAGGGACACGGGGAGCCGGGAGCAAAGGGGAATTTTCTGACCGGGTTTGTTTGCGCCCGGCAGCCACGGGAAGGCTGCGGCTCCTCGGGGGTTGGCCCCGAGCGCCTCGCATGAGGGGGGTTATTTCTGCTGGGGCTGTTTTGGATGGGTCTGAACCACCGAACCTTTCTCAGAACCAAACCCCGCTCCGGCAGGAAAGGCTGCAGGACTCCAGCTGCAGCGCCCATTCCCACAGAACCCAGGGGAAGCGAAGTGCCCGCATTCCTCTCCGGGGAGCGCCGCGGAACATCGCAATCGGGCTGCAGAGGAGCTGTGGCTGCCCCTGCATCCCTGGGAGTGTCCAAGGCCAGGCTGGACGGGGCTTGGAGCAGCCTGGGATGGTGGAAGGTGTCCCTGCCCATGGCAGGGGTTGGCACTGCATGAGCTTTAAGGTCCCTCTGAAGCCAATCTATTCTGTGATTTATGATTATGAGATAATTTCCCATTAAAGTAAGGGCTTGTTTCTTTTCACCCCTCTGACCTCTCTGAAATCCTTACCAGTGACACCCTTTCAAGCCTTTTTTTTCTCCAGGGAACTGCAGAAAGATCAGTTTGCATTTCTCCCTTACCTGCTCCAAGACCGAATTGCCCAGGATCCAAGCACGGCTTTACCTCTGACCCTCCTGCAAGTTTCCTGCTCCATTTGCAGTAACACCAGCTCATTATTAGAGGAGATAAAGGGGCACCTCTGAGCTTCATTAGGATAGAGAGAAGAATGGGATTTCAGATCTCTGGGAAGAAACCAGCAATCTTTTGGGTGCACAGCTGATGCTGAATGCCCCCGATCCTCAACACCTGTGAACATAACAAAGAAATCACCAATTATCTCCAGGTTTTGCCTCGGAATGGGATTCAGGAACAAATAGCTCACACAGCAGAAGGTCTGCCTTGCTTATTATTTTCCTCATTTGCAACTAAGCACATTTTGGTTGGCTGTATAAAGAGTTGTTATTTGTTTTGTGTCAACAGCCAGGGTCCTGCTGCACTATTATTCATTGCATAAATGCACATTTATTCCAGCAGTATCCTGCTCCTACTCCAGCACATTTTGTTCTGTGGCTTTCACATTCCTTTACAAAAGAAGTAGGGAGCTGCAGAGATGTTTGTGGCTTGCAATACTCGTGCTTGTGTAGCTCAGCTCATCAATCACACTCATTTCCTTCCCCACAGTTTGTGCCTTTCTCATTCGATGTGGCTGCATTAAAACCTGTTTGTTTCACAATCAGGTGAACGAGAGGCAGCAAAGTCGTTGTGTCTGAAGTCTCTGGCTCACACACTCTGAAGGAAATCAGAATTATCAGAGAGAAGCTGGAACAGGCCTACATTTTGCAAGGGTCTCCAAAGACCTGGGAACATCAGGCAGGAGCTGTGCAGCCACTGGGGCCCGTGAGGAAGTGACCCAGTAAAAATCCCCTGTGGAACCACCCAGGGATGATGCAGGAGGCCGGGATGGGAATGCCAGGGTCTGTTGTGCACAGAAACGAGCAGGCAGACTCCAACCCAGTATTCACTGGGTGTGCTGTGAAGAGCTCCCAGTGAGCTGGTGGCAGGGACTGCTGTGGGTCAGAGTTCTGTCCTGTTCTGCAGGGCCCGGGGTGGGATCTCTGCAGCATTCCTGGAGCACAGGGCTGGCAGGGATCGATAACTGACTGCAGACAAGGAACAGATCTGTAATCAAAGAAATCTAGCAGGGTTTGCCACGCACCTTTCCTGGATCACATTCCGCCGTCCAGAAGAGACAGAGATTTTGCCTGGTGAAATATCCCATTTCTCAGGAAACGAGTGGGTGGCATCTTTCATCTATTACATAAATGTAACCATTTGTTACAGTGGCAATAATATATAATGTTTTTTTTTTCTTTTAATTCCACCTTCAATTATGTGTAATTTCACCAGGCTTATTTTCCAAACTCCATCTTCTCTTTTTCTCAAGCTGATTTATCAGGTGAAATCACAGCCACCCTCCAACTGGTGCAATAATTCACTCTGATGGGTGACACGCATACAGGTGAAAAAAATATTGGCACAATACACAATCACAGTCATCTTAATAAATCACGGTAAATTAGCAGGGAGAACTCATTTTCAAGCTTTTAGCATAACAATTAAGATGAGCTGAGAGTGGAAAGCAAGAGCTCAGGGCCAGGCTGGATGGAGCTCTGAACAACCTGGTCTAGTGGAAGGTGTCCCTGCCCATGGGAGGGGATGAAATGAGATGATCTTTAAGTCCTTTCCAACCCAAACCATTCTGTGGTTCTATGCAGCTCCTTGGGCAACCCTGAAACACAATTCTTGTAAACAAGAGTCTCTCCACACCAGCACGAGTATATTAATATCACTGGCTGCACTTGAAATAAAGGCATCGAAGGGAGAGCTGTATGCAACTATAAAGCAATTCAAGAAATTGATCCACACAGAAGCAGGCACATAATTTAAAAAGATATTAAACTTGGCCTGCAGGCCGGTGGCGAGGCCGTTAAGGAAGCTCCCCGTGATGAACTGCATTTAGTGGGAATTAGTCCTGGAGAGGCTGGATCCTGCAGGTTCCCCGGTGCTCGTGCTTCAGGTCCAGGCGGCTCACGTGCTGAAGTGTGCTCCTGGAGACCTGCCAGGGGGTTTTGCACGTGTTGGGTGACTCTGTGGAGAGCAAGGACACGAACCTGACCATGCACTGGGTAAGGGATGCTCAGCCCTGGGAGGAGTCCAGTGGCATCAGCGCTCACAGGCTCCGAGGTGTGCGAGCTCCTCTGTTCCAGAAGGAATCCAGTGAGGGGAAACGCTGCCCTGCCATGCAGGACACAGCTTCTGGAGCTGGGATAGAGAGGGAATGTCTGGGAACCACCACTTCAAACCATTCACAGTTATTGCCATTCCCACTGCATGGTAAACACAGCTCTGAAGAGGTTTCTCCTCAACGACCTGAGTTTTGTCCATGCTACTGCACGAGTTACACTTCCCTCAGCTCAGCAAACCTGGCACCAATGTCTGCAAACACACTTCTTGTTCTCCCACAAATGCACGGTTGCTCTGTGGATGATCACGGCAGGTTCAAAATGCGCAGCTTTCCACTTAAAACCCAAGTGCCTTTGTAATTTTTGCTCTGCAGCCCGTACAGAAAGACAAATAAGGAAGGGTTGAAGCCTGATTGTGGCTCGAGGACTCGAATCTGCAAGGCTGTAAGAGGCATTTATGAGAAGTGGTGTTTCATGAGCTTGGTAATTTGCAGTTTGTTACAAAGACAAATTCGTTTCTGACTAAATTGTATTGTAAGTCAGGCTCCTCAGGGAACGTCTGACTAAAAGGTGATGTTAAAGTAATTTCCATAACATCAAACTATGAGACAAATTATAAACTTCATAGAGGAGAAAAGTGAGGGAAAGGAGCAGGAGCTGAGATGGAACGAATTTCTTCATGGTAGTGCTCAGAATGGGGGAGAACTCAGATAACGCTCTGAAAACTGCAGTGCTGAAGCTGCTCAAAAACAAGCACAGCCTTGGATTTCCAGCTGTTTGACAGACTTCATCCTTCGAAATAATTTTTCAAACCACCCAGATACCCTGCAAAGCCTTCTCTGAGGAGGAGACTCCTGGCAGGGACACAGCAGCTCAGCCGCTGGTTGGGAATTTCCCCGCACGGGGATCTGGCCCCCGAAGCTTTCTCACCACAAACAAGGCAGAGAGCAAATCTCACGTGCTCAGTAAAGGATTGAACCTGCAAGGGCTCCAGCAACCACAGCTGCTCCTGAGGAATGGGATATTCTGAGGGGGAAGAGCATTTGATCCAGTGCAGCATTCCTCTCAAGGAGAGCCAGCTGCCATCCAGGCAAGGAAACCACGGCAGCGAGCACGGCTCGGACCTGCCACAGAAACACCCGGCCTGGAATCCCAGAGGGGTTTGGGTTG
>VZTA01021095.1:229155-288129 GCA_013398855.1 Mohoua ochrocephala | reverse complement strand
GAGGAGGAAGAGGAGGATGAAGAAGGAGCAGGTGGCGCACTGCCAGTTCTCCGTGTGGTACCCGCTCTTCAAGGCCGTCACCATCCGCAGGTGAGGGCGGCGAGGGGCGCCGGGGGCTGGGAGACGCGGTGCGGGCCGTAGGGGAGCGGTGCGGGGTGAGGGTGGGGAGAGGCGTGGGGCCGGGTGGGAGGAGTGTGGGGCGCGGGAGGGGATCCTGCCCCTCCGCTCCGCCCTGGTGAGGCTCACCTGGAGTGCCGCGTCCAGTCCTGGGCTCCTCAGAGCAGGAAGGACACGGAGCTTCTGGAGCGGGTCCAGCGCAGGGCTACGAGGATGATTAAGGGACTGGAAAAGCTGAGCGAACTGGGCCTGTTCAGCCTCGGGAATCGAAGAATGGTTTGGGTTAGGAGAGACCTTAAAAATCAACTGGTCCCTGTCCCCTGCCATGGGCATAGACACCTTCCTCTAGACCAGGTTCCTCCAAGCCCTGTCCATCCTGGCCTTGAACACTTCCAGGGATGGGGCAGCCACAGCTTCTCTGGGCAACCTGTGCCAGGGCCTCATCATCCTCACAGTAAAGAATTTCTTCCTAATGTATATCTAAACGAACTCTCTCTCAATTTGAACCCATTCCCCCGTGTGCTGTCACTACAGGCTCTTGTAAATAGTCTTGCTCCATCTTTCCTGTAAGTTCCCTTCAGGTACTGGGAGGAAAAAGAGATGACTGAGAGGGAATTTCATTAACGCATATAAATACCTAAAGAGGTGGTGCCAAAGGATGGGCCAGGCTCTGCTTGGTGGTGCCCAGCAACAGAAGGCAAAGGGAAGAAACTGATGCACAGGAAGCTCCACCTGAACATGAGGAAGAACTTCAGTCCTGGGCAGCAACCAAGCACTGGAACAGATTGTCCAGAGAGGGTGTGGAGTCTCCCTCACTGGAGATATTCCAGAAGTGTCTGGATGCAATCCTGTGCCATGTGCTCTGGGATGACCCTGCTTGAGCAGGGAGGTTGGAGCAGATGAGCCACTGTGGTCCCTTCCAACCTGACCCAGTCTGGGGTTCTGTGGGGCTGGGTTGGGTTGGAAATGAGCTTGTGGTGGGGCAGGGTTGGGTGAGACAGAGGGGACCTGTGTGGGGCAGAGCTGGGGTGGAGGTGGTGAAGGATTGGTTGAGCCATCAGCTGCAGTCCCAGGAGCTGGGGTCTACACCCTGAGGGGGTGTTTTGGGAAGCCCTGGGTCAGGCCAGGTACCTCTGTGCTCCCTGGTCTCCTGGTGTGACTCCATGCTGAGCATTAGAAGATATCCACACTGTTCCTACTGTCCACATCCTGCTATCCACGCTGCTGTTCCTCCTTGCTTACTTAAAAAAACCTGACGGAATAGATCCAAACCAAGTGGCTGACTTGGTGTTTCTGTGTATTTCTGGAAGCCACAGAAAATTCTGCAGGTTCTGAGGTGCTGCTACAGGTCATGAGATAGTTACAAGAACTACCAGTAACTCAGGAAAGTCAAGACAGTTGCCCTGTTGGATCAAAAAGTGCTGACATCATGCATTTAGTAATCAAAGCATTTGATCTTTGATGTTTTTTAGTGTTTTGCACAGGCTTATTTTTGGTACGTTTAGTCATAGTCCTGCGTTTTTGGAACATTGGGATGGTGTAGGCAAATTTTGGTTTGGATTTCAAAAGGGAAACCTTTAGTTTGAGCAACATGTTGTCTCCTTCTCACAGGCTGCCCACAATTTTACTTGGAATTTCTCAGACCTTTGAAGGAGTGGGGCATTTTTGTGCATTTCATCTAAAATTTTTGTCTTATAATACCCTGGAGGGAAAATGGGCATTGCTTTTTGGGTGTGGGAGAAGATGGGAGAAACACTATGGAAGAACAATTCTCTTAGAGGATAAAACATAGTGTTATTTAAGTATGTGCTATTAAAAACTCTAATTATTTTATTCAACTAGGTTTTTACTCTAACAAGTAATAATACGGTATTAAAGAGATTTTCATATTTCTTCCAGTGTTATACTTCCCCTGCCAGAGAATGTGAAAGAATATTTGCTGGATGATGGAACACTCGTGGTTTCTGGAAGGTAAAAAGCATGTTTTGTCCCCAGCTTCCAAGTGTTAATGCCGTTTTATATTCACAGCACCGTTCTGTATATACATGTTGTGTTGTGCATAATGAGTTTTTAAGTGTGACTGCAGTAAACCTCACACTGTGTGAGCACATGAATGGGCTGACTGTTGGTAGTGCAGCTTGGTTTGCTGCTGCCTGAAGCAGATCCTAAAATCCATGAACTGCGATTCATTCTAGACCAAGTGGACATGGTCCTTTCATTCTTTTCTGTGCCTTTCCCTGTGGAGTGTGCCAAGCTCTGGAATGCTCAGCTGCTGGTTTGTGTTTGGTTCCTTGGATCTGGTTAGGTCCAGTTGACAGGCTTGACCTGTCCCATACCAGTCCAGGGGTGAAGTGACATTACTTGAGTTTAATTCTCAATAAAATAAGCTATATACAAACTCAATAGTTACTAACATTTTATATAATCATTTGCGTGTGTGTAATCCATGCATATGACAAAGCTGGATGTCCTGTGTGTACACCCATGCCAGGATTTTGGATGGAGAAGAATGAGGTGGATAGATAGCAGGAACAGTTGGTAAGAACACAGGCCTTGCCTTTGTGTTCTGCTTGGGATCTCACTGTGTGGTCTCCTTGTGAAATGGTTGCTGCATGCTTCTTGTTAATGATCAAACTCAGAAATCAGTCCTCACTCCATGATTCTCTAACTGGTAGTTTGCCCCTTGCAGAGCAACCAGTGAGGCTGTGAGTGAAAGGGAGCTTTGTCTGATTTATCAGGTATCAATTTATATAAAAATTGAAGCTGTTTAAATGCCTCGTGAAGATAAAAGGGTTTAATTTTTAATTTAATTTTTAATTTCTAAATTCTTTTTTTTATTAAAGGGTATCCAGAAAATTAGAATTGTTTTTAAAACCATTTTGGATCAGAAGTAGTATTGTCACCTGCTTCTGCAGAATTGTGCAATTTATTTAGCAGCAGCTGTTTATTTTAATAAGCCTTCAGAAGAGCTGAAATTGAAGGTTTGACTTAACAGCTGTGTTCTGCAATTTTGCTGTCTTCAGTGGAGTAACGGGCAGCTGTACGATTACCTTAAATTACATTTTTAAGATCTTTAGAATATCCCTTTATATTTAGATATTCCCTTTTAGAAACCATTTTTTCTCTGAGTTGAACTTTCTTATCTGGAAGTGAATATGATCTCCTTGCAGTCAAGGCCAAGATTGCTTCTAGCCTTCAATGCACCCCTATCTGACCTCCAGATCTCAAAAACTGGATTGATGGATTAATCCCTATGGAAGTGCATTGAGGGACTGCAGAGACTCAGCTTGTCTAAGAACTGACTTTTGGCAGGGATGTACATTTGCCCTTGCCCTGTTTACTACACTGTCTGCTTTCCATAGGATCTTCTTTTGTTTGTGTGCTGAGTGTGAGGACATTTTCTTTTCAGAGCCAGAAATTCACAGGTCAACATTTGAAACTCAAGGTTTATGAATTTTTACTTGGAAAGGGAGTATGGAGGCAAAGCATAATTTAAATTGAATTTGTTTAAACAAAAAAAAGTTCAATTTGTGTTTGTGTCAGAGTACAGTAAAGTTGGAAAAAAATCATTAACTGCATGTTGAAAAGCTTCAATTATGGTGTTTTAGAGCAAAACCTGCTAATTTGAAAGAAGCAAAGTGTTCAGAGTAGGACCTAGGCCTAATGCCAGGGTGTTTGGTCTTCAGCTTTCAGTACTGGCTTGCTCTGATTTTTCTCTGCCAGGGTTTTGAAGTTTAATCTTCTTATGAAAACATTTTGAGATCAACAGCTGGAAATGCTGGGGAAATATAATGGATATGGTCAAGTCAAACTCCAGTGCTTAATGGTTTTTTTCCTGTTAATTTTTTGTTTCAGAGAAGATCCGCCAAGTCACGCTCAGGAGGGGAGTGATGATGCAGAGGAGATACAGGTCAGTGTAAAATGCAAATTAATGTCAAGTCTCTTAAGAAAAATGTGAATGTATAACCTTTTCTGCATTATTTATAGGTGTGGAGAGTCCTTCACAGAAATAATTATCATGTGGTAGTTGCAATGAAAAACGTAGAAACACGATTGTTTATGCTGTGACATCAGGGAAAGTTTAAAATATTTCTGTGATCTTTCACAGAAGACTTTTTAATTGTTATTTCTCGATAATGGCATTTGTAATAATGAGTAGGGGATGTTGAAATTGAACGTAATGCTTTTTCATGCCTTGAAAAATCAGGAGTACATTTGGAGTAGTTACTTCAAGAAACAGTGAAAGTTTCTGAGGCCATAAGAACTCAGAAGGCCATTCTAGAAGAAAACCACTGAAAAATGTTATAAGTACAAGGTGACAGAATGTACAACAAGGAGATGAAAAAGAAATAAAAGTGAAACTAATGGGTCGTGGTTCTAAGGATGGAAGAGCTGGAGACAAGCTCTAGACAGGGAAGATTGAGTTCTGAAATGTCTATCTTCCTGATATTAATCACAATTGAATATATTATCAATACTTTAGAGTAATACTTCTGCTGAATATACAGTATTTTTCCTGTCTTACTTTACAGCCAAAATAATTGCAGGATGGTGATGTCATGCTGTCTGGGGCAGTGATTTGATCTACGTGTTGTAGGAGGTTGTATGAATTCTGATGTTCTCATAAATTATAAAGGATGTCTCAGGAAGCTGGTAACCTTTGATTTGTTCTTGTTTTTAACAGTGGTCAGATGATGAAAACACTACAACACTTAAGGTAAGGTCCTGTAAAAGCCCAGTGTGGGTTTGTCAGCAGTTTCCTTTCTTCAGCCTTGTGCTACAAACTTGTTGCTGGTTAGAGATATCTCTTGCTGTATTTAACATTTTTCACACCATTTTAGATGGATGGCAGTGTAGATGTCTGTAACTTCAAAAAAGTTTTGCTGGCTCAATTTTGTTTAACTAAAAATAAAACACTTTTCTTCATCCCCAACAATCACACACTTGTCAGACTATAGGAAATGAACTGAAGTACAGCTCTAAATATAGCTGTCTTTCATTTTCACCACTTCGAGTATCTCCAAATTATTTAATCAGACTGGATGCAGAAGAAACTAAGCCCCTGCAGCTCAATCTTCACAGCTCTTCTCTTAATGTGCCATTATTTCTTCCTAAGTACATCTCTTTCTATATTTTTTTCTTTTCCTGTCTTTATGGTCTCCTTACACTGTGCCTGGCGTGGAATGAGGGTCATAATGGAGGCAAACCAGGCTTTCTTGATCTCTTTTGCATCTTTTTTTGAAATTTGCTGTTGCCCTGTCACTGTCAGAGTTAAAATACTTGTGGCCCTTGTCTGCCATTGATAGTGTGACTTCAGTCCTTTAGCTCCCTAATGTTCGTCGTGGTGTGGAATTGCTCGTGTTGGATTAGGTGCCATATAATCACAACCCTGCTCTGAGTGTGCTTCTGCTAGCACAGAATTTATAGCCTAGAGTTTAAAACTGATACATTTCATATTTGTGCACACTGGTTAATCTTCAGTTCAAATACTTAACCTTTGATAAACTAGATTCCTTAAACTGTAGATTATTTAAAACAAGGATTTTAGGATCCATCTTACTGTTTGCAAAGCTCGTGGTAATGATGCTAAATAAGTAATACCAGAGTTTTGAATCAGGTTCTGTTATAGTATAGAACACAGTAAGGAAATACATAAGTAAGAGATATTTAACCTGTCAGAAGAGCACAGGTCAAATGACTCTACTGTATCTAGGTAAGTCTCCAGCTTCCTCATGAGGGAAGTGGAGGGGCAGAAAATTCTGTTTTTAAAATAACTTGCATTAATATTGATGGTTACAAAGTCAAGCATTCAAAATTCAGGAAGTGATGGAGTCTCGCTTGTTTGTGCAGTTGTAGAACTTTCCTCTTGTGTGTATATTTATCCCTTGTGTTAATCAAGTGACACGTTGGTAACATTTTCCCAAGGAGGCTTAGTGTGTGCTGGTATTACATATATAGTAGGACTTATGATTCCTGTCAAAACAAGAGGAGCTTGGATCAGAATGCAGTGGATGAAGAGTTTTACTTCTTGCAGGAACAGTTTCTAGAATCGACTGAAAGTCTAAAAATAAAATAAGTGGTTTTTTTCAGTTTTCCAAGTGTAGTTCCCCATGGAGACTAGGTAATGTACGAAGGGAAGGTTCAGAATGTTTGAAGTTCAGTCTAGGTCACTGCACTAAAATGTGAGAAGGTTTTTTTTAAGTGTTTGCATTTGGGGAAGCTGCAGTGAGGAGGTGCCAGAATGTATGAGTTTTTTTATTCACTTGTATGGCTGTGAGGGTTTTGTTGTTTAAGAGGAATCAATTAGCTTTAGCCTAGAAGTTACCTTTGAATTGATTAAAAATAGGCAGAAATAGTGCTCTTATCTACTTCTTGCTATAAATCTTGTTACATGAAAAATCTTTGACATATGCTTGAAATCCTTTCATATTATTTTAAAGGTCAGCAACCTGTTTTTTTTTCTATAGCACCACATTCAAGGTAGAGTTAGGAACAACCTCCAAACTCTGGAGAGTTTGGAGAGTTGGGGGTTTTTTTACCTTGATCTTACATTTTCAGTGTTCTTTACAAGGCAAGGTTTTCTAGTCCAACCTTTGCAGTGTGTCCTCTATTTTGAATCAATATATTGTTAAGCAGCTACTTTAAGACCTAATTTAAGAGCTGATTAGTTAAAGTATTACTAACATTTTATAAAGCTAGAGCTTAAATGAAGAGTTGTCACTCAAATTGCCTATGAGATGCTTAATTCTAAAATCACTCTTTAAAAGTTTAACTATTACTGGATCTTATTTGTATACAATAATCTACCATAGGATATAAACCAACAGGTAAGGATTTAAGGTTTGGTTATTTGACTTGTATTTTTGCCAGCTGTTGCAGATTTCATGATGAATGTTAAGAAGTTTTGGGTTTTCTCCTGAAGTTCATGGTACTTGCTAGTAACGAGAGTGAGAACTGGAAGAATTTTCATTTTTCTCTGATTGAAAGAATGACAGATTTGATTAAACAATTTATTTAAGTGATTTTATTATACACTGTGTTTCTGGAGTTCATACTGATTTTGAACATATTTCTTCTGCAGTATGGATCTCTAATAGTCTTTAGAAGATGGCTACACTTCACTATTAAATGTATTGAAACTGATATTTTTGCTGTTGTTCTTCGTTCAGGCACCAGAATTTCCCGAGTTCACAGCTAAAGTTCAGGAAGCAATAAGTTCCTTGGGTGGCAGTGTTTTTCCTAAACTCAACTGGAGTGCTCCAAGGGTAAGAATGCTGACTCCCAAAACGTGTAACAGATGTTGTCATACAGAATGGTTTGTGTTTGTTTTCTCTAAATGCATTGGAAGGAGGAAGAGAGTAGTGGTTCTGATGAAGGAAGAAGTGATAGACAAGATGTCAGTGAAATGGTGGATTCTTTAATCAACCACTTCACTGGTATCTGTCACTAAATGGTGATGGTGCATGTTTGGGGAGGCTGATGCAAGGCAGCACTGACTTTCTTTTCTAAAACCCTGTATCCTGGGTCACAGATGGTTGTGATGGTCAGGCTCTTCTTGTTCAGGATACTAGTTGAAAACTTTGCCTGGGATAAAGATGAAAAGCCCCACAATTTTAAAAAAAGCAATAAACTTGCCTCTAGTTATTTTTAGGTACTCTTAGCTGTACCATAAGGATGGGTGCACCCAAATATTGTTGTGTTGTGTTCTCAAGAGACACTGTGTTCAATCAAGCATTCCAAGAAAATTCCTGGAAGCAGTAAAGCAAAAACTTAGTTTTGCAAATGGATTTGCACTGCTTTCATCAGAGTGTTCATAAGAAAAACAATAACTATTGTGTCTCTTGTAACCACTAATGAAGTTTTCCTCGAAATAAAAAAAATAATTTTCTGTGTGTATTTCCAATGTTTGCCTAATATTTAGATAGACCTGTGGCCTGCATTCCTTCCTGCTAGTAAAGGTGTATTTGTGGATAATCTTGTTTCTTTAGGATGCCTACTGGATAGCAATGAACAGCTCTCTGAAATGTAAAGCTCTCAGTGACATCTTCCTCCTCTTCAAGAGTTCAGACTTCATAACTCGTGACCTCACTCAGCCGTAAGTAGATTTCCAGCAGACAATTTTAGTTATACACGGCCAGAAAAAACCAGAAGCAAACCAGGAGGACATGAAAGTAGCACATGCAACCGGTGTGCTATGACACTATGGACTAAGACCATTTTTTTGAGTAGCTTTCCAGAGCAAGTCATGTTGTATTCTTGGGATTTTTTGCCTTCCCAGCCCTCTTGGTGTTTACTTATTGTTACTGTCCTTATTGGTGCCACTTCTTAGGGTAATACAGTGTGACTTCGCCACGTCCTTTTTGTATTTTAAAGTTGTTGAGGTTTGCGTGGCTGCTTGGAAGATGCCTGAGACTTCTGGTGGCATATTTCTAGAGCTCGTTCTGAACCCAATTTCTTGTAGCTCTTGGAACAAATACACTTCAGGTGACTAAGGATAGCAATTACAGATAAAATTAACAATATTATGTGCTTGGGGTTTATTTTTATCTGCTCCACATGAAGGGAGTACTTAATCATATAGGAACAGTTTCCTCTTGTAGTACCTGCATCTCATTGATGTATCTCACTCATTTCTTAAATGCAGCATTTTTCTGAAAGAAAAGGAAATTACTGGAGTTGATACTTCTGTTACTATGGTTACTTTTTTTTTCCCCTAGACAAGCAGAATTTCAAAGAAAAGGGGCAATCCATGGCTCGGTATCTGAGAGATTGTTTTCCAGTAATTATTCAGTGCTTATTTACATTACTGAATTATTTAGGAGACTCAGTCAAATGCAGAGCCATTGTTGTAGGTGCCTTATAGGGGGTTAACAGGTATAAGTTTCCTATCAAGTGGCTTATGTCTTGATAGAAATTTTCTTTTTAAAGTGTGAAACCAGTTGCATTAATGCTGTGCAACTGCCTTCTTTTTTATTCCTGCAACTCTAATGAGACTCTCTTCCCCCAGTTTTTTGGTACATGAAAAAAAAAAAGGGCTGTTGACAGCAAGGCTGTCAGTCCAATTCTGATGTTGAGTTTTCCATCATGCCTAACTTGCAACGTCATGAGGTGCTGGGGAAGAGACTGAGGAGGAGGGGAGAACATACTAGAGTGATAAAACAGTTTGAAAAATATGTTGGGCTTGGGAAACAATTGTGAGCATTGAGAATTCGTGATTCTAGTATCACAGAGAGTGAAAGGGATGGGGGAGATGAGAAATCTGTAGTTTACGTTTCAGAGGTGAGTGAATTCTCAGAAGTCTTTGGTGCCTTAGCAAGGAGCTGCTGCTTTTCATGGTTTCCCCTAATGAGAGGTGGGGTGTCTGGAGGATGGCTTGCTCAGAGGGTTGAGCAGTAAAATTCAATGTCTCCTCTGTTGCAATGGCTTTCAGGACTGATTCTTGTAGGTCTGAAAAGAACTGCACACTTTGCATCATCCCTTTGTAAATGTTAAATAATATGGGGTTTTTATTTACTGTCCTCGTGTATAAAGAGGTCCAGCAAAAAGTACCCAGAGCTCCTTGCAGAGTTCTTGTTTGCTTAAGTGTTTTCTAGCGAGTCTGGGAGACAAGCAAGCGTTCAGCAAGTGCCACTTGATTTAGATGTGGCAACTCTTTGTGTGGTGGAATGAATTGGTTCAACCACCTTCACTGATACTGAAATCAGTGTGTTTTCTGTCAGGTTTAGTCTTGGATCAGTTACAGTCGGTGCCTCAGCTCTCCACTTCGCCCCCTGCAGTCAGCACTGGCTTGGTGGGAGGAGCAGTGAAGACATTCTAGTTGCTGTGGTGTGAGGTTTCACAGCACGGCTGTTGCCTTGAACCATCAGTGATTTCACCTTGAGTTCACACAAGAACAGTAGTGGCTGAGCAGGCACACTCCTGTGTGAAAGGAGAGCTCTTGCAGAAAGGCAACACCTCCAACTCCACTGGTCCAGTCCATTCAGGTTCCTTTTCCAATGTGATAAAACCACCAGATAGCACAGCTCAGCTAAGGTGGTAAATGAGTAAAGCTTATGACATGATTGTGGGAAATCACCTTGGTCTCTCTGTATCTTGTAATTTATGAATATGTCATACTTGATTAAAGCATATATCACTGTCCAGTCTCTGCTTGGTATTTCTAAATGACAAAGTTGTTTGTACAAAATGTCCCCAAGCAGGGCAATGATTATTGCTAAATCGGAACAGTGGTCGTCCTTAATTATACTATTGATTAGCTGCCAGTTCACTAGTCCTTAGCAAGCAGAAATTAAAAATGTAGCTGGCATAAGAACCTGAAGTGCTGAACAAATGAAAATTACATGCATAATGCATCCAAATCCCTTGGAAGGACTACTTGGATGGAGGATAAATGCACTACATTTCTACTTCGTCAGTAATACTCAGTATGGTCTAAAACAGTCTTGCCCTGCATAAGTAGCAGCTGAAATGCTGAATACCCATTTTTTGTTGTTGTTGGTTTGTTTCCTGTTCGATTGTATGAACTTAAATATCCATTTCATGGGTCATAATATGGTAAACGTGCTGCAATGGCAATTCCTAGATGTGTGTTTTTATCTAGAAATTTAAGCCAGTGATGCAGGACTTAAGACAAACCACTTTCTTTGCCTTTTTCTTCCTCTCCCATTTCCTGTCTGCCTCTAAACATTGTTCAGGTCAGGGAATGCCCTTGTTGTAATTCTCAACTGTCTCAAGTTCTGAGAAAACTTCAACCATCTAACGTGTCAATACAAACCATTAAAAAATATGGACTCAGTGCAAGTATACTGAGCATGATTGAATTGCTTTGATTGTTTTAAAAGTTTGGATTTTGTCATGATGCTGACACCTTGGTTGAAAAGTTCAGACTAATGAATTAACTTTCCTGCTTGTTAAATTTGTATAAATTAACAGAGACTTCGGAGTGATGTACTCATTAACGCAGTTGATGTTGTTTCTGCTTCAAAGTCAGCATTGTATTTTTACTTAGCTGAGTTCACAAAAAATCTTGTGGGTGGTGTGATCTTAACTTTTCAGGCATTAACATGGGCTTTCAGAAACTTAGTGTTGTGTATATGTGATAGAAAAATCCCTTTCTGACTAGGATTTCTGTTAAGTGATTAAAACTCCTCTTTTGAACAAAAAGCTCTGTATAGCCCTGATGGATATATTGGTATAGAACACAGTTTTCTTCCTTATTGTTAGAATGGGTGGACTGTGTTTTGCTAAAACATGACTGACTGCCCACCTTGAGACTGGTAGAAATATTAGCAGTACTTCTAATGATGTGATAATGCCCCTGCATTCTGACAACATTTCTGATGCCAGACTTAGTTCTTTTAATATTGAATTCCAGATCGTAGGACAATTTCAAAGTTTTTCTGAGATGTGGAGGAATAACAGCCTGTGTTCTCCTAACGGAACATAGGAGGCAGTGTTGGATCATGAAGAACGTGCCTTGGCACTCCGATATCTTCTTGCAGGAACAGGAGCTGTTAATTTAGGCTTTAATATAAGCTATTGCAAGGTGGGCAGTTCCACATGAGAGGATGTGGAAAATGAGGCCTTTGATGATGATTTTTTTTCCTTGGGGTTTTACTCTCACTCCATTTTTCCTGGCAATTTACAGTGTAGTGCAAGATTCTCTTTTGAGTGGTGCATGAATTTTCTATTTCTTTTAGTCCTCAAAGTTCCATCAAGGTTCAATATTCAAGGAATAAAGATACAGTTCAAAGGCTGTTAAAAGTTTCTCCTTATATTTTTTTAAATAAGGTTTTAAAATAAACTGAGATAATAGCAGGGAAGTATCAGGTACAGAATAAATTTTACAATTCTCATCATATTCATAATAGTTCCTAATTATCTCAGTGATTTGCAGATGAGTTCATGGCTTTCTTAGCAGGGTAGGTACTGGAGAAAATTGCAAACCTTCTTAAATTTCTTTTCTCAGTGTTGAAAACTGACCTGCATAATGGCTTTGTATAGCGTGTCCTGTGGTCAAGTGTTTGCATTTGGAGTTTGACAGGGAAGTTGTCACATATAAAGAGATCTTGATCCTTCTGGTCTTGATGTCTGTGTATAACCCTGTAAAAGAGCTGTTGACCACAACACAGCAAAAGAGTTTGATCCCTTCACCCTTAGCATTCAAAATTACAGTTTTCAGAGGCTTCAGAAAATACAGCCCAGGCATGTCTCAATTTGGGCTTCCTGAAATCTTTCTGACTGTTCCTTCTTTCAAGTACGTCCAAACCTGAATAGGATGCGGGTTGAAGACACCCCACTTAGGGTTGTGCCTCTAGTGATCAAAAGGCCATCACGAGTTCACATGAGCCTCAACAATAAATGCTACAGTAAGCTGGTAAAAAATACAACATTGCAGCCTCAAGTTGCCCAAAATTTACTCCCAAATAGAGGTGATCTTTTTGTCAATGGAAACTCATACTATTTAGAAGGAAAATTAGATAACAGACACATGGGTTTATTTTGTCTTCCACTGTGTTCTTTCATTTTTTCCTCATTTGTACTCAGTCCTCTGGCATTAAGGCTCAAGAAAAATACCCTTACTGTGACTTGAAGTATTTTTGCCTGTATTTGTCATTTTGCCTGTTTGCTTGGTTTGGCAGCAATACCTGCAGAGTCTGTGGGGCTTGGGATGGCACTTGATTTCATTTTCTGACTTACAAGGAAAGAGGAACCATCCTTCCCCGCATAGCTCTTACCCAAAATATTTGAGGGTTGAGTTACGGAATAATTTTGATTATGAGGCTGGGGTTTTTTGACTGCTGGAAAAGACTGTGTTTTTGGAATGAAGCAGATTGCAGGCACCCCGATCTCAGATATGGAATCTGTGAGAGGTAATACAGGTCCTCGTGTGCAGGGGCTGTAAAACTCCGTGTGCTGGACTTCAGCTGCCTTTATAGATAGAGTTTATTATTGGCTTTGTGTGTGGGGGGGATATTTTCTTCAGCATGATAGGCATATTCTCTAGTAAGGGAGGAATTTTGAGTCTAGCAAAACTGTGAGCTCTCATGGGTTTGTTTCTGTTGCCTTGACAGATCTTAAATTGCGGGGAATCCAAACTGTAGTTGAAGGATGTTATCTGTTTACACAGGCTTACAGAGATACATATGATGTGTTTGATCACTGTGCTTTTGGAAAGCCTGCCTGTATTGCCCTACTTTTCTGTGTGTTGTGGATATTAAAGTCTAAACTAAAATGTGTGAAATTTATTTCTGCTGGCAGCATACAGAATGAACTCTTACGATAGCTCTTCACTTCAAACTGAAGGCCGGGCAGCCATGTCTTACAAATGCAATGTTTACGTGAGACTTTTGGGTTGCTGAATGAAGTTCACTGCCAAAAGGAGATCCTGTAAATATTGCATGTAGGACTATTGCTCAGCAGTAACCCTTAACACAGTTCTGTTCTTCCGAGTAGTTTGTTGCCAATAAGGTCAGGGAGTAGAATTGAGAGGAAAACACACGTCCTTTGGTGAATTCCTTCTGAAAGTTACAGAATCTATTCCGAGGTTTACTGTAAAATGGCAAAAAAGTACGTGGAAGTCGACTTGGCTTATAACTGCCTCCATTCTTGCTAGTTCCTGAAAGGAGACCCACAGAGTCAGCTATTCACAAGGGACAAAACCTTGACATCTGCTTGCAGTTATGGAAATAGTTTTGTTTATTCCCACTCTCAAGAGATTTGTAAGAGTATTTCTTAAGGCTCTTAATTTAGAAAGATACCATGCTAAGGAATCAGAAGTGCCGAGCAGCAGTGCTGTTTTGCATCCTTTATTCATGGAAATGAACTGCTGTAAGGCATGATGATGTGTCTCTGTTGTGTGGTTTGGGAAGTTAAACATTAAAAGTACTTGGGAAAAAAACATGCTGCACTGAAACTGGATTAGATTGCTCAAGTTTGTTGGTTTTTTTGAGAATTCGGTTATGCCAACATGACAATACAAGGGGAAAGGAGCAGCACTGTTGATTCAAACAGAAATAAATCAACAGTGAATAAATACTCACATTTTGGGCACACCCCTGTCCAGATTTAAGTGTTTCCAAGTTTCACTAGAAGAAAACAGGTGATTTTTTTTTCCCCCCGATAATTGTTAAAAGGAGGGTTGTTGTTGATGTATTGCCTTTACTTGTTTTGTACATATTGGAAATAATTTAACAGTAACTTTTATGTTTCACCATTTGGGGTTATTTTTCTCACTATGGCTAAAATCTTACATGTAAAGCAGATTTTGAAGCCTGTGCCTTACTTTTCCAGATTTATTCACTGTACTGATGATTCCCCTGATCCTTCCTTGAACTACGAGGTAGGACTCCTTGCATGATTTCTAAGTAATTAAAAAGAATTGCTCACAGGCTGGGTGACACTTGTGCTTGGGTTTGTGTCCATAAAATGTGTTATGTTTGTTTTATTCATGTTGCTTTGGCTGTGAGGGGAAGTCTGGTTCAGCACTGCAGGTCATAAGAAGTTCATTTAATTGCAGATCAGGTGAGCTAAAGTGCAGACCTGAGAAGTTCCCTTGCAGTGTCCTCTCACGTCTGTCAGGTTTTGACAGGAAGGACAAGTTCAGTAGCTCGAAGTCGTATATTCTTGATGGTGAGCTGCTTGTGAACATCACACTGAGGTTACCAAGGGTGAGGCTTGCTGCAGTGGCTGAGGACATCCTGAACTGAAGTGGTCTGTCACATCTTGTTTCCTATGTTTGTTACCAGATCAAAATGTTCAGCTAGCGATACTTTAAACTGGTAATGTGGAGCTGCTGCTCTTATGGTAGCATTTAGTCATCTCTCTAATAATAGTTTTTATGTAAATACAACATTTGTCATCATGCTGTGGGCTTAAAGGGCTTTTCAAAAGTGAATGAACCTTGTTTTATTTTAAAGCACTATCAAGCGTGCTTTAAAGATACAGGACATCTGAAAGTTGGAACAAAGAGTTTCGTGTTTACACTGGAGTTAGGAATGGCATCTCTGGTTACAGAAGCTTTCTGCTGCAGTTTAAAGGTGTTGGGAGTTTCCAGCATCCAGTAGCAGTAACTGGGGCCTTCAAAAACATGGATCCTTCTGACTATTTCAGCTTAGGAAATGCAGAAACTTGAGAAGGTGCCAGAGAGATGCTTTAATTCCCAGGCAGTCTGTCCTATTGACTGTAATAGTTTGCTTTCTATTTCTATCCCGTGTCCTTATTTTAACTGGTTTGCGCCTTCAAAGGCGTCACAGAATTCTGCTTGGGTGTGTACCAGAATAGATGTTGATTTGGATAAATTTAATTCTGCTCATCAGCTCCTTTGACTAGGGAGCAACTTTCTGCCAATTCCATGACAGATTTGTTGTGTTGTACAGCAGGGTTTTTATTTTCCATGCTTTATCATTAATGTAACTTGGAAGTTGTTTCATAAATGATTTCACAGTTATAAATACTGTACAAAGTGGAAGAGCATGAGATAATTAAGGTGGGAAGGGGCCTTGGGAGGTGGTGTCTAGTCCATTCTCATGCTCAAAGCTGGGTAAGGAGTGAGATCATACTGTCTTGCTTGGCATAAAATGTGGTGTGAAAACCTCAGTGGGTGGAGGCTCCCTCTGAGAGGGAGCTCTTCCGATGCTTGACGGTCCTCATGGTTTCTTATGTCCAATCTGAACCTTTCTGCTTTAAGCTAGTTTAGACTAAATGGTCTTTAGAGATGCCATCCAACTGAAAGTATTCTGTGATTCTCTGAAATGAATATTAAATCTAATTGCTTTGAAATATTTCCAAAGATGATTATGTGAGCTGCAGTTTAAGATTGTTTTGTTTTCTAGTATCAGTGGTCATCTTATCATTACGGCAAAACCGAAGCTCTGAAAGGCAGACCTGTTGGCAAAAGGATGCTGTTACTTTTCTGAAACAATACTTTGTCATTTGTTTTTCCTCCACAGCTTGTTCTTCGCAAATGGTGTGAACTAATCCCTGGTGCAGAATTCAGATGCTTTGTTAAGGAAAACAAGCTTTTAGGTAAGGAATTTCTTAAAAACAATATTATTGGATGAAGTTTTGAGGAGTTTCTCTGGTTCCTTGAACGAGAGCTAAGTCTGAAGAGAGTTCTTTCTTTTCACACCTCATTTCTGAAATTAATGGTTTATTCTTTCTGTAATTTAAAATGTGGTTTGCCACATCTCACTTTCCACTGTATTTGAAAGCCTGATAGCACAGCATGCTCACCATTACAGTGGGAATATTCTTAATTTCATTGTTACTTCAGAAACTTCACCCAAAGGCAATTTTGTGAGTGATTCTTTTATATTCAGGAGCAAATTACATCATCTCCAACTTGCAGAATGAATACAGAGGCAGTTGTGTGTTGTGCTGCAAATACGTGACCCCATGTGGATATTACATGCAGAAAGTTGAGGAGGTCAGAACATCTCCACAGGTCTGGGAGGTGTCTTGAGTTCATATTAAATTCAGTGTAGCTTAGTTGGAACCTGTTGTTCTGTTACTCAGGTGCAGAATCCTAAATGTAAAACAGTTCAAGTGGCACTGAAGAGCCAGGGTGTCCATCCACAGCATGCACAGAGCTGGGGGGTGCATTGGGAGACCTCTGGCAGCTGGAGAACAGACAGATTGTGCTAGAGCATGTGGTGTAGGCAGCTGAGTAGGGTAAATTTAGGGTAATTTATGGTAAATTTAGCTCAGTTTTACCCCTCTGGTTGTGTTGACTATTCCCTGCTGACTATAGCAAGAAATGGGATACCTAGTGCACATACAGGTGCTTGAATTGAGGGTTTTAATTTCAGGCTAAGTACTACTATGGAGTTTGGTTTTGGTGTGGTCTACCATGAAATCTTTAGAGATGAACAGAAACTCAAATAGCACAGGATTAGTGCACATTTGTTCTTAACAAACTGCCTGAACTCTTCTAACAAGGAAATGTCATAGCAGTGATGGAGCAAATCCAGACTTTACAGGAAGGAAGGTGATTTTTTTTTGCTTTAGGATAAAACCAGGTTTGCTCACTTTGCCTCTCTCATGCCTACATATTCACAAGCACCAAGCTCCTTACCTACAAGTGGTCTGTCCAGGGTTCCTCGTGATGATCTGGAAGGCCAGGGATATTGGCTATGCAGTTCTCATTGTTTCTCCTGTCTTCTCAGCATGGTGACTGTGGGCTTGTTTTGGCTGTGCCTTTTTGTACCTTTTGGGAGCTGTCAGCAATTTTTTGCTCCATCCAGTCTGTGAACTTTAAGGAACACACACTCCCTGTTCCTTGTTTCTTGATCTGGGTTTCCTGTGGAGCTGCACATAGATGTTTTGAGCTGTGCTAATCCAGGTGCTGTCAACACACACCATTCTCCTAAGCCCTTTTATTTGGCTGTTCCTTCTGGTGTTCCTATGCTCATCTTCCCGTTTGCTCTCCATTTATGCCAGTTGCAAGTGTGTTACAGCTCTCTGTAACAGAGTTTATCTTCCTAACAGCAGAGATCTCCCATTAACTCAGTATTGCTTAATGGCTCCTGACAGAGCTTTTTGAAGGGAGAAGACCTGAATCCTGTCCTGTTCTGTGATGCTGGAACACCACACCTGCCAGAGATGCACATTGCTGTAATAACCTCTAAAACATTTGAATGTAGATTTATTGTAGAATATATATATATATTAGTATTTACTTTCAAATACCTCAAAGCATTTGTACACTGGATAATTTAGCGCTCTGTGCATTTCATGACTAGGTTTTGAAACCTAGTAGATCTGCCAATATGGGATACTTTTTTTTTTTAGCTAGCACTCCAGCTGCATTTCGGAAGGTAGTTCCAAGATTTTTCACAATATGTTCCCGGTTCCCATGCTCTTAAATTTAATAAGCCTGTCAGTCAAACTAAGGAGTGATACTTGCATTATAGTGAATGATTTTCCAGTTACACATCTGCATCCCCTGAGATGCCATCATCTCTTGGTTTGTTTTTTAGGCTTAAGTTAAGCTTTGCAGTGGTATTAAAAATTCAAAGTTCCACCGACATCGTAAAGTTTTTATATGAACCTTTTTAAAAAGAGCACATCTTTGGAGGTAGTTAGCATTGTCTTACAGTAAACCTCTGTGTTTTGTGTATGGTTAAAACAGCAAACTGACATCACTGATACATCTTCCTTGGGGAATTCTGTCTCTTTTTGTATGTAAATAGCCTGAATTACTCATTCAGCAGTGATGGGGCACGTCTTGGATTTGACATTTGTCGAGCAGGGTATTGCAGGGTTTTATGTTGACACATCCTGTATGAGAACTCTTGTCACTCAAGATGCATGCAAGTGTATAATCCTGTTGATGTCATTCTAAACCATTGTCTTGTAGACAAATGTGTGAAATTAAGAACTTGTAGGAGGGATGGTTTGTCTGGTGTCACATTGGCAAGAAAGCCCTTGAGGGAGCAAATGGGCGCGCTGCAGTACTGGCCTGCGTGCCATCTCACTGATTTTGGAGTTAAGGTTTCACCTGCAGTGCCTTATCAAACAGGCACATGTTATTCCACGCTTAAAAAATCAGTTAAATGAGCATCTGTGGTATCCAAGGATCTGTCATCTTTGGTAATGTGCAAGCTTAGCCTCCACCCCTGGCATTTCATGGTTCCAGATTGTGGTCCCTACATGTGATGTGCAGAACAAGGGTTTTGACCACAGTAACCAAAGGGCATAAAACTGAAAGGAAAAGACAGGAGCCGGAAACTTAAACATAGGCAGAGGTTCCTCCTGAAATTCACTTTAAAATAGTTAAAGCATGTACATATGAAGTGATGTTCACAAACTGTAGGACAGAGCTGTTCAAGGAAGGGATTCCTAATGGAAGTACTTTAAGCATAGCGGAATAAAGCCAAACAGTAAGTCACTGATGATGGTAGAAACTTGGGAAAACCCCATCTTCTGTGTCTGATAAATGTATTTTTCTGGTTGGGTTTTTTGCATGCCTAGAGCTCTTCATAATTATAACGAACTGAAATGATTAACAGGTATATCACAGAGGGACTACACCCAGTACTACGATCATATCTCTAAGCAACACGAGGAGATCTGTAGATCCATACAGGAGTTTTTCAAGAAACACATACAGTATAAATTCTTGGATGAAGACTGTAAGTATCTTGATGGTATCTGTGGGTATGCATCTCTCTCTCCATAGCTGTTGCTTTCACAGGGCTTGGTTCTCTTTAACTTGGGGAGGGTCTGAAAGCTCTCGTGGCTGCAGCACGTGGAGCAGCAAAGGTTTGGAATTACATTGGCAGCAAAAAACCCCTGAAGGAATAGGCTGGAGCTCTTCAAGAAAACACAACAAATGAGTGAAAGATCCCTTCAGAAGGCATAATAACTTTTTTTTTTTTAAGGCTTTTTTCCCTTACACTTGAAAATAATTTTTATACCAAAAAAGCGAGGTAGGAGATCCTTGACAAAAGGCATTCAGTAGTAAGAAGAATACTTGTTTATAAAGATGTTGTCAGATGTTTGCTGCTAAATTATTGATGTATTCCTTGAGTAAAGGATTTTTAAGTTTCTTTTCAAGAAGTTTTAATTATTTCTCCTAGAATATCAATGCACACCAGGTTAGGTGCTGAAACCTTTGAATAAAGGCCACAGTATTTGATACATCTAATCAGCCCAAGTAAATTGTCTTGTTCTTTAAATGTGCAGTCCTTTGCAAATTTGATTTGAAATAGTTTTTTAACATGGTTTAGTGAGCATTGAATGGTGTTGCATTGTGATGGGTGATCAATAGTGGTGAAAAACCTGATGAAGAAATTTAAATCAGGTCTGGCGTGGACCAAACCTCAGCTTAGTAAAATCCATAAACATAGGAATTTTCTGGCAGTTTTATTGTCGTCTCTAAAGCTTTGAAAATTCAACCTGTAGGTGGGTTTTTAATTTTAAAATTATTAATTGTTTTACTGAGCCACCAGAGCAGTCAAGTAGCTTTGTCCTCTCTGACTGTCTGAAAAAGGTACCTTTAAGTGCCAGTCTCTTTTATATTAAAATTCTTAATAATTTGACTCTGCAGAGCTTCTTTATTTCAGTCCAGAAGAGTTCTCATGGACTGCTGCTTGAAGAAGACCAGTGGAATCAGTACACTAATTTAATAAGTCTATAGCCTTGCATTTTGAAGTAAGATCAGTCATATAGATCTGGCATTCTGATTACTGCCTTTTAATTTTCCTGTGTTCCAATGTAATTTTAGCTGGTATGTAATCAACTGATAGATAAGAATTCAGGGCACTATTTTTGGAAATTGATGCCTAGATTTAGGCTCTGAAATGGCTGTCTGGTGAACTGAAAGGTCTGAAATGTCATCTTATGTAAAGGATGCCATCTGAGTTGCCTTGAGGAAAAAGGAGGTTTCAGGGCAACCTTCTGGGATGAAGGTTTGTTAACCTTTTATTCTTAGGCACTAAATGCTGGTCCATCTGCAGAGAAATGCCATGCAGAAAATGTTTTCTGGGTTTTTGTGGGTGTTTTCTTTTTTACCACATTTCATTTATCCCCCATCATCTCCCTTGATCCACTGCCTGGTAGCATATGTGTTGTTAACAATAAAAATCTGGGTTTGCTTGTTTGTTTGCTTTTAAAAGGAGAAAGGTATTACAGCTTTTTTTTCCTGACTTCTTGTTTCATTGGGGATTTTGATGCTGTTTGCTCTGCTTTTTCCAGTTGGTCTGGTAGCATCTCCAGATGGAAGAGTTGAGTCAGAGCAGCTGAAGCATTGCAGAGTCAGAGCAGTAGGATAACAGATGGGTGAATGCTTTATAAATACTTCTAAATTATGTTAGAACCTTCTAAATACCTTTGATAAGAGCCCAGTAAGAGCAGTGCTCTGGAGGTGTCGATACTGCAGAGCTGGGCTTTGGCTTTCCCTCTGTTTTGAGCAGTTTCTGGTGAAGTTTCACTACAGTCTCACTGGCACAGGACACTCCTTCTCTGAGGTGATCTCTAAGGAGAGGGAACAGTTCAGGTTTTCTTCTTGTTCAGTGTTTGTGAGTGTCCTCAACCAGTCATCAGTGTGCAATCAACAGCTGAATTCCAGCCGTGAATCCCAATAAATACCATTGGCCTCAGTGGCTGCCATGGGCTTGGTTTCACCTGGCAGGCCTCACTCTAGAAACACTTAGGTGCAAGGGGTATCTTTGGGATATGACTAAGGACAGGATGTGGTGCAGGCACTAAGTTCAGTTGAACAGCTGGAGAAGAAATCCTGGGGTTCCTGTTCTCCCCTTTGCAATGATGACTGGCTCAGCCACTGAGGGCTTGTCTTCCTGGGAAAACGGAGCACTTAATCCTGGAGTGACTTTTACGCTGACGCAACCGAGCTTGTGCAAAAGCTGCGTGGTAAAAACCAGCTACGTGCCTGGCTTTGGCTTTGTGGAGTTGTGGTTTGCCTTTAGCTCAGCCAGCTTCACATGAAATGTCATATTAAGCTTTACATGCATGGATGTGATCGGTCAACATCTCTGTTCCTGACAGGCAGCTTCCTGAGACTCAAGTGTTCTGCAGTCATATCCTGAGTTTAGTTTATCCACATGTTTTGGGAAATCTCTTAGCTGAAATATTCCCTTATTAGTGAAGGAAGTAACAATACAGCATCTGTCTGAGGCTTTTCTAAATCTTTTTTTTTTTCCTCTCTTTCTTCCTGCTAAACTGGTACAGCTTTTGCATGTAGCCGTGCCTGAATGCTTCCCTGTTGATTTCCCTAGCTCAATAGAAAGACAACTCAAAGGTTTGTTTAACCATACAGAACAGAAGCTGATGGAAAGCTGCATATACAAAGTCATGTTTAATTAAGCCAAGGGGAGGAACAACAGTGGAGCCAGGCAAGACAGCTTTCAGTCAGTCACTGAGTGGTAACGGGGTTGTTTGAAGGAGTTGTTGATATTAATTAGGTGTGCTCTGTCTGCTCTAGGTGACATCAAACATGGCCATTTCACTGCCACCAACCCCTTTGTTCCTACAACTTGTTTGTCTTGTTAGCTGCTGAAATCCTAATGTCTGTGGAGCAGGAACTTTCTCTTATTAAATGTTTGTGCAATGTCCAACACAATGGAGTCTTGATCCTTCCCTGAAATGTGTCTGTTCTGCTGTAAACGAAACAGGGGTAATGTCAAAGATAAGCTCTCTGGGCTAAGAGTATCAAATATTTTTCATTGGGGGAAAAATCAACAGAAGAAACCAGCATTAAATGGAAAAACCCAGCAGCTGATTTCCCAGTGCATTAACAGTAGTTCTTGAAATGTTTCAGCTCCCTCTTAGAAATGTACCCAATTCTGGCTTGCAGTTCTTTAGACATATTGACTTTGCAGATTGTGCTGTGTACACAAGTATCTTTTCAGATTTAGATATCTTCTGTGAACTTTTGTATCTTTTACAATTAACTTTTTTTTCTCCTTTTCAGTTGTTTTTGATGTGTACAGAGACAGCAGGGTAAGTGAACAATAGGTATATAATTGTTTCTTCTGTGAAAACATGAAATGCTACAAAGATCAAGCAAGTAATAGCTTCCTCTTCCTAGAAATGGTCCTGGAAAAAAACCCCAAAAATCTAACCAAACAACCAACCAAATAAAAAAATCCCACCAAAGCAAAAAGCCCAACCAACCAAAAAAACACCAAGCAAAACCATAAAACCAACTTGATGTTATTCTGTTCCACAGGTCCTTTCCTATGTTAAACACTGTCTACAGTAGGAGAATAATAGGGTTAGGGTTGTAAATATGTCTGTGTCAGTGACATAATTATTTAGTTAATATCTTCCAGAGAAGTTGTCTGTCCTAAAGCACAGAACTTTGGCTTCAGCTGCAATTTTCTCAGTTCTGTGAATGTACAAAAGACAGCCTAGTTTTTGTTATGACATGGAGAGTCCTTGCTGTGGTAATTTAGAGTAGAATAGACTATTTCAGTTGGAGGGAACCTACTGCTTGACCAATGCAGGGCTGACTGAAAATTAAAGCATGTAGTTATGGGCGGTGTTCTCAGGCACATGGTGGGATTCTTGGGGCTGTCCTGCGCCGGGTCAGGAGTTGGACTCAGTGGCCTTGTGGATCCCTTCCAACTCAGGATATCCTATGACTCTTTGATTAAGGACATTGTACAAATGTCTCTTAAACACAAACAGGTTTAGGGCATTTTCTTTTAAGGCAGATCTTTCCTTGGGCTTTATTTTTTTTCCCCATTTGTGTTTTTCCACTATAGCATTTGAACTCATCAAGACTTATCCTTAATATTTCTTCAGATTATCCTTGTGAGATGGGAAAGTGGTTTGTATATGGAAGTCTAGGGTAGGAAGGGATAATGGTCAAAAGAGGATATGAATGTGGTGTGCCCAGTTTGGGACAGATGGAAGCCAGTTTTTTCTTTTCAAGCTGCTCCAGCTGTGGTTCTGAGAGTTGGGCAGATCAGAACCCTCAACATCCAGGTAGTGATGGAGTTGGGGAGAAACATCCCACCTCAACTATTTGAAAGACACGTAGATGTAGTGCTTAGGGGTGTGGTTTAGTGGTGAACATGGAGGTGCTGGGCTAAGAGCTGGACTTGATGATCTTAGAGAATTTTTCCATCCTAAACAATGAACTTCAGGTGCCAATAGAGTTAGTAACCTTGACTTCTATTGTGAGCGGAGTATTTGGTCAGATGAATTGTGCTTGAAAGGCTCACGTGTTGTTTTATAAAGCAACCACAACCAAAAATGCATTATATATCCTTAAATCTCAAAACCTGATTTAGGGAATCATAACCTGATTTTGAGAATCACATTACTGCATGAAAAGTAAGTGTTTAGATTCTGGTTTTTTCCAAATCCTGAACCAGAAATGCAGAACCAATGTCTGCATACTTTTGTTATATATGTTTGAGTCTCACTGTTTGACTTGTTTGTAGTTATGGGATTGGAGAAAGTCTTTATTAGAGTTGAGCTGGGTGTACTGGGAGTAAGTCCTGATTCTCATTTTGAATGTTGCTGAACTATTTTATAATTGTGTAATAGTAAGTCATGCCATAGTTTACCAAACAGGAATGTGTCTCAGTGGAAAGCAACGACTGTACTGTTTCTCAGCCCAGCTTTCAATGTAGGTACCTAAAATGAGGCTGTGGGACAGAGCAGCCGTGCTGTAATGGAAATTACCTGCCCAGGCTCAGACCGACAGACTGAGGATGCTGTCAGGGAAAATGAGGAGCAGCACTTGAGCATCCAGCACTTGAATGAGCACTTAAACCAGATTCTGCCGTTGGGTGCTCTGCCTCATAGCTGAGGCATGAAGACAGATTATTTAAGTAAAAGGTTTCAGCCTGTGGGATCTCAAATGAGCAGTGTTTCTTCATCTGTCAAGATAAAATATATCTGTTTGTAGATTTCTCTCGGTGCCTTCTACCCTCAGGACTTGTAAACTGCCAGATAGCCCTTTGTGTGTCAGATACTCCTCCTTTCACACGTACTATTGTGGTTTGCAACTGTGTTATTCATCTCTCCCCTGGCGTGTGAGTTACAGGCAGCAAAAGAATATTGTGAGCATGATTAATTTCCAGAGCCCGTGCTCCTCATCGGGCTGGTTGCACAGCAACCTCACCTACAGAAGGAGAGAAATGTTCACTGTCTGCTTGTTTGAAATACTTTAAACTCTAAATATTCAGCTTGGAGAAGCAGGTTGTTGTTCGATATGGTTGTGAATGACAGCAGCCCCCTCCCCATCCTCACTTTAGTTGCTTTAGAGACTGTTCAGAGTTGGCTGCCACAGGTCCTGCTCGCTGAGTTGGAGGTGGGAGTTCACAAAAGCCTGAGAGTCGGCTCTGCTGTTGCTCTTTGCCGTCTCCCAGGTGTGAACAACAAACCAAGTTCAAGACAAGTCACTGTGGAAGACAGAGCAATGCAGGGAGAGGGCTGGCTCACAGCTCTTGTGAACGAGCAGACAAGCGCTTGTGTCTGTGCCCTGTGAGCATTGTCACTGTGCAGGAGGGTGCAGCTGGAGTTAGGGAGATGTAACAGTTCAGTTTGCATTTTATCTGTCTTTAACTTCCTTTAAACAACAGGCTTTGTCATGGGCACTTCCTTTCAGCGCCCTGCTGCTTAATGCCTTAGTAAAACAAAGCATGAAGCCTACAGGGTGTGGTAAATCTATTGATTCCTTCTTTTAGGATGAGAAAAAAACACCATATAGTACAAGTTGGGGGACTTTTCCCCCTCCACTTATGTGCAACTTCTCTTTCCTGGCTTGTGCATTTCTGTGCTCTCGTATGACAAAGATTACTAATAGCAGGCAGAAGATAGCAGATAAATAGCCTTACTACTGCTTTTTAGATACACAGTGGAAGTCATCTGAAACTGTATTTAAATCGTGACATTGCATGTAAGACTTGAGAGAGAATTTAATCTTAAGAAAAGGCAGTTTGGTTACTGACCCAGGGTTACATACACTCCTTTTACTGAACCCTGAAGAGAGATACTTAGTTTGTTTTGCCACTTCTCTTCAATTTCAGCTACCAAAGCTCAGTGCAGATTTAAGACCATCTCAAGGAAACAGCTGTTGCTGTAGATGGTGCACTGCTGTCTGCAGGGGTGAAGAAACACTGCTGGGTGCTCACAAAAAATGTGTTGCTTTCAGTGCTCTCAAAATCAATTTTCAGTTTTTTCCAGGGTACATTTATTCTCTAGAGAAATGATCTTAATGTTCCTGTGAAAAAGCTGAGCTGGATGTATTTGGGGTGAAGAGGAATTTCTGTGAAAACCTTTCATAGGGAAGTATTCGGCATAAATGTTTCTGATCCAGGGAAAGATTCCGTGAACTGCTGAATGAACTTCGCCAACCATTGCTTCTGTCTGTGATTAAATTGGTTCATTAGCTTGTTTTTCTAGAGTGATAGAATGAATCTAAACCCACAGAATCCTCCTCGTGCTGCCTTGGAGCTAACAAGACACCCCCATTAGCAAAAGTAAAAGATTGCTTATAATGAGAGTTTGTGACAGCCTTTTGCGGAGGGCCAGAGATGGGAAATGACAGCAGAGCTTGCCCCAGTGGCTCTCTGCGCTGACGGTGGCAATATTAGTGCAGAGGTTTTGCAACTCAGCCATGCAGATCTGGGCTCGTTCACCCTTCCAAAACAAATAAGAAACCACTCAGGTCTTTGTCCCCCAGTTTGCAGTTTCTTTTGTAGCTGTCTGGTTTCAGCACTGTTGTTGCTGTGCTTTGGCTTCTTAAAATGTGCTCTGCGAGAGCCGTACCCCATGGACCTGCCCTGAGACAGACACCTGTGAAAGACTGTGTGCAACCACACACTCCCTGCTGGGCTGCTGGCCCAGCTCCAGCTTGCAAGTCATAACCACTGGTTTCATCTCTGCTGGGACTCCCCACACCTGCACGAGGAGCTCACTGTGGATGGTAACAGAGCCGCCAGAGCATCTATGCTCTCTATCTCACAGGTTGCCATCATTTCCAGTCCCACAGTGTGTTAGTGCCTGTGGGATAGCTCAGGTGGTGTGGGTGGGCGAGGCAGTCTCCATGTTACTCTCTGCCGACGCCTCAAAAGCATCTTGGTGAGTTAGAAACCAGATGGCTGTAGTGTAAATAATTGAATGTACTTGCTGTTTGTATCAAGATAGGCAAGATCTTTTAAAGAAAGAAGATCCTTCAGAGATGAAGGAAAGGAGGAGAAAGCAAAATGAGTGTTTAGTAGCTACATAGTCTTCAGATTTGTTTTCCAATTCCAGTTGATCTTTATAATAAACGCAATAAAACCCTGCTTATGTTACTGCAGCCTTTTCCTTCCCTGTTTGATAGAACTGATTTCTTCCAGATGTAATACTTATTTTGCAGATTTTTACTAGCAGCTGTAGTCATATTTCCTTTTAATTTATTACAATGTTTTGTTTAAGTAGAATAGTTGATACTTCGTTGGGCAAGATGGCCCTGTGCTGGGGGTTGTATCTCAAGGTGACTCAACACAAACTATTTCTTCCTCCCCCACACACCTCTGTTGCTTCTAATATGTCTTGTTAGTCTCTGCTTTCATTTTTCAGTTGTAAAGCAGTTGTGCTGTTGTGCACACTACCACAACTGTTTGGAACACAGATGTGTTAAAGATGAGGTAGAATCTAGTGTGGACTACTAGTAATGGCTATATTAGAAGTGCCTTTAAGTTATTCTTTATTTATCTATGTCTGTACAGCATCTTTGAGCTTTCATGAGCTCCACTAGCATTTTGCAAACCCTGCTCTCTGTTTTTAGAGTCCCTCCTGAGACCAAGAACAGAAATTTTTGTAGACTGCTGGATGGTACAGTGTTGCTGAGGTGGTTTTTCATGGAAAGCAAAATCTCTTTTTGGGTGGTTTGGGGTTTTTTTGCTTGTTTGGTTGTGTTTTGGGTTTGGGGTTTTTTTTGTGGTTTTTGGTTGGTGCTCTCCCCCATTCTTTGTTCATCCTCCCTGGGGATCTTGGTGGATCATGGGGATTAGCCAGGACTTCTGTGGGCTCATCTGAAAGCACCTGGCACAGAACTGCATTAAGTTTATTTGAGCTCTGTCTGATCTTCTGTTTTAAAAAAGGTTAAAGTAAATTAGTACATCATAGCTTGCTGTAATATAAAACTGTATAAGTAAAGGATGTTAGAATATTTTAAGTGCTTAAAACCAGGTATTTTCAATTTTGATATCTTTTTATCTAAAGACCAAGCTTACTACAATAATCTAAGTATATGTGTATTCTGACTTTTTTCTTTTATTTTTTTCCGTTTTGTTTTGTTTTGTTTTAATTCTGTGGTTTGCTTTAATTCTTCTGTGGTTCCCTTGCAGGGTAAGATTTGGTTAATAGATTTTAACCCATTTGGTGAAGTAACAGACTCCCTGCTCTTTACATGGGAAGAACTCACCTCTGGGAAAAACTTGAAAGGAGACCAGAGTGAAGGGGAAGCAACAGAACAGGTGAGGGAGGTTGGATAACGTCCAACAGGATTTATGGCCTTATTTTTTTTTTCTTTTGCTGTTATAATCAAATTGTGATGCAAATCCCATTGAAGTAAACGGAGCTCCTTAACTTGTGAAATGTACACTCTTTGTAAGTGGAATCTACCTTAGCAGTTAATCTCAACAAGTGTCACCTGCTAGTTTTAGATGCCTGCAAGGGAAATTTTTAGTTCCAACAGTACAAGCCCATATTGCAGCTTTGACTCCATTGCAAAGAAGATGCCTGAAACTTGCTTTTACACAGTTTTGATGCACTCCTTTCAGTTTTTCTTTAAATCTGTTACTTTTCTACATAATCACTTAAATTTCTGCTTGGTTCCTGATATCTGTCATGCAGTTTCCCACATCTCCGGTTTTATGCTTGGGGGGACACAAGCAGAAGTTTGACTTCTGTCTCTTCCTCATCTGTAATACCCTCAGGGAAGCCTTGTCCTCTGGTTGAACTCACTGGACTTGCAGAGCAGGGCTTTTCCATCCCTCTTCCAAGCAGCATTTCCTCTGTAAAAACAAGTAACTTCCTGTTAATACAGAGAGGGAGGGATAGTCTTCATGTTTTGTATTCCAACTTTTTTTCTCAACTGCATCTTGAGACAGAGTCCTCACATCTTAACGAGTCCTTGGACAGCTTGATAGGAGATAGAAAGTGGTGTGTTAGTGGATCTTGGGAAACACTTGGTTGTTTTCTGAAGAGAGATGGCTGGTCACTGTGGGCTTTTCTTCATTTCCTAGCTGTTGAGCTGCATTAGGGGTCACTGAAATGACAAACTTCATTGAGCTGATTTTAACATCTGAGAGCTGCTTTAGTCCTGTGGCCCTTTCCGTAACACCTTGACAGGGGAACACCACTCCAGGCTGTCGTCCAGGCCATTGTCTCTGTCCCACCGAGGGGCTGTTGCTGTATGAAAACCCATTCCATGAAACCTCCTGCTAAAAGCTGTGTCTCCTTTGTTAAAACACACTCCCAGTTCTTGGGCTGTCTGTGGGACACGTGAATTTTCATTTTGGGATTTCTTTTTCTCAGTGCCAGATGCTTTACACAGTTTTCTGTAGTGCAAGCCTGGATGAAAAGTAGAATACCTTGTCTTCATGTTTCATCTTACATCCAGTCACAGAATCTGGTGTGAAGTTACTGATCTCTCTTTAAAATGAAGCTGTTTATTGCTGTACAGCTGGCAATTGCATCGCACGTCAATGTGTTGAACTGAAAATTATATTATTCCCCAAAAACTCTTGCTACAATTGAGCATTTAGAGATACTTTTGGCCCTTTAATAGAGGTATTTTTTCCTTCGGTAAGTAAATTGGCTGGAAAACTTAGATTATAATTTCAGTGAGGTTATAGCTGAAAATGTGTTTAAACAAGGAAACTGTGAAGACACGTTTAGGGATTCTATCAAAAAGATTTTTCTCTATCTAGATACATATATAGATACTATTGCCCGAAGTTCCTTATAGCTCCATTATTCCAACACTGTCATAAGCATGAGTTTATTAAATATATTAATAACTGATACAAGTGAGGTAATGAAAGCCATTATTTGACTGTTTAACATGTTTGACATTTTAAATTGCTCCTCAGTGGGCAGAGGTTTTATAAGAAAGCTACAATTTTTAGAAAGCGCAAGTTTAGTTGAATGAGTGCCAAATAAACTCATTGGCAACGTGACTCAGTCTCACGGAGGAGTTCCAGAAACATTTCTAGCTTTATTCATGTCCACTGTTCTTGTCTTCTCTCTGGTGTCTTTTCCAAAGGATTATCCAGTGTTCCGTTGCACGAACAGCAAAGTCACCGTCCAGCCCAGTCCCTACCTGAGCTACCGACTGCCCAAGGACTTTGTGGACCTTTCCACAGGAGAGGACGTTCACAAATTGATTGACTTTCTTAAACTGGTAAGAAGTAGCAGAAAAAAAAATCCCTGACCTTCCACCTTTGTCAAATGGAAACACCAAAGCCGCTGGAGCTGTGCTTTTGTAACTAACAAAGAATACATAATTACAGAAAAAGCAATGTATGAAGCCATCTCACAGTGTATTGTTGGATTAATTGTTTCTGAAGTGATGAAGAGCAAGCTTTCATACTGTTCTCACTTCGGTTAATTAATTTTATTTTTATGGGAAGCAATGAATGCAGTTTGACAAATCTTAGTGAAGGACCGAGCTGTTTCCTTTCTTATTGAAATGTAAATATGAATGTAGTATGAATGGAAATGTGCTTTTTGAACGCCTGGAGCTAATGCTTCTAATGTTTTTAACTTTTTCTTTAAAAGTTAGAAGACAAATATATTAGGAAAAACCATGAAAGAGTTGTTCCTTTTTCAATCCACTTTCTTTGTTCTTTTGATGCACAGTGACATGAAAACATGACATCTTCCTAAGGGAGGGCAGGTTACCTGCGTCTGGATCACTCATTGTTGCCACCACCATTATGTTTTCTGGTTCTTGTATGTTCCATGAGTTAATGGACAAGGCAAATCTTGTTCTTTACTGGAAATAAAATCCTGTAATTTGGGATGAGAGAGAGGGTTGATATTGCTCTCTTCCATTTGCTGGAAACATTATCTCCTACTGTTCCAAAAAATGGCTTAGAAATACAGTCACTGTCTAATCCATAGTATCTGGAAACACTTGTCGTGATTTATTAGTGCTCTTGCTTCAGATAACTGTGTCCTAACATTATGAACTCTTCTGTTCTGTTGACAGAAAAGAAATCAGCAAGATGATGACTGAGGTACCCAGGAGCATTACATTGAATTACAAGCAAGAAACGTGGCAAAAGCTGTATTTAGCATAACTATTAAACTATTGATTTAAAGAAAACCTGCTTTTTATAGTCAATGAAAGAACCGAAGAGCTGTTCATCCTCTGTGTCTGTTGGTTTATACAAAAGTGTAGAAAAGCTTTTTCAGGGAAACACAGAAGGTCAGGGTGAGTTCTCACTGGATTCCAGGTGCAAAGAAGCAACAACCTGAGTGCAGCTGAACGACTGCTTTCCCATCTCATAATGTGAAGATTGATGCCATTGAGCTCCGCCTTTGGACTCCCCAGTGTAAATATGGCAACATGTGATGCTTGCGCAGTAAAAACATGGAGCATTCTCTGAATTTAGGCACAGTCTCGCTTAAAATGTAGTCACAAAGAAAAAGGAATGTACATTTTTATCTGTGGTAACCTTTTAAAATTGTAAATTGATTTTGTTTTGGGAGCACTTCTCATCCTTTATGTAAAAAAAAAAATAAAAAAATGGAGAAGGGATTTTTTCTTTGTTGCAAGGGCTAATATTTCAGAGAACTGCTATAGCTATAGTAGACTACTTAGGGTTTGAAAATTTTACATATTGGGAATTTGAAATTCTGAATGCATTTCAAGTAAAGTAATATTTCCACAGTCGCTAAAGCGACAAAATTCATTTAACTTCACCAAATTTAATTTAATTTTCATAGTAAAGCTTTCTTGAAACCTGATTTTTTAACATGATTACATACTAGACATCATCTGTGACTTTAATATATGTAGTTAACATCAACCTATAATTTTATATGCAGACTCAGTCTTGTTTCTTATGTGTCACATCTCTGAGTTTCTTAAGAAAGCAATTACTCTTTCAGCTCTCAAAATTCTGTATTCATGTGGTACTTCATGTTTTTTGTATAAAGGGAAGCTTGGCTAAATTTGGGGAAACAGAAGTTCTTGTTACCAATTACTGTTGTTTGGGAGGTGGGGGAGGACAGTTTTAGGTGAATCACCAGCTGACTTTTGGATATAGGTGTTTGCATGGCATCAGTAATTTATTAACAGTGTGCAGAGTTCCCATTGAAACAAAAGGACATTTGGAGGTTCATAACCCCTGGAAATTGGTTCCTATTTCAAACCAGTTATGTGATACTCTGTGTGTGTGTATAAAGCTGTTTGTGTTTCTTTGCCTTGCTTTTGCTGTCGGATTGGAATGGTGCTTGGTTACAATCTGTTCTTGGATGTTAAATCTGAGCTAAGATGTTAAATTATTACTTACTGTCTTTATTTAGCTTCACTTTTGAATGAAAACTTACTCGAGTTAAAGCTTATGCAGATTAAGAATCGAGTTCTACGACACACATTGATGAAACACCACAGATTAAAGCTCCCGGAGTCAGAACAGGTCTGCCCTGCCTCTGAAGCATTGGAACCTGCTTCTCAATAGCTTTTTGTATTCAAATTAGGTGATCATTAACTCAGGGCTGGGCTATTCCTAATCCTGCCATACTGCGGGACTTTGGATGAATGTTTCTCAAATTTGAGTTTAATGTCTCTAAATCAGGTAGGAACTTCAAGGTGTAAAAACTTAACAACACTTTCCTCTTTCTTATAAAGTTTCTAGCCATAACTTAAACTGTTGTTATGATCTAACCACATTTCCTTTACACAGATGATGCCCTGGAACTTCCAGCAGATTCGTAAATGCTTCTGAACTCGTAGTATTGTCTTTAAAAACACAGTCTTTAGTTTAAAGCTGGAAGATAGCTTCCCACCTCTTCTCCTGCTTCTTGAGGGCTTAGTTGTAGTGAAGAACCATAAAAGGTAGCAGAGCAAAAGTACTGGTCCCATGTTCAGGCCCTGGTACAGAAACAATGCCCAATATAACAACAACATCTACATGATAAGCTCCCCCAAAATAGCATATCCTTACAGTTTAAATACATACTTTAGATGTACTTTGTTTTTTTCCCTAACTTCACATAACCAGACAGTGAATTTTGTCTGTAAATTAAAGATTCCTCTTCTGAAAGAATTTTCACTCCATATGTCCTTTTGATCTCCTAGGATAATTAACAAACATATTCCTTTTGGGGAGCTGAGGGAGCTAATGTTGATAGATTAAAAATGCTTCAGATCAATTTTACACTGAATAGTATATGACACTTTTCTATTTCATCATAAAAGCAGTTTCTGCCTCTAGCCATCGTGTACAGAAATTTGAAAATACAAAATTCCATCTGTTCAGGTCCTTGTTCATGGAATTCAATTATATCATCACCATTTGATGAGTAAGGGCCAACTATATTCTATATATTCTTAATTGTATGCTTAAAACACAGTGTAAAGATGCTTGCAGTCTCATCTAGATGACAAACAGAAGTTTTAGAGGGAGGTAACATGCAGTCATTTTCTACAGATCCTGTGCCTGCCAAACCTTGCAGAAGTCTGGCTGTGTCTGATGGCTCCAGCAGTGAGATTCAGTTCTTGGGCTGCAGCTCTGCCAAGGAAAAGTCCTCATTGTTTCACAGCCAATACTTGTGATGTTTGATCTCCCAGATGGATAGTGGGGATCAGGATTCCTGTAACCCCATAAGTAGCAGTTACTAACATGTCCTGGCTTAGTTCAGGATTTGGAGTGACACTCCTGTCCTCCTGGGCTTCAGACTGCCCATTCTGTTTGTTCTCTTTTGACTCTTCTTTCTCTGGTGTTGTCCATGTCTTTCCTCATCCCCCAGCCTCTTATTTGAATAAATGTTAAGATCAGAATTGGCAGCAGCAGCAGCATGGATAATACTGATCTGAATTTTAAAACCTCTCTCCATCCGCTTTTCCCTCCCTCTTACAAAGATACGTTTTTGAGTGGTGGTCTATAATACCTAAAAAACCCCCTAAACCCTAAAAGTAGGGGAGTAATATCCAGGTCCAAGTCTCTGTAAAATCAGTAGCGCTTGTTCTGATCACAGCTTGTAAAAATCTGCATAACTGCATCTGACACCTTTAGCTGGAAATCTCCTGGATCTCATTGTTGGGTACTCACCTGTTGCTCATGTCCAGGATGCAGAAAAAAGGTACCCTGTGAGATGCTGTTCACGTGCTCATTTGGGCAACAGAGACCATTACAAACTCCTGGTTTCAGGCTTTAAGGTGAGCATTGCCAGGTGAAAGGACCTGCCCAAAACAGATCAGTGGCAGTGTGGAGATGGGTAATAGCATGGCACAAACCGTGGAAAAATCCTTCTGTACCTTTGTGCATAGCTGAGTTCAGCTTTCACAGACTGTCCCTCTCAGTCTCCAGCCAGAGAGGAGCACAGGGTGTTTGTCAGTGATCATAAATAGGCAAATCAGCTTGGCAACTGGTAATTGATTTCAACCTTAGAGGCCAAAAGTATGAATTCTGGTTGTGTTTGGGTACATGTTACATTTTGGACATTAGTCCAAGAAATAATACTGAACTAAAATACATAATTTTGGCCAAGAGAAGATGGACCTTAAATATAACACAGAAACAGACCATAGTGCTTTTGATTCATGACAGACACTTGGTAACACTAATGTTTAGAGGCCTAATAAATCTACCTTAGTAAAAGCTTGTCTGGATGTTGAATTAACAGTGTCTTCTATTTGAATTTGATGACCTGTGTTAAGAGAAACTATCCAACTTGTGGTCATCCTGAAATTATATAGAGCTAAAATAAGACTTGTTGCCATAACTGGTGTATTTTGTGCAGACTTGAAGCTTTCTCAAAGATACAGAGCCCTTAAGCAGTTATGTGTGATTACAGGATTTTGTAATAATAATGACATTGGCACTGCAGTCAGTCTGGTTTGGGGTTTTTTGGTTCTTTCTTTTGGGGAGGGCAGACTGGGGGAGGGAGGTATCCTGCTGTATTTCTTCATGTGAACTATTGCAGCAATGCACTACCTGGGTATCAATAGTGTTTTGATTGCTCTGAGGTCCTCTTAACAGCTGGCCAGGCGTCTTCCAAGGATGCGTTTTAGCAGCTTGTAGGGAAACGTTGGTTGGCTGGTTAGTCATAAACACTGGCTGCTCAGAACCTTTCTTCAGGGAAGGATGCTACTTACAGATGAACTTCCAGGAAAGATTAGTGGCTCCTAAACAGCATTACTGTCCAAAAGAAAGGGAATAATTCATACCTGTTGTTTCTAGTCTTTAGGGCTCAAACCCAGCTGGTGGAGGGGCTCGAAATTTTGGGTTCTGTCTTTGCTTCTGCTATGAAACTGTGTCCTGACAGACTGTAGCACTTCATTGACATAAATGAATCATTCATCAGAGCTGGGACTGTAAGATCCAGGACTCAGAATGAACAACATGTGAAGGAAGCTAAAACGTCTGTACACCAGAGTGAGGAATACACAGGAGGAGCTCAGTGTCAGGATGTGTCCGGAATGATTGATGTGCATTGCAGTGACTTTGGGAGATAAGCGGCAGCACTGGATCGCAGACCTGTCGCTCAGGAAAGGCTGGAGGCACTATGCTGAACACCAGCAGTGTATTTCCAAAGCCTGGGAATCACAGAATGGTTTGGGTTGGAAAGGACTGTTAAATGTCCTCTAGTCCCCAAACACTTCCAGGAATGGGGCAACCACAACTTCTCCAGGCACCCTGTTCCTGTGTCTCACCAACTTCATACAGAAAAATTTCTTCCTTAATGTCAGTCCAAACTGGCCCTCTTTCAGTTTAAAGCTGCTGCCCTTGGTCCTGTCACTACAGCTGCTGGTAAAAGTCTCTCTCTTTGTTTCCTATAAGCCCCTTTTAAGTACTGAAAGGTTGTGCTATGGTCTACCCAGAGCTTTCCCCAGCTTTCCCCACCTCCCTCAGCACTTCCTCAAAGGAGAGGTGTTCCAGCCCTGGGATCCTTTTTGTGGCCTTCCTCTGAACTTGCTCCAACAGGTTCGTATCTTTCCTGTAGTGGGGACCCCAGAGCTGGATGCAGCACTGCGGGTGGGGTCTCAACAGAGCAGAGCAGAGGGGCAGAACCCCCTGCCTTGATCTGCTGCTCACGGTGCTGGGGATGCAGCCCAGGACATGTTTGGCTTTCCAGGCTGTGAGTGCACATGTCCAGCTTGTGCCCAACTTTCCATCCACCAGTATTTCCAAATAAGACTTGAGAATCTGTTGGGAAAGTGCCGAACATGGGAAGACTTGAAAAGACAGAGAGTTAATAGAATTTTTTCCAGAGGACAGTTTGTATTTCAGAAGATACAGGGTGTTATTTTAGAGCTGAGTGTTCTGGGTTGCAGTCAGGCTTATTTGAAGTGGTTAAAACTTTAAAAGTCAGAAGTAATTCAGGTGAAAGTGGCCGTGGAGTTGGCATTTGGTGCTCTGGAAAAAGCAGGGAGATGAGAGAAGCAGAAAAAGGACCTGAAAAGGCAGTTTTGGTAAGTGTGGGTGTCGATGCCTGGGTCCATTTGGGAGAGGTGGGTGGGATAACTGAAGAGAGGTGCTCTTCTAATGGCCCGTCAGCAATGTCCTAATGTGAAGGGAAAATGGCACAGCAAGGGCTTGTAAGGATCAATCAAAATGAAAACTGTGGAAATCTGAAGGAAAGGCACATGATTAAGTGTGAAAAAATGAGTGGATGGAGAAAAAATGATGGGTGATTCAGAGAAAACTGATGCTGTTAATATTTTCTTTGCCTCGCTATATCCTTTTTCCTTTTTTCAAGAAAAAGAAGAAATGAAGTAAATTAACACAATTTAGCAGAAAAACTGCACTTGGAATGGCTATTGCTATGAAGCCAGAGAGGGCATTGTGAGACCACTATGCATTTTATTTCAGGGTCTGTATTTTTCCATAGCTTCGTTAATGGCTGGAGCGGTGAAATAAATAGCCTGTATAAAATCTGTGGTTGGCAGTGACTTGAGAATACACTCAGGCACTTTGGAGGTTTGTATCAGAATTCGAAATGGCCATAATGCACAGGAAAAATGGCCTGAAATAACGAGAAGAAATTTGATAAAGGCGAGTGCAAAGAGCTGTAGTTAGGAGGAGAAATCAGACATTCGAGTAAAAATGAGTGAGAGCTGGCAGAGCAGCAGTGCAGTGGGAGTGGATAAGTTACAGTAGAGACCATTAAATGCAAGGTGATAATAAGCTGTTGGGGGAGGATAAAGGCAGGTGTCATTCTGGGCTAGGAGGAGAGAGGGATGGAAAAAATGAGAGATTATTTTGTTTGATGAGAGGATGGTGTAGTGAGATGTGTCTCTTTAGGCACAGTGTTGCAAGAAAAACATCGGTCATTGGAGAGCGGCCAAAGATTGAATAAAGAATCACAGAATAATTCAAGTTAGAAGGGATTCATAAAGATCATTGAGTCCATCTCCCTGCTCCTCACAGGACTACCTAAAACTAAACTACCGAAAACTAAACCGTGTGACTGAGAGCATCGTGCAGACCCTCCTTGAACGCTGTCAGGCTTGGTGCTGTGACCACTTCCCCAGGGAGCCTCTTCCAGTGCCTGACCACCTGCCCGGTGAAGAACCTTTTCAGTGAACCCAGAGTTCAGACTGGACAGCATCCCCCATGCAGCTTCTTTCCATTGCCTCATGCCCTGTTGCTGGTCACCAGAGAGGGGAGACCAGCCCCTCCACCTTCCCCCTTGAGGGAGGTGCAGACTGTGAGGAGGTCTCTCCTCAGCCTCCTCCAAGCTGAACAAACCAAGTGATCTCAGCTGCTCCTTTTAAGTCTTGCCTTGCTTAGTCACCCTCCTCTGGACACATTTGAATAGTTTGATGTCCTTCTTACATTGTGGTCCTCAAAACTGCCCCCAGGACTTGGGGTGAGGCTGCCCCAGTGCGGAGCAGAGCAGGACAATCCCCTCCCTTACCTGTCTGGTGGTGCTGTGCCTGATGCATCCCAGGACACGGTTGGCCCTCCTGGCTGCCAGAACACATTGCTGACTGCTATTCCGCTTCCCATAGTTATGTAGAGTCATAAGATCCCCCTGAGCCTTCTCTTCTGTGCATGGATCACTCCCAGTTCTCTCTGCCTTTTCTCACAGGAGAGATGCTCCAGTGTCAGACAGATTTCTCCAAGGAGCACCCCAGAGATGGAGGACAACTGCGAACTCAAATTGCTTAGAAAAAACTACTGTAATCATGAAACATGTTTTTCTAACTGCTCTGGAAGTTAGGCTCTAATCCCAGAAGGAACCTCTTGGCCTGTGATACCGTCTTTGAAGGCCCGTGCAGGGTAGAAGGCAGCAAGGGGACTGACCTGCCTTCTCTGGCTACCTTTTCCGAGATGTTGCCTGCTGCTTCTGTGACAGCAAGATGCCCCTAGTGTCCTGGTTTTGGGGTCAGGAATGCACTAAGAGCTGCCTCCAGTCCCTGCTGTTCCACAAATTCATGTTTCTTCCCATCCAGGACTGCTTAGGCACTTGCATGGGCATTTTGGCTGATTATTGCCTGCTGCTCTTTCAGCACGCACCTGCCACTTGTACCCTGGGTCCAGGGTCAGGAAGGACTTTTTTCCCTGTGAGTTTTTCGCTCATACGATAGTTCATTGTTATCACAAGAAAATGGGATTTGTTAGAAAAGGCAAAATCTGACTTCTTCAATACAGGAAAAGGGGCTGAGCTCCTTGCTGTTTCTAAAAGAAATCAGCCAATACATAGCAAAGATGAGCAGGGAGAGCCCTCAGAGGAGAAAATAATCCCAGCCCTAAGGCAAGCGACAAAGAGAGTCTGGAGAAACTGCAGGAATAATGTCGATTATGCTCAGTCTTACTCGAGACCCTTCCTCATCCTATTCCCTCACTTTCCATACGGTGTGAAAATTTCTGCCTTATCCAGTGAGACAACCCTCCCCAAACTCCAGATCTCACCTGGGGATGCCACATGCCCTTTCAAAGTGGTATCCATGCTTGATTTCACTGATTCCAGGTGGAAGCCCTTGGTGCTTTCCTATCTCTTGTGGGGATGTGATGCTTCAGCCCTTCTCAGTGCACAGGGCTGAAGAGGAGAGGAAATTCAGCTCCAGCACTGGGTTTGGGTTTGGGTTTTCTCCCTTTTCCAGGAGACAATGATCCACAGCAAGAAGTCAGCCAGAGTCCAGGAATAGCAGTTTGTCTCTCATAGAAACCATTTGATTGGCATCACTGAGCTGCAAAAAGACCCGGTGGGCTTGGCGACAGATTCTGATCGCCTGGAGACAGGTTTTTCTCTCTCATCTCGCAGCAAGGGGAAGAAAGCTCATCTGGTATCCTTTGTACTTGCATACACCTGGGAAAAGGATAGCAGATCTTTTGAAAAGGAGGTGCAGAATGGGGTCGTGCATGTAAAAGGGAGGGAAGTGTCTGCAGAACGGCCTCTGTTGAAAAGTGTTTGCCCTTTGGGATTTGGTGTTCTTTGGAGCGTGAATACTCCCAGAAAGGGGGGTACAAAAAAAAAAGTATGATGGAATTATACATCATGGATCTCAATTTTTAACCTAATTTGATCAAGAGCTTTCTTAAACACATTAAATATCATGAAAACAGGCAGCTAGGTAAAACGATGGGCAAGAGTGAGTTGCTCTGAAAGCCCCTTCTGGAAGGAAAGGCTCCAGTGGTGGCTTCTGTAGCAGTGGGTAATGAATCCATGAGAAATATGTATTGCAAATGCCCTGGGGGCAGGAACACCTTCAGCACAAATTTCTTTTATGAGTCACTATAGAAATAAACCCCCAACCCCAAGTCTGCACAAGCCCTACCTACATTCTGCTACCTTGCAGGTAAACTGCAAATGAGTTTGAGTCAGAAACGTTAAACTGTCAAAGAACTTCGACACTGGACACTTTTAACTTGCTTTGGATGACCCTTTTCCATGGAGAAGACTTGGAAATAAGTGCTAATGAGTGCTAATTGCTGCTTTTTCACCAGTCAGGCCTGTATAGCCCTAAGCAGTGATTGATGATGGCTCCTTCCAGTGCCTGTGATTTATTTACCAGCTAAGCCATTAGGGAAGCATCGTGGATTTCTAAATAAAATATTCGGCATCTTAAATACCTTGGCAATCAGTAACAGAACCAGTTTTTTATGTCTCTCTCCTCAGATCATGCTCAGCATTTCTCCTGGTATTTTAGGAAAAAGGGTTTTTCATAAACCTTTCATAGGATTTTTTCATAAATCCATGAACATCTGAGACCCTCACTGCACACAGCCTCTGCCATGTGCATTCAAGGAGGAAATTGGAGCACTGCCCAAGGATGGAGTTTGCTCCACACTGGGGTCTCAAGGTGGAGAACAGAAACTGGTATGCAATATTTGGGCATCTGGTTCCCATTTTTCTAATTCGGCCTGAGATTCTTCCAGGTATGGAAACAGTTACTGCACTTGATGTTAATTTCCTAAGCAAAAGATTATCTGCTTCTCTTTAATACGGACATATAATCTCTAATTATGTTGTTTTAATACATATAGCAAAGATAATTCTCCTTAATTATTACCTTGAGCACATGGCTGCAGATGCTGTTCACAGATTTTAAATTTTTTTCAGTAGGAAATCTGCATTAGTCCTAAATATTGAAACGTTTTTCATTACCGCGGGTGCTAATAAGTTATTCAGCCTACAGCTTTCATGTGTCAGATCAGGGTTGTATTGACTTCATGGTTGCAAAGCCCTCTTTAAATTTAATATAGGGGAAAAACAGGACTCGACCCTGAAATAAATTAACCAGAGCTGTTCCAGACACCTGCAACTGCCACGTGTAACCATCAGTCTGGCGTCTGACATTTATAGCTGGAGAAGCAGGTTTCTGTTTGGAATGGCATTAACCAGCTACTGGGAGCCCTGGAGCCTGGGAACAGCGTCGTTTGCTGCTGCTGCTGAGGCATTTTCCTCCGGGGCTCCTTCAGCAAGGACTTCTGGCTGCAGAAGGTCCTCCCTGGGCCGGGGGTTCTCCCTCGTGCTCTGTGCTCACTGCAGGGGCCTCCCTCAGCAACAGGAGCCTCCTCGAGTGGTTTTCTCCCACCCATCTCCAGGCTGGAAGGAGAGTGGGGAAAGGGAGGAGGCACAGTGGCAGGATGAGCGTGTCACACAGAGATTCAGGCCGGAAGAGGCTGCTGTAAAACGTGGGAAAATAGTGGCTTTCAGCCTTTCTCAATCACAGAGGTTTCTCCAGCAGAAGTGCAGTAGTTCAGATGAGAAATTTGTGCTGCTTGCCTTGGTCACCCCTTACAAGCACCTAAGTGTGCATCCATGGCCTCCAGGGACTCTGTGGTGATGGGCTGAAAACCACAGCCAAAACCAGGGAAAAGGAGGTCTTCCCTAGTGGGATATTGCTTTGTATCTTACTTTTATCTCCTGGGGTATCCCTTTACGGGAGTCTGGACTTGCAGCACACACCTTGCACCCAGAGCATCCCAAACCCTGCAGGGAGAGGATCTTCATGGGCAAGAACTGCAGGGCTGAGTATCCCTGTAGAAAAGGGACCAGAAGGAGCCAAAACAGAGGCTAATACAAATAAGCCCAGTAAACTGTTCTGCAAACAGTAGGAAAACAAATTCTGGTTTCCAAACCTCACCTCCTCTGTACGTACACAGAGTCCCTTGCATTAAGCTCATCCTCAGACTTCTCTCTGTGTTCCTCAGCCATGGAGAAGGCAGAACCTCCAGGGGATAATTCTGAGCTGTGCCTGGGCTCTCCAGCTCACGGGCTCTCTGGTCAGCCAGAAGGACAAGCAGAACTGATACCTGCTGCCTTTACACTGCTGCTTATTAGGGGAGGCACTGATTTCATACTCTCCTTTTCCTCTACCCAACCACTGTTCTTCACAAAACCTGCAGCTGTTTCATGTATTTGATTTTTAGCTGTCAAAATTGATAGAAATGGGCCAGTGGACCACTTGTGGGCACAAATGGAGACAGAGCCCTCACAAAAGCCCTTAAGGCTAGAATGTGGGGTGTGTTTAGCATCTCAGCATCTGGACATATCTTTCTCCCATCCCTATCTCGCATCTCAACATCTGGACATATCTCTCTCCCATCCCTATCTCCCACTGGAGTTGCACCCGTCATTCTGCCCCCAGTCCTGTGTGCACAGAGCCCATGCTCAACCCATAACATTTCACAACATTTTCCATGAGCCTCCAACAGCTTGTTAAATAGGATAATCCTGGCAGCATACTTCCTACAAATGCTTCCATTCATAGATCCAGCACTTGCTTCTCCTAATTAAAGGCAATTCTCCCAGTCTGGATATGTTTTGCCATCAATAAAGCGAAAGACACCTTTAAATTAAGTAAGAAACCCAAAATACTATTAGGATGAGATAATAACACACCTGCTATCTTTGGAAAGTTTGGGTTTCCACTCTAATTAAAGTACAATTTATGACTTTTAGATCCTAGCCTATACATTTTTCTTCCTATTTGATGATTTTTCTTAAAATAGCATTCAATTCTAATTTTTTTTTTTTGTACCATAACACTATCTTTTGGCAAAACACCCAATGAATTCGGGGAAAATTAGGACAATTAATTAGGATTTCAGTAACTAAAGGCTGAATTTTGTCGAATGTCACATTTCAGTAAATTCTATTAGTTTGAAATTCAGATGATGTTTATTAGGATTGAGAGGGATTGTAGAGAAGAAATAAAAAATAAGGGCCAGAGAGTTACTGGAATGGAATACAGGGGTAAAAATGAGGAGTGGAACTGGAGAGAGATGGTTAACTTGATCCAAGCAATATTTGTGTGTAGTTTGACCTTGCTGAGGATTTTTATTGAACTGGATCCTGTCATAGACAATGACACCGTGCATGTTGCAGTGATGAATTTCTAATTACTGAGCTGAGCTTTTCCAACGGTGAGATTTCTGGCAAGTTGGATACAAACCTAATTATTCCAGGTTTGGTACTCTGACATTAAAAAATTAAAAAGGAAGCATAAAATATGCCTTCTTGCCTATATTCTTGCAGTTATGTATCTCTAGGGTAGCGTAAGGTGGCTCTTTGTTCCAGCCTGAGTGTTTTAGCTGTGCCTGGGGTGTGTGGGAGGAGATGGTTTATGAATGTGTGCATGGCTTCGTGCACAGTTATGCAAGAGCTTGTTTCTTAAATAGAGGAATCCCAGGAAACACAGAGAGAACACAGCCCACCCACCTTGGAGAACCAGAACCCCCTGCAGAAACCTCACACCTTCTCCAAGATTCATTCCCGAGGGGGAACGAGGAGAAGGGAGCGGATTTACACGGTACCGTGCTACGTGACGTAAATGAATGTTGCAATAATCCAGTTTATTTCCACAGCTGGAGGGGCTGTCCACGAGATGGCATCATCCAGTCTAAAGACTCTGGGAACTGACCTGTCCTTGAGGTCCAGGGCGAACATGCTACAAAAGTGATTCCTGGTGCAGTGGTATATAAGCCAAAAAAAAAAAAAAAAAAAAAAAGAAAAAAAAAAAAAAAAAAAAAAAGGCAAGAAAAGCAAGAAAGCAAAGCAAATTTTCAGTCTAAAGTGATTGATTTGGTCCTCTGTGCTTGATCAGGCAAATTAGGTGTGTGTGGAGCCAACTTCTGCTCTGGAGAGTGATGAGAGAAGGAGGAGAGGGAGGCAGAAATCCCGATGCCCAGGTTACAGTAATGAAGGCCAGCTAAGCAATGGCTACATCCCAGAAGTTGGTACTGTGCTGGAGGAGGCTGCCAAAGAAATTTGCTAAGGGAATGTGTTTTGGACCTCTTTTTGCAGCCCTCAACAGCAGTGTCAGAGCTTCTGGCTTAGACTGGCCAGGGGCTGGCCACAGGGACAGGGTTTTTGGGAGGACATCAGCATCTGGGTCGGAGCTTGCTCCATAGTGTGATGCTTGCTCCAGCATCCTGGACATCTCACGTAGGTTTGTCCCTCCCGCAGAGTCAGGTGTGGGCTGAGCCCCTCAGTTTGGGGTGTTGCAGTGTGGCTGCTGGCCTCAGAGCAAGGCCAGCCCTGCCATTCTGGAGTAAAGCCTCACCCTTGGCAGTGCTACTTCTCTGTGGCTTCTCCTGCAGCACTGAGGCTGTTTGCAAAGGTCTCAGGTGTGTCAGACTGCCTTTTCACCTCTACCATTCCTGTCACAGCTCCTGGAGCATGTTTGGGAACCAACAACTTAGCAATTTCATATTAGCCATCAACTTAACAATTCCAAAAACCTGACTGGGAGAAGCAGATATTCCCTTCTGGCTGTTTCTAATCTGAAAACTCTACAAGTTCTTATGATTTCATCTTTGGCTTTTTCATGCTCCGAGGCCATGCACCTCTGTGCCCTCCTTCCCCCCTTCCCGCCTTCCCTCATTTCCTTCCACAGAACCATTTCTGTCCTACAAATGTGAGCTTTATTAAATTGCATTCACAGCTCATTAGGGCCTGCCAATTCATCTAAGGGAGCACAAAAGCCAATATTTCTTGTGAAAAACCATTAAAGCCGGAATGGTGAGGAAGAAGGACACCGACAGACCTGCTCACAAGCTTTGTGCCGGGCTGCAGCACAGGAGCCTGTCTGGATCTAAAAGACTCCTTCGTTTGGCACAGCTTTGCACCAGCAAATGTGTAGGGCTGGGTCCTGTAGGGCTGGCAGCACATCCCCACCTTGGGGAGAAACCTCAGCACAGCTCTCACAGCAGAAAGGCCCCATCAGCAGGCTGTGACAATGGACAGTTCAGGTTTAGTTCACAAACTTGCTCTCAGATTTTATAGCAGCATGAAAGCTTTTGGATGGGTGTGTTTTTTCCGTCTTTGTGACATAAATTAATATAAATATAATGATGTTGCACCATTGTACCAGCTGTACTGCTTTTCTCTCTGAATAAGGACTAAACCTTTAAAGCAGCCACAGGTTTTAGATATCCATAATCCAATGTTTTTTTAAATAAATGCTCTTGGTTGTGTCATTTCTAATAGAACAGCTATTCTGCATCAGTCCTGTTGGAGTCTACATCAGGTACAGCCCTTGAGATACTAAAGCATCACCATTCCTTAGATATGTCCTAAAACATCGGGAAAACTTGATGGGATCTATAAAGGGATATTGTTCCTGGTTGAGCAGAACCCCAGCACAGTTTCCTGGGATGGTAGGCACGATAATTCCAGAGTTCTGGGTATATGGCAGCAGCAGCAGGACCTCTCCTGCAGTGTGAGTTAATGAGTGCAAGGGCAGCACTTGCAGCCCTGCCTCCGTTGGGGAGCAGATCAGGAGGGATGTCATTTTATTGTCCCTGCTGTGAGAGCTGGGCACTCAGGATAGAGGCAAAAAAAAAAAAATAGCTTTTGGACTTCTCAGTCAAGAAAACGAGAGGAAACGAGTCATTAATTCACATTTTCAGTTGTGCAGAGAAAGAGGAAAAAACAATGTTTTCATATGGTTAGAAGAATAAATTGTTATTTTATGCGTTAGGAAAGGGCTGCCAACAGGGCTTTAGACTTTCTCCCCAAACAAGAATAGGTGGCCTTTCAGATACCGAAGTGGAAACAAATGTGCTTCTTAGCACATATCTTCTCTCATTCAAAAAACCCCTAAAGAACCATGTTCTCTGCTGATAGAAATCAGCACAGCTCCAAAGTTATACCCTCTGAGATGCTGACTGCAGCCTTACAGGCAGAAGTGATTCAAAGAGTAGCACTGTGGCTCTTTTAACACCAGCTGAAGGCCAGTGGGGAAGGTGCAGGAAATGGTTTTGGGAAGCAGCTCACATTTATCTCGGTGCCACCTGGGGCAGCTCTCCATGCAAACCAGGGCTTTTGCATAAAAAGTAAACCTTAGGCCCTCCTGCTGATCTACCAAGCACTCAAAGACAGCCCTGTGCTGCATTCAAACAACCTGCTTAGGATCCATCCTTCCTCAGCCCCGTGACAGAGCTCTGCCCCAAGCCCCTGGCTGGCTCTGGCATCATCTCCTCCACGGATGCTGGTGCCTGGCTGCTCGTGTTTGGTGCCAGGGCATGGTCAGGGGGATGCTGGGACCATAGCTGTTGGCTCATGCTTTCAATTTATCTATGTAAAGTTTGAAAAAAAAAAAAATCCCTTTTTATTTTTTCTGTGCAATGCCACCTGCTGTGTAGAGAAAAAGCCCTTGGCCGCTGACTTTCCTCCATTTATTATGTGATGATCAAAAACGTGATGTTTTTACCCCAAGGCATTTCCAGGGGACAAGAGGAGCATGCAGCCAGTTCATATAAAGCAATCCTGGTTGGAGAGGCCTGCTTGCATCTCAACTGCAAAACTAGGGTGATGTTTGTTGTAGCTTTTGCATCAAAGGAGGCCTGGAGGCAGAATTTTGAGGAAACTGCTGAATGAGGAATGTTTTTGGGAGCGTCACTCCCACAGGGAGGGCAGGGTGAAGCAAAGCAAGTCCTTGATTTCTCAGTTCAGCACAGGGCACATCAGAGGCACAAACAGGCTGTGTGAGAGCCTTTTGCTGTGGTTAGCATTGGTTTAACATCAGTAAGGAGCAGGGCGGCAGAGCATCCCTAGCAAGGCCACGCTGCCGAGTCATCAAGCAGCAAAGATGCTTCCTTGGATGTAAATTCATTTTACCAAGGCTGAAAATAGCCCAATGAAAGAAGTTCATAATGGTGGATAAGTGCATTTCTAGAAAGGGGGGGAAATGAGTAGAAAAGTGTTTATCTTAAAGCCCCTAAATACAGAGTCCTTTCTGCTCCTGACATGCTGAGCAGCAGGACTGGGAAGGTGTGAAAGCCCTCTGGGTGCCCACACAGCCACACTTCACCAGGACTGAGCAGCCAAGGGTAGAAGAAACGCTGGATTCTGTTCTAAGAATTGTGTTTTCCTACTATATTTTAATTACCTTTCCCAAAATATCCCTCGTTCCTGTACAGTTGGTAAAAGGTAGTGCCAATCACGAATATCTCTATCATTTCTCTTTATTTAGCTTCTTGCACTTCTACAATTTCCACCACGACAAACTGGGAATAGCTGTATTTTGAATTCTCCACTGGAATCTTACCAGGATCATGCTGTGTTGGCTTCAAACTGACATTGGGGAGGGGATGATGATGGTGACGTGCCACCTCCAGACCTGCTGGTCGCTGCTGGGCACTCGGAATGCTGAAGTCGGGAACCATCAGGCACAGCTGGATAAAATCAGGATGTGAGGTTGCCTGGTGTTAAACTGCCTCAAGCCACCAGTCTCCACCATAAATACCATATACACCATAAGGAGAAGCAGTCCCAAACTGACACCCACAAGATCTACCCCTGCACCAGCAGTTCATGCACCTGCTGCCCCCAAATCACAGCCACCTCTTGGGTTTTTTTAATAAAAATTGCTCCCTAACAGGAAAATATTCCCACTGCTCATACACATGCATGCCCACATGGCTATCAGCTTGGTTTTTCCAAATTAATCTAGGCATCTCTTAAGGGAGAAGGCAAGGAGAATCTGTTGTTTTTCTTATGACAGCATAGAGGCAGATGAAGGAGGAATATTAAGAGGAGTAAGGAAAAGACAGGAAAGAAGTGAAAACAGCCCTTTTTTTTCCTCACATAGTATATACTCTGAAAGCAACCATTCTCAGGCAAACAGGAACCTTTTTTTCTGTCTGGGAGGTGATTTTTAAGGAGTGCAAGGCACTGTGTGTGTCAGTGCAGAGGGTCCTGGAAGAAGCAGCACCACCGAGCTGGGGGATGGGAAGCAGTGGCAGGGCAGATGGGGCTGTTGTGCTGGGAGGTAACAGGAAAAATAAATGAGCCTGTGTTGGTTCAAAAACATCACCAACGTGGCTATTCCAGGCTTGCTGGTGCAGCGGGTTCCTGGAACAGAGCTGTTTGTCTGAACAGCCATCCTGTGTGCTCAGCCCCTGACAAACACACAGTCACGCAGGGTACAAGAAGACCCATGTCACAGTGCTATAATAAGACATGTGGCATCATCAAGCTGCATCCCTCTCCAGGAGAATGGCAGGCACTTCTGGAACAGCCCTTTTCACTAACTAAAGGAGCTCTTGTTGAAAAATAACCCCACCTGCTCCGAACTTCATTTTCCCATTTGGTGCATAAATTAAGAGTCAAATAAGCTAGGTCAAACGGACTCTGATGCTAATATTCAAGGCTTTTAAGGAAGAGGCAGCACAGGGTCTGGCTTAGATGCATTTTCTTTTTCTAGGCCTTCATCCACAGCACGATTCCCCAGCTGCTCCACTCTGACTAGGAACAGTGGTCTCATCTGCACAGCAGATACACCTGAAACTGAGGCTGAACATGAACAATGCATGCACAGTCTCCAAGAAGTCTGAAATCTGAATCTTTCCGGACTGTCCCTGCAATGCTTGGTGATGTTTGTCTGTTTTCCCAAGTTAGCAGAAGGCTGGAAGCAGCTGTACAAGGGCAGGATGAGCTCACCCTAATTTCAAGGCTTTTCTCACGCTGGTGAAGTCATCTGCCCATAGATCCGTGATTATCTGTGCTCAGGTGTCTCTGTCAGACACAGACCCTCCTGTCACCTTCTTGTCATTTGACCCTGGCCCAGCATACTTAGTTCAGGCTGATTAAGACTGTGAGCACCAGTTGTATGGCATTCCTGTGGTGCACACAATCCAGCTGGATGAGGCAGGATGAAGTTTCCAAGGGTCTGCAGTTTGGGCCACCATTAGTCTCGAACAGGCTTTGAGCATGACAGCTTACATAGGAGAGACACTGGTGGACACTATCGTTTTTCTCTATGATTCTTTTAAACACACAAGTAGCTGACAGCAGTAGCTGACAACTGGATTGTTGGCATCCAAAACTCAACCTGCTCATTGACTTCTAAGGGTGGAAATGATTCAAGTCAAACCATGGCTGCAAATGACACCGAAGCTAACGGGCTCTGATACTTCAGGAAGTTGGACAGATGAGGTTCGTGCTTCAGTTCTCCTAGAGAATATCCATCAAGGTCCATTTCGTAAGGGAAACTTTTGCTCAAGTACTTGAAGTCTTACCACGAAGACGGAACCAGGACAGAACTTGCTCTGCAGCAGCCAAGCTCTAAAGTGTGGTTAAACAGGGACAAAACAAAGGCCACATAGGACAGAGAGCTTTTAGTTAAGGGGATTGAATTTACATGGAAAAGCTCAGCGAGGAAGACGGTGGTGCACAATGTAAAAACTCACACTAGCTGGTACTTTCCTGCCTGCAGAGCTCAGATTAGATCTTATCTGACCACACAGGCACTGGAAACACACAGACACGGTAAAACACAGCTCAGTCCCACTCCAAACACGACCCCTGGGAACAAAGAGTGGCCGGATTCCTGTCTGGTGGGATGGTGATCAGCTGGGAGATGCAGTGCGTGGAGAAAAGCCAAAAACCATGACTCAGCCTGGGATTTGGGAGAGGAAGAAAGAGAAAGGGAGAGGAAGGCATGAGGATGCAGTCAGGCAGTGTCCTCATGAGCACAGTGAGGTGGTGGGAATACAGATTGAATGCTTTGTCTGGGAGATGCTTGTGGAGAAATGACAGCCTGGGGGTTATAGGGAGCTGGCAGGAGGTTGCTCCTGCCCAATGATTCCTGGCTCTTTCCAGAGTTGCTTTGATGCTCACTTTCCATGAGATCTGGCTTGCCTCTCCTGCACAGAGCCAGGCCCCAGCCCAAGCGTGGAGCCTCACAGGCACATCACAGAAACCACGGAGAGATGTGGGGCACCACTGCTTCATGAATCTCAAACAGAGTGAGATGGAAGAACAGCCGGTGAGAGATGTAACACTCACACCAGGCTTTTGTTTTATGTGGATGCGTGGACGAAATGACACAGGGACTGAAGTTTAGGTGTCCATGAAGGGTGGTGTTGAGGCTCATGAGCCTCAGTGAGACTAAACCAGACTAAAACATGCAAGTGACATGGACGATGAGGCCACCAGCTTCTCTGCACCCCAGTTTCCCCCTTAGTAATGAGGAGGATGATGCTTATCAAAGAGCATGCAGCGAGGATAAATCAAGACAAGAGCCCTGACGGCAAACAGGACAGAGACCATCATATTCCAGCAGAAATTACTACAAAATTGAGGTGAGGAGCCTCTACGTGACAGCTGCTGGTGTTTGATGTGCTGGCAGAGCAGAGTGTGCACAGCAGCCACTGCTCATAGCCCCGTGCATGTGTGGGAGACGAGGGAAGGCAGGCAAAAAAGAGCCTGTGAAGGCATCATTCAGCCCATAGTTGCCTTGAGAGTTTGGCAGCTTGATGGTGGGGGGAAAAGCGGGTATTGCTAAATTAAAGGAGCAAAGTTGGATAAAGCATTCTGGCTTTCCTCACTTTTTATGCCCATGCAAATTTAATTAAGGGAGAGTGCCTAAAGTATGCCATTCAATTAAATGAGTTTTTGAAGAGCACAAAGTGAATTCCAGTTCCATCAGAGAAAGACACCTGCATTGTGGCACAAGGCTTGGAGACACAGGTTTGATTAAACACCTTGTAACAACCTTTGTGGGGCTGTAGCTTTCACAACAATTAGGTGAAAGCACATTTTTCCAGCTGAGTTACAGAGCTCTGAAAAATGAGGTTCACCTTTCCACCGAAAACCTTTCCCTCATCATCACACTCTGCATAACTCACCCTCTGGAGATCCTTTCACAGTCTGCTCACATCCCAGCAGGCATGAATTTGGACAGTTGGAAGAACCTCACCAGCTGACACTGGCCCCAGCACCCTTAAAGTCAGGGATTCCAGTAAAACTTTCCAAAAATTGTTTGATTTTGCTAAACACAGGCAACTTCTCTTTTCAGATCTGGCAGTGAATGAGGCTTTTGGCTACAATTGCAAAATCGGATCTCTTCTTTGCCTGGCAGCTCATCTGGTAATTATGTTGTGTAAATGGAGCATGGCTTGCAAAGAGTGGAGGGCACGGATTTAGCCCTTGAGCAGCTTCGGCTCAGCTCCATCGCTTGTTTGCTGATGGGGACTGTGCAGAGCAAGACAATGATTAAGCCCAGATCCAAAAGTTCATCCCAGGTTTACAGCTACTCCATGAGTAATGCCTTGTCCTGTGAACAGGATTATCAGCTGTGTTGTCCTCCATCAACCCAGCTGGTAAGTTTGAGCTCAGATATTTATCCCCCACGGAGGAAGAGCTGAGCTCCAGACACAGCCTGGGGCAGTCCTGATGTCCCTGCTCTGGAGGAATGAAGCTCTCTTGTTTTTTCTGTAGCACCCACCACCATTTGAGTTGGTCTGCCAGGGAGCACTAGGACATGGCCCGAACCCATTGCAAAATCATGTTTTATGTAAAGAATAGAAATTCAGATTTGAACAAGCTCATGCTAATGTGAAACTCTACTTTTCCCTTCCAAGCCAGCGGGTCCCATTTCTCACATGGGTCCTCTCCACCCATTAGCTTCTTTCCCCCAACCTTTGCATGAGCTTTTAATTGGTCCCACCCTGGATTTGAGGATCTCCAGCTTCTCATGGCCTGCTAAGGTCCACCCAGCTATTTCAGGGCTGGAAGAGGACAGGATATACCCAGGAACACTTCTGTTGCATTTCCATTGTCATCCCTGCAATGTAATCCTGTTGCAGCCCTAAATAACACATTGGGATGGGGAATTTGCCCATTAATAAAACTAAAGCACCTCTTTTGGGTTGATTTGGGCAACAGGACTCTGTTCTGGCTCTTGTCTCAGGTGCCCATCACTGGCTGCTGGCACTGTGCTGCTCCTTGCGTGTGAGTGTCAGCCTGGACTTAATGTGGTGACTGAAGTTAATTAGCAAAGCTCCTTCTCCCGTCGTTATTCAGCAACGTTAATGTCTGTGGAAGGAAAGAACAAAATGAGCCAAGTTCATTTCAGCCCTGAGAGAAACCCGGAAAAATAGCAATGTTCACCAAATGGGAAAAAGAGAAAATGAGGAGATAAAAAAAAATTAATTTCCAGCTTCTAAGAGGACCTTACCAATAACAATATAAAAGATAGCTGAGTGTTCTGCTTAAATGAAAAAAGTGATTACTTCGCAGGCAAGTGAATGGTTTTCCATATCTTTTTCCCTTGCCTCTGTCATTTAATTTTGTTTCCTTCACTCTTATTATTTGACTCCATTGGTGTGGTGAGATGCTGCTGGAGGCTATTGACATTTCTCCTCGGTGCAAGTGGAGGTGACATCCAGAATAAGTCACCTCCCTTGCAGGGGATGAGTCTGGCCTGTGAACCCTGGAACTGAGCTGTGTTGATGCAACATTCACATGGCTCAGATAAACACATCAAGCTCAGGAAGATGAGAGCTCATAGTACATCTACAGCCTTAACAGCAAAACCACATGGAGCTAAGGAGGTGTGGTGCATCCTCAGGGTGAATGTGGACCCAGTGCAAACATGGGACAGGCTGGAGAGGGAAGGGAGGCTCTTCCATGGTTCCAATCGGCATAACTGTGACTACTGAGTGCTTCACAGGCAGTGGTATCTGGCCTCTGAGTATCATTTTGAGGTTCACAAGCCACGTTCCCTGATGGATAATCCATAGGACATAAGAACAGTGCAGCGGGCAGCTAAACCACCCAAGCCCCGCATCCCACACACTTCTGTCATCTTCTGCACTTGCATCCCCACCAGGCTCCCTAATGTCCAAACAAAGCAACGTGTCTTTCCAGGGAGGAATAACTGGATCTCTTCTCTCTACTCTGACTTCTCATTTTCAGTAGACTCTTCTTTTTGGGTTGGTCTGTGAAGGAAATGGGTACGAATGTCAAAATTTGTTGGGGGTGGAGAAGACCAGCAGGCATATGCATAGAGATGGTGCAGAGAGAGGCGTGATCAGATAATCCTCCCTTCCTCAGGGTATGGGCTATTGACTCCACTTGTAGAAGACAGCCAGGCTGTAAAGTCAAACTCTCGGGAGCCAGGAAACACCAGAATGAACAGCCTGCACAGCCACAATGCGGGCCTTTGTGCACATCAAATGTGAGGCATCCTTTAATTATCTGATCACCTATCATTTGGGGTTATTTTAATCTGGCGAGTTGCTCCAGGCCACATTAACACACGCTGCTCAAACCGCACGCTGCATTCAACATTAATTTCCTCGCGAGCGCCTCTGTAAAGCCTCGGCGTCTGATCAATATTAATGCGTTTATCTGCACAGCACTGCTGCGATATCACCAGCTGGGGAACTGAGCCACAGAGAGATTAAGGCCAAAATGATCAAACACGCTTGCTAATTTTGGGTGCTCGATTTGCAGCACCGGGGATCTGATCTTCCCGAGCACTCAGCGTTTCCCTGCACTTGGCGTGCCTGAAGCACAGCTCACGCTGGCTTGTTCCTGTCTCCCAGGGCAGATCCATCCTGAGTGCCCCGTGTGGGGCAGCAGGAATAGGAAGGAGAACTTTTTGGGCAGCTCCTTTGCTGTGCAGATGAATTTCCTGTGCAGAACTGTTCAGAGCAAGGGAGAAATCCTGGGGGATAAAACCAACCAAATAAAAACCAAGCAAACCTATATCGGTCATCACTGTGGGCCCAGGTGGCCAAGAAGGTCAAGTGTATCCTGGCCTGTGTCAGCAGCACCAGGGCAGTGATTCTCCCCCTGTACTCGGCACTGGTGAGGTCATACCTCGAATCCTGAGGTCCTCACAACAAGAAAGACATTGAGGGGCTGGAGCATGTCCAGAGAAGGGAACGGAGCTGGGGAAGGGGCTGGAGCACAAATCTGATGAGGAGCAGCTGAGGGGGTGTTTGTCCTGGAGAAAAGGAGGCTCAGGGGTGACCTTATCGCCTTCCACAACTCCCTGACAGGAGGATGTAGCCAAGCTGGGGTCAGCCTCTTCTCCCAAGTAACACGGGACGGAACAAGAAGAAATGGCCTCAAGTTGGGCCAGGGGAGGTTCAGCGTGGATATTAGGAAAAATTCCTTCACTAGAAGGGTTGTCAAGCACTGGGACAGGCTGCCCAGGGAAGTGGCTGAGTCACCAGCCCTGGAGGTATTTAAAAGACATGTAGATGTGGCATCTGGGGACATGGTTTAGTGGTGGCCTTGGGAGTGCTGGGACTCAGTGATCTTAAAGGTATTTTCCAATTTAAATGATTCTACAGTGTCAAATTGGAAGTCTTTGGGAACCTTGTTTTTTTGATGTTTTGCAGCTTTTCAGTCCTTGCTTCATCACCCAGTATTCTTTCTACATGAATTTTGGAGATGTAAAGTCCCAGCTCAGTATTCCCCTCAAAAACCAAGTGTGCAAAGCCAATTCTGCCAAACCAACTGGAGAAAGATCCCGTTCTCATTCTTACCAGTAGTTATCTCATTGGCGAGGTGCAGCCCGTTGGATCCTGAGCCAAACCTCCAACTCCACAGCCCAGGGACTGAGAGAGGAGGTGTGTGAGCAGGGTTTGTGCTGGCCATGCAGCTCCCTATGAAATGCCTGGCCAGTGATGTCACACTGGGTGCTTGGCACCAGGAAAACACCAAGATTTGGGACTACGGAGCTCAACACCACAAACTGAGTGGGGTGTGTGGTTTTGCCCTTTCTAACTTTTGTCCCAGGGAACATCTCCTGTCCCTCCTCCCTCTGTCCTGCCCATGTCTCATCTATTCCCTGCTCCCCGTCTGTCTCCTGCCAGCTCTCCCATTGCCCACATCCATCTACGCCACCTTGTTACTCCTCTCTCTTCTGCTTCGGCAGTGAGAGGGTTTTTTTCCTCCCACTACACTTTTATGTGACCGTGATTTACAACCCTGGGTTTAAAGATTTATTGCAATGCACACATGGCACAGCAGACTCTAAGTGATGTGTTTAGCCTGGTTATTATTCTCTTATAAAGCAATTTCTCCAAAGTGAAACAAGCAGCCTCGTGTTGTCAAAACTTTTGTCCTCTAACTTCTGAGGTTTGTTCTGATGAGAATAAAACCAGGGAAGAGAAGGCAACTTAAAGAGGTTGGCTGGTATCTATAAACCTCACGAGTGATATAAGCACATGGGAGCTTAACCAAGCACCAGATGGTCTTCAGGCAATTAACTGCAGGTTGAGGATTCATGTCTACATCAGCTCGTGCTCATTTCTCTTTACAGACATGGTTAAAAACCTGACAGCAATTTAAACTCCCTCCTCCCTCTGAGAAAAGCAGCAGTGGCAACAACCATATATCATCTCCTCTCCCTTGCTTTTGCATGTTTTAGGACAGTGTTTTACCTATCTAAGATGAGCAAGGGCCTTAGGTCATCTTAGAGAGCTTAAACTGATCTAAGGCTTTAATGTGCTTAAAGGTGGTGGAAGGACATTGATTATATTTAACCCTAAAAATCCACGAACCACTACGTACCTAAGACAGGCAGAAGTCTCTTGTTCGGCATGGATTTGTGTTCCTTTCTTCACATGCATCCTCTTGATGTACAGACCGAGTCAAAGTCCCCTAAAATCACTGACAAGTCTTAAATTAGCTCACAGGAGCACTGCTGTTGGCATCAGCAGCAGCAGGTTCAGCCTTCTGTCGTGGACATTCTTAGAGCCAAGTTCACAATTTTCTGTACTGAATTTGTGGTGTCAAAACTAATCTGGAAAACATTAAAATCCAATCATAACCACGCGTTTCACCTGTGGTGAAAATCCAAAACCTGTGGGGTCCCCATCAAAGTGCACCTTTCCAACTGCAGTTTGTTGAATTACTATCCAATTAAAGAGATAGCAGCGAGCCTTTTTTTTTAATAAGTAATTTTCTCATTTAAATAAACATTTGAAATTGTCATTTAAGAGAAGAAATTTTGTCTCTTTTATGCAAGCAAATCTTGTCATAATTTAATTTTCTCATGACTCAGCATAATACTCAAGAGGATTTCCTCCAAATTTCCAAATGGGGCACAGGCTGGAGCTGCAGCATTCCCACCGTTGGAAATGCCAAGGAATGCTGTGAGTTTGGATGGAATTATGACCATGCTAGTCTGACCTGGCATCTCAAAAAATTAAGACCTGCCAAATTTGAAGATGCCTTGCCCCAGGATTTTATTTCATCTCAGGCTTGTCCTTGAGGCTATGAAGCATCCAAGATGTCATTTTGCTTTGAGTTTCTCGCCAAGGTCCACACTCGTGTACGACAGCGTTGTTATCTCTGCCCACGGGAGCAGACCAGCACTTAAAAACCTGCCTCCTCCTATGTGTGTGTGACACCAATAACCCACCTTCTCACTGGGGCTGGCCCAAATTTTTTCTGTCATAAGCAGAAAACCCACTATCTGAGGTTGCTCTGTGGTAGTGAAGGCAGCAGAGAACAGCTGTGGGCTTGAGTGCTGTTTGCTCTACACCGATGCTGCTCCACAGCTTCAATGCGAGGTTTTAACCCTAAGCATGGCCACGGACATGTGGGTGCTCATCTCCTGGGCTCGGACCTCAGCAGCTGAGCCACAGCCTCATTTCTGATGTTCTTGCAGAAAAGCATCAATAGTGCTGATTTGTAATTGGAAAGGAAGATTATATTGTATGACTCAGAAACGACACTGGCAAAGATGTCTGATATTACAGTATTTAAGCACAGGAAAACCAGGTTGCCAGTGGAAAAGCTTGAAAAACAGACATGGCTCCTTTATTTAAGCTCATGACAGTGTGGTTTGCACAGAGCCCATATTAAGGGTCAGCAGTGAATGTGGCCAAGCGTGGCTGTACCACACATGACCAGCCCCAGCATCAGCTGGAAGGACCCAAGTGGTAAAAACACAGTTTCAAATGCTACTCCAAAAATCCTGTCTCTTTATCCTGAAATAAAATATCTCATAGAGAAGTCGATTTTGAATTTCTCTCCTAAACTTACAGTATTTCCGGAGAAGGCTTTAAAAAAAAGGTGGAACTTGTCCATCTGCAATGTAAGGGTTTGCTGTTTTGCTGCCTGGAGTGGTTGGGTGCACGTGCAGCTTGTGTGGCTGTTTCAAACACACGCCTGCTCATTAGCCATTTTCTGACACAGCCCTCGGCAGAGCTGCAGAGCATGCCCAGGTAATGAGAGATGGCCTCTGTGCAGCCACTAAAAAGGCTTGAATTGATGTTTTATTGTCAGTCTTAATGCTGGCATTTCTGTGCATTTCATTTTACCGCTCTATTACCGTTCTTGTAATCGGGTTGTGTGTAATTAAACGCTGAATGCAGCCGTGCAGAGCCCCGCAGCTGCAGCACGCCCTGCTATTCGCAGCCACCCCAGAGAGAACTTTCCACGCAAGATTTTAATTTTTTTAGAAATACCTGTTCTTCAAATAGCTACAATAGCTCTGCAGGAGCCTGTCAGTCAAGCGAGATTACAGACTCCCTAAATTCAGCCTGACATGACAGACGGTAATGACTTTGAAGGGGCTTTTACGGTCTATTGTGGCAGTGGTCCCTGCCTAATAGAAGCATCTCCTACACTTCTCATTAAAACTGTAATGGCTCCAGAGACTTCTATATTACCAGTTACTGCAAATGTGAGTTATTTCATCACAAAAAAAAAAAAAAGGCACATTCATGTGACACTAAAGGTGTAGGTTAAATAAGGAAAATAGAACTCGGATTTTACGCAATTTCGGTGCTGAGAAATTGCAGCATTGGCAAGGATTTGAGCAATTTTAAGTAAAATTTTTGCTCCCTGGAAGTGGAAATGGAGAAGTGGACGACACTGTCTGTGCAGTGAGATTTAACGTGATGCTGTAGGGACCGATGTGGTGTCGTAAATAACAGCAGTGGATGGTTTTGGGGTGCCACAGCCACAAGGTAAGTTACGATGCTTGTCTTCTGGACGTATGAAGCTCTTTGGCCTCCACCATGCTGGAGGTCAGGGCAGACCATCACACTTGCCCTTTCTGGCCTCACACTCTGTCAATCTTCTCCTGAAGGCAGGAGCATGCCATTTCTAATAGCAAGTGATTTACATGTGAAAAAGAGAGAAAATGTCACGGTGGTAGTGGCATTTGAAGGGCAACTTGGATTTGGGAGTCAGCTGCATTTTTTTAGGTCAGTCACATCTTTCATTTCCCAGGTGTGCAGTGGTGTTGTGAGGCTGCCTGGGGACTCTTGGTGACACTACCACGGAGCAGGCTGTAAGGATCATGCGATAAAGAAAATCCTGAGGGTAGTGAGAAGATGGGAGTAAGCCAGGAGCAGAAGGAAACCTGTTCCAAAGTTCATGCTGTGACAGCACACAAGCACCCATCGTAGGAAATCCCAAGCTTTTTGGGCTGTCCATGAGGCTGGACAGCCACCAAAGCATCAGAGGGGTGCAGTAATAAACCACGGGAGCTGGCACACGCCGAGCCTGGTGGCTGTGCCCAGCAGAGGGTAGCATTGACCAAACACCCCAACCTGTGCTCCAGGTTTACACATTCACCTGCCTATGAATGCCCACCTCTGCCACAGCCCCTTTGAGATGAGAGGCGCAGCTTAGCCCAGACCCAGGGAAAGTCTCACAAGCTGACACCTTGTAAATTCTGCTCATAAATTACAAGAAATCTAGAAAAACAGCTTCCAAAATAGAATTTTAAGGAATCTGTTAAAAGACACATATTAAACAGTAAAGTACATAGAGTCACATTTGTTTTAAAGTAAATGTTGTTTAGCTCCTTGTATTTGGATTTATTTTCAGGTCCTCAGGTTTGGAGTTGGTCAGGTTTGGGGCTGCCCTGGAGGCACCAGAATGCCTGTACTGCCAACAGCAAAGCCTCTGATTCAGTCGCCTAACTTGGGAGCCCCAAAAGAACTGCACTTTTTTAGTGCCTTGCATGTTCTAAAACTGAAGCCCAAAGATCTTAACTATAAACATGATAGTGTAGAGTATCATTTTCTCTGATGTCTGACGAATCCTGCCTGTCACCCCGCATCAGAGCTCAGCCCATGCCCGATGTGACGACGCTAGAGGTCTCAGTGTCGCTGAGAAAAAGCTGTTTTTAGCAGTAATCTCAGCCACGCGTGTGTGTGACAGTGTGAGAGGCCGATGCCGTGCCCGGCTCGGACGGCGGTGCCGGCGAGGTGGGCGCGGTGCCAGGGCTGGACCCCTCGCCGGGGCCGCGCGGTGCCCATCACCGACCCCCGGGCTGCCTGACCCCTCCTGGGGCGCCCCTTGCTTCGAGGGCTGTGCTGGGTGAGGGTGGTCCTTGCTGAGGGATGAGTTCTTGCATCCCAGGCGTGTGTGTGCGTGTGCGAGACAGGTGGGCACCGCTGCCCCCGCGCATCCCAGCGCATCCCAGCGCAGCCCCGCGCACAGCCCGTCCAGGCAGCACGGCCGCTTGTGGTGTGCCTTTTTAATTTTCCT
>VZTA01021095.1:207984-227639 GCA_013398855.1 Mohoua ochrocephala | reverse complement strand
CGTAGGTGGCGGGGTTTGGCTGCGGGGCCGGTGGCGGGCGCGGGCGCTGTCCCTTCCCCGGGGATGCGCGGTCGCCCCGCGGGTGGGTGCGGGTCTCTGTGCGGGGATTTGCGCACCCGCGGGTGCTGCTCCGCGCCCCGCGCATCCATCCGAGCGAGAAGTCGGAGCGACCTGGGAACACGGAGAAAAACAGAATTGTGGGGCAGGAGCTGGGCTAGCATCACCCTTCACCCTCCCCCCAACCCCCCAAAAAAGCGATAAAAAGGAAAAACCCCGAGTGTTTTAAAATATTCATAGAACGAGGAGACAGGGGAAGGCTTTTTCTTGATAGTGCAACTGTAAATAAATGCGGTCTGACTTGCACGCTTCCCCTAAAGCCGATGGCTGCAGCTATTCGTGGACAGACGAGCAGAAATAATCGGAGTGGATTGGATGTGTTTTAGCTACGATGCTTAACTGTTGTTGGGCTTTATTTGTTTTATTTATAGTGGCGGGGCATAAAGATTAGTAAAACGTTAGAGTTGTTTTTTTTTTAGAAGGCTGAGAAAAAACACGCACAGATGGTGCAAGGGAGCGGGGTACAGGCTGGTGCCTTTTTGGCTGAGCAAAGAGTTTTATTTTTGTTAAAACTAATTTTCGCACACAGGATATTGTAAAGGTAGGGAGCCGGGAGTGCTGAAGGAGTCAGCGCATGGGCTGCTGTGTGTGTGTACATTGTAATTAGAGTTGGGTTGTGTTGGGAGTGCTCCTCGTAGCTGTGTCCCCACTGCTTTAATTGAAACTTCAAGCTTGTCTCGAAACGCAGCGTTGTTAATCCCGAGTAGTGCTTTTCCTACGCTGCGTGCCACTTCCAAAACACAGTTGAACAAGTTTTGACTAATATTTGAGTTTCTTTCTGCTTCCAAGGGAGGGCTCCCTATAAACAGAGTATTTCTGGTTCGTGGGCTCGCTGGTTTCCTATAAACAGGCTGCGAGTAGGAACCGGGCTGGTCGTTTAACATGGAGGTGGGTGAGCAGCTCCACCGTGATGGGCTTGATAGCACAGCCCTCAGGACAGCACTGACTTAATAAATCAAACTAATGTCTGTCCAGGTCTCTGAGGAAGCAAAATGCAGCGTAAGAGCCAAGTGTTGTGATGTATTCTTGTCACCTTCATTGAGTTTTTGCTGTGAGAATTTCGTGCTGGGAGAGACGTGCCCTGCTTGTCACCTGAGGCGTGCAGTTCCCTTCCTGAGCAAAGGGGTGTTGGGGAGGGAAGTTTCAATGCTCTGAGGTTTGCTGGAGCAGCAGGACAGTTCGCTGGGGTTCCCACCGTACAGCTCTCTGTCATCTCTGTGGTTGTGGCGTTGAAGCCACCTGCGAGGGTTAGTTTGTGCTAACTAGAGGTTCAGGAAGAATTAATGCTGTGGCCTTGATCCGGATCCCACTGTAGTTAGTGGGAGCAGGTGTAGGTCCCAAGGAAGGTAAAGCTGGTCAGAATTAATAGTTATGCATATTAGCATGGCTGTTGCAAATTAAATTCATTAAATATGGCCAATTAGTCTCTCAAACTGTTAACCATTGTCTGAGCCTCACAGTTTGGGGAGTAAGTCCTTTCTAATGGGCGTGGAAGCCGTGAAGTTTTTAAACTTGACAGTCAATGTAGAAAGTTTTAGAAAACTAAAATAACTGGATGACAAACCTGGGCCCATATAAAGACAATAGAGCTGTTTTCTTTTTCGTACATAGCTGCATTTAATTATGAATGTATGTGCATTTAACAGCCCACTCATGGGTTGCCTTCTGGTTGTGCATTCCTTAGCTTCCAGTGGCAGGCTGATAATTAGAAGATTTGAATCCGAGTTTTGGTTCTGTCCTTGGCCACTCACCGGCGCAGCACCTGCAGTTCCTACCAGGTCTGGTGTGACTTACCAGGATGTGAAACTTCTAAAAAATTTAGGCCATTGCTGTGCAAATCATTAAAGCGCCCGTTCCATTTCCACTGAAGGCAGTGGAGGGCCATTCACTGACTTGAGCAGCAGATACACAGGGTCCAGGAGCCCAAATGATGGGAAACATTCTCAATTATTGATAAGAAAGCATTTAAATAGGGATTAAGCTATGTAAGTATAAATAGCTTTAAAGTATTTGGACCAAAATGTTTTGCTCTGGCATTTTTTAGGAGCAGGGTTAAAATCTGCTGTGATCCCTCCTGCACTGTAATGCTGAACCGTGTTGGACAGCCAACACTTGATCTCACTGTCTAATAGATTTTTTCTCTAGCATGGAGTGAAAAACTTGGCATGTCACATGAAATGTACTGGATTGTAGTAGCTGTATTTTGCATTTCTCTGCCATTCCATTTCAGGATGCCAAAGTGCTAAGAGCACTTTTAACAGAAAAACAGCCCTTTTTCATGCAGCTGTCTTAACTGCCTGTGGTAAAATTGGCTAGAGAAAGGAAAGCACTAAACCCCAAATCAGGGAAGAAAGTGAAAAAGAAACTTTAAAAGCATATTTTATTTCAAGTGCATTGATTTGTGAATATTAAATCTATGTGTATACCCTGTTAATGATTTGTTCTCAGAAAGGAGCCTTTCATCTGAATAAAAGCTCTTCAGCAGATCTTTAACATGGGAGAGTTGAAATTTGCTGGAATTATTAAAAAGATCCTAAGTCAGTTAATCATTACATCGTTTGGGCTTCAAGGAACCTCTAATGAGTACCCAGCTCTCCCTTCCAGAGCTGGAATTAATTATTTACATGTCCCTGTAAATCATGTCCAGCCACATTGATGCTGAAATTGAATTGGATGTCATGTCCAGATGTAAGAAAGTAGCCCTTTTCCACCCAAACAATTGTTTTCTTTGGCGGCTGAGGTCTGTGTTGTTTCCTCTGCTCTGTGCTGTTGGGCAATAATGTTTTTCTAAAGAAGTACCAGCAATGCAGTGGTTGGCTCAGATGTACCCAAACCTGTATTTACCTTGTTCTGTATTTATGCAGATATTAAAGCATGTGCAATCTTAATTTGGGGCCGCAACCTCTCAGGTACCAGAACGTCAACAAAGGATTTTGGTAATATCGATCAATACATTTTATAATACATGATTATTGATATAGTTTATATGTTATTATATTACAGTATATATGGTGGTCCTGATCCGTTTTTGGGCTGTGCCAGTCCGTGTGGGACAATGGATCACACTCCATATGCACAGGTTCATTGAGTGTCCCTCCTTGGAACTGGACCTGTTCACTGCTAAGCCATTGACAGGGAAATTACAGGTCCTGAAAAAGTAGCTGGGAAAAAATAAACAAAATAAAGATAAAATAAAATCATAGCAACGGGCCAGATCCTCAGCTGATGTAATTTAGAGTCCCTTCCAAGTCAAGACAGGTGTGCCTGAGGAAAGACGAGGATCTGACTAACTGCTTCTCTCTTTAAATTTCCACAAATTCACCTATTATAGCTCTACTCAGTTCCCCTGGAAGACAAATTGAGAGGGGAATTGAGGGCCTGCCTGGAGAGGGGGATTTCTGCCCCAGCCCTTGAGTGATGTGAAGTTTCACAATGGCAGGGATCCGATAAGAAGATGGGTGATCACAGAAATATCACTTTCTTCCCTCCATATTTAAAGTATATTATATCTGAGGCATTTTAAACCTCAGATTTTGACATCCAAGAAATAATAAGAAACACCATGTCATCCACTAATCAAAGAGGAAAGTTCCATCACTCGATCAGCCTAATTAGATCAACCCCACATTTTTAAGGTGTCTGTCATTAGGCCTTATTGACATCAGAGTTATGATGAAGTCTTAATATTTAGAAAGGCTCAGACTTAATAACTATGAAAATACTGGTGCTGTCCTTAAAAATGATGTGGTAGATTCCTCAAAGCTTAGTAAGGATAACAGAGGCAGTTGCATGGATATAGCCATAGTAAGAGCTGGGTGGGAAGACAAATACACTTCAAATAAGTTTCCAGTACTTTCCTAAAATACAGTATAGAGAAAACATATGGGTGGTTCTGTTTTTCTCAGGGGCTCTATGGTAATTTTTGGTTCATCTGTGTCACTTCCACGCTCTTACGCCATTTGACGGGCTCCTGGCACTCTCCATGGCTCTTCCACACACCAGTACGTGCTGGTTCATGCTGTGAAATGAAGTCACTGCTCGTCCTCCTCTCACATCTCTTTTCTTTCTCACACACCCACGTGCGCACGAACGCGCGCATTGTCACAGCCCCTTACGTGCTGTGTGTCTGCTGTGTCTTTGTCCTCTCACGTCCTTCACGGTGCCTTCCCCTGCGTGCAGCCTCACACTGGCACTCCACGAGCTGATCCAACCCCTGCTCTCGTCTGGTTTTGGGTGGTCAGACCCTTGTGGGGGTTGTGCCTCAGGCCAGCCTTGGTTCCCACTGGTGAGAAGGCGCTGGTGGTAAAGACAGGTCCTGGCAGAGGCCCCTCTCAGAGGGGAGGTGCTGGGAGGTACCAGAGGGCTCGGGATCTGGTTGCCTCTGGTCAAAGATCTTGCCTGTTCATCAACTGGATGCCAAAAGCACTTGTGTTGGATTCACACAACAGATCATCCCTGCTTAGCTGTTTAACTTGAGGCATCATGCAAATTACTCAGTTTTTCCCTTCCGATTTTGGAAGTTCTCAAGACATAAAGAAAGATGTTGGTATTTGTGTTTTCCTTGGCTCGATGCCCCCTGGGATGATTGAGGGGTTTGTCTGATTTTCGAGTTTCTGCTGACTTTACCAGCAATTGCTGCCTCTCTTTTACAACACCTCAGTGAGGCAGCAGTGGCTCTGTCAGACTGTTTCAGTGGGGTCCCAGTTCAGTATTTTCCTTTTTTTTTTTTTTTTAAAATTAAAGGCACATTTCACCTAAAACAAATATCTTCAGGGAATAAAGTGCAGTGCCCCAAAGGGCTGAAGTTGAGGTGCATGTTTTCAGGGGCAAAGCTGATGAACCACTGGAGCAAACCATGAAGGCAAGTGGATCTCATCTCCTCTGGGATGATTTTCTGGGAGCTCTGAAAGCTCTCAGGCTTCATGCTGCAGGAAAGTGCTTCTTGTCCATGTTTACAGAGGAAGATATTTCATGGTCATTTCTGACCTTAAAATCCATAGCTCTGGGAATCTTGCTGTCAAACCCACGTGGGGACAGGTATAATTCATGCTAAGAGGTGCTTACAGCTCCTCTCTCGCATCTGTGGGAGGAGTGAAAGCTGAGGTCCAAATATTAATGTTTAACTTAATGGTGTGAAACAACTCAGATGTTTTAGTTTGTGTACTCTATTTAGGGAAAGCAGAAAAATATTGTTAGGCCTCCTTTAAGGTGACACATTTTGCTTTAAACCAAGTAATCCTGGTTGCTATCCAATGTGTTCTTGAAGGCTTAAAAATAGTGAGTTGGTATCTTTTGATATAAACTGTTGGTCTTCCTTGAACAGTTACAGAAAATAGCAGGTTTGAGGGTTCATCTGGAATCGAAATGGGAAAGAAAGAAAAGCAAGATGGCCAATGGATTTAAAGGCTGATGGTGAGGATTGGGAAAAAACTTGGCAGCCATTGGTGGGAAGGGATTTTTGACAGCTCTCCAGCTCTGGTTCACAGGTGCATTTTGGAAAGTGCTTGTTTGGGGCAGCAGCGTAGCCTAAAGGCCAATTTTCTTTCATCGTCTGAAATTAAGATTTCAAAATACTCAATAATCAAAAGCTTTCAGGTAAATGCATAATTCTGGAGACACACAGTTGCTGTATTGTCAGCTCACATATGTGCTCATGCTTCCTTTGTTAGCCTGTCTACTAGGTTTGATGTCTTACCTCATTTTTTCCCTGCCTTGTCTTTTTTTTCCATGGATATTCTCTTTCAAGTACCTCTTGGTCCTGTCTGAGCTGCCTGCTGCCAGAGGATATCTGCTCACCTGCATGCCTGTGCAGCCAAGGAGGGTGCTTGACCAGCAAGGTGACAGTAAAATATTTGGGTTGGGTTGGAATAGACAGTTTGAGTTTTTTCCTGCTATTTTTTGCTTAGGAAAATGCGATCCTTGCCTTGGCCAACACTCAATCTCAGCCCTCAGGACTTCAGTATAACAAATATCTATTCCACAACTTCTCTTTGTATAGGGCAAAGCTGAGAGCAAAACATGCATTAAAAAAATGGTGGGTTTTGGCAGCCACAGAGGTAGGTGACACCCCAAAAGCTCCCAGCAAGCAAAACCCAGAGTGTGGAGAGGTGGTGGACGGAGCTGAACCCAACTCTTTGAAGCCCTACAGCAATCCTTTAACCAAAAGTCTCTTGTTCCCATCACAGCCACAACACAGTGGGTGTGAGAGCCTTCTTCGCCGCCGCTCCCGCCATCTGGAGCAGCCTGTCTGCTTCCTTCACCCTCCATCTGCTTTCACATAGGAGCTGAAATATCTCTCTATGTATGTTTTCCTTCCTTTTTGCCTCTTTTTCTCTCCACCTTGGGTACTGACCTCAATTATTTTTGTTGTCCTTCACACACAGTTCTCCCGACTACGTGCAGAACATTAGTTGGGGTTATTTAATCCTTTCAAGCATCCAAGGATACAATTAATATTGAATAAAGTCTTATTGTTTTGGTTTGCTTGACAATAACAGGCATTTATAAGAGGATTCTGAATTTATTGCCAGTAATGGTATTCACTTAACCGGTGACTCACAGTTTATATTCATGATTACTTAATAGGACCTAATTTTCTAGTCATTTTAGATAGCAGGAAAACAAGTTGGAACTAAGCAGGTACTGTTAGTAAACAGGTAATGAGTGAAAGGAGGGATAAAAAATTCTTTGGGGCAGCGATCTGTCATTTTCATTGGAATTCAAACCACCTTGCATGTCAGTGCTTCTCTGTAAATAATAATTAAGAACAATAACCATAATTTGCAAACATATGTGTGTGATTGGGCTGTTGTTGAATGACAAATAGCTGGCTTAGCAATCAGAATATTTCTCATTTCTAGCAATCATGGTGTTCCTTAAAACCTTTCTACCAAATCTTAACACCGATATGTTTTTTTATTATCTGACTTGGCGGTTCCTATAATTTTCTTCTGAATGTTGTGCCAATCACTTTTGAAAGAGAAAGCTATAAATAACAGATTGTTAATAAACTTTTGAAGGCCCTTTCAGTGATGTTTCCATGTTGAAAGCTGCATATTGAGTTTTATGCCAGAATTACTCACCAAACAGATGTAGACGGTTAAATTAAAATAATACTCTTAAGCAGAATTTTTTGGCTGAGTTAAAAAGGCTTTTTTTTTCTTTTTAAACGCTGGATGTGCTAAGAAGAAGCTACTGGGAAGCTCTGTTTTGGATCTACGTGTAGAACAGCTGAGCACAGCGCTGGGGGTTCTCTGTAACAATAACTCACTGATTTTGCTTGATCTTTTCCTGAGCAATATCATGGGTCACAGTTAAAATATCAAGAGTTTTGGACAACAGGATTAGTTCTTAAAGATTAGTTCTTAAAACACCTTTTTCAAGAGTGAAATGAGAAGAAATGCATGAGAGAAAACATATTGAGGATTTTTTGGTTTTGTTTTTCTTTGGTTTCTTTGTTTTGATTTTCTTATATCCCCAACTGGAGATAAACCAAACAGTTTCAGTCTTCTTACAGTTTCCAGGAGGAACAAAAAGGAGGTGTTTGTTATGATGCAAATGAACATGAGCAGCAACGGGGTAAAGAAATGTGGCATCTCCTCCCAGACCCTTCCCTTTGCACTTTTTTCTGCAGGATTCTTCTCGTTTTCCTGCTCTTAATGCTCCCCCCAATTTAGGTTGAGGATTTGAAGGTATGTTCTTTCAAGCCTGAGCACCCAAAAGTTGGGAATTACATCTCATGCTCAGTTGCCATAGGTACAGTAGACCTAGGAGTTTCATCCATGGCCGACGGGAGTGGAGTGAGGTCAGGATGTGTGGAATTTCTGCGGTCTGGGAGCCTTTAACCTCTGTTCGTTTTGGGGAGGGCTGGTGTGGCAGTTTGGAGAGCAAGGAGAGCAATATATCCCTGCTCAGAAGTGGTGGGGTGTGAAGGTTTGCAGGTTATCCTGGGAGCTCCAAAGGGAAGGTTCTAGGATATCACAGGGATCTCCCTGAAGACAGAACTGCCCCAGGGCTGTGGAGTTGTTCTGTGACATTGCTGTGTTTTAGCTGAGCAGGGTGTTTAAAACCTGCCTGACACCCCATGGCATTTGGGGAACGTGGCTGCCCCTCTCCACCAGCTGCACCACTGCCCACAGAAATGGATGTGCTTCTGTTGTAGTACCAAATAAACCATCACAGCCACTCCTCGTTGAATGTAGAGATTTGCAAAGGCTGAGAAGTCGGTGTGTATGTGAGGGTTGGAGATTGGCAAGTGAAATGTGAATGGTCTAAAATATTTGGGGTTTTTTACTGTGCCCTTTACTGGCCCCAGATGAGATCAGGCACTGTCGAGCGAGGACTACTGCAAACACCAGAGTGAAAGACTGTTCGTACCCAGGAGAACTTATAATCTAAATAAATAAGACAAAAATGCTAACACTGTTTTGTTAAAGACAAGCAAGTGTGTGTCACTTGTAAACCTGGAGCTGAGCCTGAGTCTTAACTCCAGCCTTCTGCAGGGGACTGTCCTGCTTCTTTTGGTAGCGGGCACTGTGTCAGCACCAATGTCCTCAAAATGTATTTATTGGTGTGTGATTCACCCAGGGTCATCATGTATCATTCGTTTTTACTAGCTAAGGTTTGAAGATGCAAAGCACTGTCTCTGTGCTGTCGGTAACAGCATGGGCGCTTTATTGCTGTGTTGTTTCAGCTGCTCACAGGAATCCAGGTCTGCCCAGAGCTATAAAGAGCTGGAACAGTCCAGGCGGTTCTTGGGGCGATGTGGGATCACTCCCAGCAGGATCCCATCCTCCCATCCTAGCTTAAGTAATTCAAAGGACCAGGCTTCATCCAGGCGTGTTTTCCATACAAACTCACCAGCTGTGACCCTACTGTCCCACTGTGATGGGCAAGGGCAGAAATGATGGAAACTATTGGATGAAAAGCTGTGAAAAAACCCAAAATTTCGTAGAAAACCCAAACAACACAAAAGAAAGCTGAAGGGAGAGGAGAGCACTTAGAGGATTTGCAGCCACACGGAAAACACCTCTGGGGAAGGCACACGTTGCTAATCAAATTCAGCCATAGTTGAGAGAGATTGCTGGAGCATCCCTGAAAAATCCTTCACTGTTATTTTGAGTTGGCTTGGAGATTTCCTCCCACTGCTCACTCTTGTGTTCTCCTGCCTCTCAGTGTAAGTAACTCGGCACGGTGTGCCCAGCCACGAAGCCGGTGGTGTTTTGGAAATTCCAGGCACAGTCACGTGCTTGGTGTGTGCTCTCAGTGGTACAAGACACCGTGAGTGCATTAAAATTGATTTGTGCTCCCTACCCTGTTTTCTTGGAAAACACACGACGAAATTCAAAGGCTTTGTCTTTTACTTTGGGACATTTTGTAGCTGCAGCCTGAGATATCTTGCGGACTATCTTAAAGCTCCGGGATCAGCATCAGCATCAGCCTCACACCTCTGCTTTAATGGGATTTCTTGCCGCAGGGGTGTAATTAATTTGTTCAACTTTTTTTGAGGGGAAAATCTGACACTGTTAAGCTTTTCCACGGGCTGATGATGAGCATCACAAAAACACCACCTCCTTCTCTGGGTGCAAGCCATGGTGTTTTGAGACACCTTCTCTAGCATAATTACATAGCAACCTGAATATTGCAAAGCAAACAAGCTCTCCCTCCCAAAATAAAACACTCTCAAATGTAAAAAAAAAAGCAACACAGAAGAGCACAAACCCTTCTTGTCTCTTCCAGGGAGAGAAGAGGGGGGCAAACAACACACAGCTTGTTAGCCAAGTTGCTCGAAGCACCATGAGAAGATGCTTAGATAAAAACATTAATGGAGCAGAAAAACAGTGTGACTCCTTTTGGCCTAATGACCCAGGCACTGGAGCACAAGAGGAATCATTTAGAAGGAAGGGAGATGTCTCCTGTCACAGGTTTGACTTATGCCTTTTAGGAAGGAGGAGGCTATAGATTTAGATGTCAGGGGAGACCGTACCAAGAAATGAGCTGAAAAAAATGGTTCTCAAAAGCACATAGACACAGGGCATAGAGGTTCTGCAGGCTGCAGGGAGACTTCTGCTCTTGAGCATGTTCAGGTGTATCTGGAGTAATTCTACTGGCTAATTTTCCTGTCCATAGCCATGTAATTTATGCCACAGACATAAATTTTATGCTCTTAAGAGAGAGACCCTGAAAAAAAAAATCTTGCCAAGCTTTGTAGGCAAGTCCATTGAATGAGTGTCTCTGATGAATCTTGTATATTTAATGGAAAGCAGTGAAAGTGATTCAAGGATTCCTGAGTGACAGCTGAGATGACTTGTGTCCAAAAAGCAAATGTGTGCCCTTTTGCTACTGTTGGAAGGGAACAGAACAGGCACTAAAGCTGAGAACGTGCTCGTTCTGCAGGTGAGGGGAGCTGCACTGGGGGAAAGATAAAAGGAGAGGTCTGGGCAAAGCAGAGCAATGGGATTCAGCTGCAGCTTAATTGACTCAAGAGACTTTTAAGTCCCCCTCCTTGTTCATGAGCTGCAAAAATTCATGGACATGAGTCTTTTGGACAGGACAGCTTGTACTGCACCAGTACACTTTCATCATTTTCAGTCAATGACCACTAAAATGACTGGCAGTTTCAGTGCCAGTGTTTGTCCTGGAGCTTGTGTGGTGTCGTGACATCTTTGTCTTGCATTGCCACGTGCTTGTCAGGAAGGTGGAGGAGCCCTCTATATACATATAAGTAGATAGAGAGTCTGTGTAGGTGTGTGTGTATAGATACATATAATATATATAAATGTGTGTGTGTGTATAGATACGTATAATGTATATAAATGTGTGTGTGTATATATAAAAAATGTATGTAAGTTTATGTATATCCACACATTAAAAATACTGTTTATATAGTGATATACAGAAATATAAAGGGAGAAATAGCACTGTTTTTTTGCCAAACAGCATGCTGTTTGGCTTCATTAATGAATGCATAGACAATGACTTGTGCCATTTGGTAAAGGCTGTTTAAGAACATTGTGGACGTTGTTAATTTATTCTGTAGTTTGAATTTCTCTTCATATTTGGGTTACATTTAGGAGAAGGCAGAAATGTGTGGTGTCCCTGTGCTCAGTTAGCCAATGGGGGTGAACCCAGGCAAATAAGAAGTAAGAGCACAATGGACCTTCCCTCTCTTCCTGCCCTCCACCTCCACATTACCTCTGCTACACCAAATCCCTGCTTTCCATCTCTTGTCTAAATCCTGCAAAAAGCCTCTGGTAGGGTGCAGTGCCAGAGTCGCATCCTGCAGGTGTGCACAGCTGGGGGGCACAGCTGTAAGACAGCAAAGCATCTTCCTTTGGGTCAGTTAAGGGCTTTATTTGTCTGGATAAAGCACCCTTCCCCTGGGGGAAATGAAGGTGGTGCAGAGCAGATGGAGCGTGTTTGAGCTTTTTGGGTGCAAAGTCTTTGGACCGCAGCAGGTGGAGGGTGAATTAACCAACACTGCGCTTGGTGTTTGGGGCTCTGTCTCAGGTGGCCTGTGAGGGATTCCTCTCCGTAAATGGGGTGGTTGAAGTATCTTCACTGTCCACATTTAACTCCAGTGTGCAACTGCTTGTTGCCTTCTGCTGCTGCTGCACAGTCGTGGCTTGCAAAGTTGTGCTGAGTACAACTCCACTGTGCCAATGTTGTTGTGGCAGTGAGTTCATTACCTTCTGCAATCAAATCCCTTTTCTGCTGCTAATTAAGCAACACCCCTATGGATACAACAGTGGCTTAGATATTTTCATCGTTTGACACCAAGGCAAAATATGGAAGGTGGGGGAGATTGGTTGTAAAAAAATATTTTTAAAACCCCAGTTTTGGCTTTGGAGGGTGCCTGTAAAACATGTACTTAGAGGCCTCCTTGTCTGTTGGCTTTGTGGTCAGAGTAGACCTTCCTGAAGTCAGAGGGTAGCACACAAAAGCGCAACAGGTTCTCTCTTATTTTCTCTCAAATAATTTGTAGCATGTCAAAGTTGCTGTAAAATTCTGCCTTTGATTCCCACAGCTTGGAGGTTTTCCTGTGGGAATCGAGAGAAGCCCCTCCTGCTCCACAGCAGTCTGGAACAGCAGCATTTTACGCTCCTTACGCTCAGGTTTCAAACATCATTATAAAGTTATAAGGCTGTGAAGGAACAGGTTGCAATTTCACAGCAGAAGAGGACGGGGCCGAACACATCCCACAGGACGGTTCCCATCTCCTCCCAGCTCAGTTGTTTGCAGGGATGTGCTGTGAATTCATTTAATGAAACAATACGGGTTAAAAATAGTTCTCTAAAAAGGAGGTGGGGGAAGGGGGAAAAGTACAGAGTACAAGAAGTTTTATTTCTTTTCATTCCATAGATGCTATAAATCACCAGAGAAGTCAGTTGCAGTTTTTTTTCCCCTTCTGTGTTGTGTCGTTAAAAAATCATCAGCCACTACGCTGAAATGGTTTGCAAGAGCCACTTTGCCAGGAACAATTTCTGTCTGAGAACAATAAAAAATTAGTAGATGCCAGGTTGAGTTCGTGTGTCAGTGGTTACTGAATTCAACTTAAGAGCTGTAAATGGAACCAATCATCATTTCTTAATGAGATATATGAGAACAAAGAATCACAATGCTTGAATAATCTGTCACATCTCTATCAGTGCTGCTTAAGCAATTATTCAGTTTGTTCAGTGGTTTGACAGGTAACATGACAAAAATCAATTTACAAAGCAGATTAAATGTAAATATGCAGGCTTTTTTTTTCCTCCCAGGAATGCCATTCCTAAAGCCTTATGTTTTTTATCCTTACAATCCTTACCCAGTCATCTGTTTTCAGTGGTACTGCTTGGATGAAGTGCTACATAGCCCACGGTGACATTATTCACCAGATCATTTGTCTTTAATCCATCTCTGGTCTAATGAGACTGTCGTCTGGGCCTTAGTAAAAATGAGTGATGCATTGCTCTGATGTACAGTGTAAGTATGTTTTTCACTGCTAAGGCTGTATTTTTCCAGGGTCCTTGAGGAAACCCATCCCTCAGCCCTTACTAACACTTAATGTAAATATTTCTGAAAATTTTATTCATTTGGCAGCTAACGTAGTAGGAACTTGGTAGGAGTTCCCTAGGAGCTAAAGAACAACCGTTGCACATGGAGTTGATACCATCACCGATTTTAATCCCAGAGCTTTCACTGTGTTGTAGCCGACTGTGACTGGGATGGTCCCATCCCTGTTCGTAGTGGTGGAAATCTGCAGCAAGCACTGATAACAACAACTGTCATAGCGGACTCTAAGTGCCATCTTCAGCAGCAGTTGTTCACTGGTCTTACCCTTTTCTTCCATAAATGAGTCCTCAATACTTGGAAGGAAGCTGTGGCACAGAAGAGATAATTTTTTCCCCCCCCATGAAATGTTTTCACCTCTTGTCTTCTCCATGGGGAACTCACGGGTTTTTGTTCCCTGCACAAATAATTTCTGAGTTCCCTCAGTCCGTTTGTGGTTTATATAGTCTACAAGATGCCATCGACATACCTGGCTGTGTGTCTCATCATGCCTGTTGTATTGTCACTGGGTTCTCAACAGAGATGTCATAACAACTTTTAGGGAATTGTGAGCACTTTTCTTTTTATTTCAGTCAAGGTGACAGGGTTCCAAGAAGCCTTTAAAATGTACCAGAGGATTGTGCTATGGAAGATAATAGTATTTCTTAACTTATCGTTGCCATGTGACTCCTATTACTATAATTTTTGAGCAAATCACGTCCTTACAAAATCCGTGATACTTGAAAACTCGTATGCTTGTATTTTTTCTACATTTGTGCATGACATATGGATTTCCAGTATCTGGTTATCCAGTTTCTGCTCAACATCTTGTATTTTGTGATGACTGTTGAAGAATCTGAATATGTCTGGTATTTCCTTATCTATTACTGGTGTTGCTGTAGTGTTCAGATTGTGGTTTGTTGGCTAACTGTCAAATACTCATGGGTTCATTAAGAAACAGATGCACAGGTCTACACTTTGTTTTTGTAGCTGCACTTTTGACATATTGTAAATGTCCTTAATTGATTTTGTTCAGGATAATACCATCTGCTGGCATCTGCTTCTGCTGTGGCTCTTGCCGAATACTTGTGTGCATCATGGTCTATAAGGACAAATTCCAGGGTGTCAGCAAGGTATTATGTCCTTTTTTTTTTTCTGAAATAAATGAGAGCAGAGTTTGAACGTTGGGCAATGCAATATCTACATAATTTAATATCTAGATTAATAGAGTTTATTACACAAAGCATGTTTCAGGCAAACCTCGGGCCCTCTGTCCACGTTGGGCTCTCTTAATGTGTTGTTGGCGTGTCTGCAAATATATCAGAACTTGCAGATTGGGAGGAAAGGAGTCTTTGGCTTTATATTTGTCTCCCCATCGATCATGAAGGGATGTGGAATACACTTCTAGACCTTCTTGAAGCCTTTACATAAAACTGTCTAACAAATAGTCAAAATAAGTCATGTTAAAATGTCGCTTACTGTATCTGTAAGGCTGATGGTCTTCTTGTAAGCCTTTAACATAGCTAGGTGCGTTCTGATGTGAAGATTTTGGTGGCAAAAGGAATACTGGGTGTGCACTAGATGAGAATTCTGCTGAGGATGCAACTAGGAAAATATGTGCTGTCTCCTGAGAGTCCAGAACAAAATTCTTATTTTGGAGTAGCCCACTGTCCTGTTGGATTTAGCTCTCCATATTTCACTCTGTCCTTCTTAGTAGGTAGAACCAGTATTTATGGTGGATTTTATTGCAGTTGCCGTGTCTGTGTCTGAACTGTGAAATGCACTAGAAATTCCTTTTCCTGGCACTCCCTGTCTCTGCTAATGACAAGTGCAGGCAAGCATCAAAAATTATATAGGTCAGGATTTATCTGTAGTGGCCTAACTCTGCTCCCAATAAAAGTAGTGAGAGTTGGCCTTTGATGTCAATGAGACAGCATTTATCCAATTTTGAGATGCTTATGACCCCTTTACCTTTCCATACTATACACGTGCAGTGATGACAGGGAGAAGCAGGGTAATGCAGAGAAATGAGAGTCCTCCAAATACTGCTGAGGACAGGGAGAGGGGTGTCCTCAAGTGTTTCAATAGAAGTGGGTCACCAGTCTGAAATACTTGTATCCCAGCAGGGCTAGATTGTCCTTGAGCTGGAGTAGTCTTTGTGGTGCTTCATATGGGCAGGATTCAGGTGAAAACTTAATTACGGAGAGCCTTCACGGCTGTGCCTGTGTATGGGAGCTCACATGAAAGTAATGGCAAAAGCACAGGTTCTCCTTTGACTTCGCCAGTCGCTTTCTTTGACCCAGTGTCCTTGCTGTTGCTGTTCTTCCACTGTTGATGTCTGCAGGACTGGTGCTCCCGTGCTGGTACCCGCTCAGGAGTCAGACTTTGTAAAGTCGTGAGCTTTGGAGGTGATGCGACTAATGGTTGAAGAGCACTAGATAAGAATTTGGAAGACTTGGGTTTTGTTTCAGACTATGGCACTGGCCTTTTTTTGTGACCTTGGAGAAGTTGCAGCACCTCACTGGCCTGGTTTCCCCATCTGTCAAACAGTTCCCGACCTACTTTGTAACTCACTTTGAGATCTAACTCATTAAAACTTGCTATGTGAGATGTTCAGAATGTACTGTGCAAGGTGTTGTTTTTGTCATGGTGATGTGGTAAGAATCTCCCCTCTTGTATCCAAGTATGTTGGGAACTCAGCTGCAGTGCTCGTGTTTTGCAGATGATGCTTTGTGTGGAACACAAAGCCAGAATCTGATCCCTTTCCTAAAAGTACCGCTCCAAAAAGAGGTGGACAGCCCCACCTCAAAAACAGTAGAAATGGGACAAGAGAGTAAACGCAACTGAAATGCATTTTGGTTTCTGAAGCTGTTCCTGTCTTTCAGTGTGCTGGGAAACCCAGCAGGGCAGAAAGACCTTCCAGAAATGTCCCTGAGCGCTCAGCACCAGCCAGTGATGGGTTTTGCAGTGTAGGTTCATCGCTGGTTGGACATTAGGGAGACAACTGTAAGAAACTGCAAAGCTGGGAGGCAGCTTTCCTCTCCTGTGCGGTCCATGTTGTAAGTGGGAGTCAGAAAATAGCAGCCCTTTTAGCATCACGCTGCCAACAGAGTGGGATTTGCAGAGCAGGATGGGGATTTGTGCTGCCCTGAAGAGCCCTCTGGTGATAAGACAACGTGGTCTTGCCTTGAAGACACATCTGTAGCATTAGTCATGTGTTATCTGTTAATTATATTTTTTTATGTCTCACAGTGCTTGTGCCTCTTGAAAATCAGTTCAGTAACCAAAGCCAGCACAGTGAGTGGCTACAGTGCCCCTGAAGTGATAAGGCTTTTTGAAACACCTTCAAAAAAACAATGAGAGCAGTTGGAGAAATGTCTTCATTTCCATGTCTTCTTGGGGGAGAAATGGTACCTGTGAGATGCAAGAGGAATAGAGTTGTGTAGTCACTGCAGCAGTACTGTTTTAAAAAGCCTTTTTGTAGGCACAGTGCATTCAGGTTTTTTCTCTGATTCTGGAAAAAAGTAAGGTTCATGCATAAATTGGCGAGCAGCCTTTCATTTAAGCTGTGTGATTTCGATCTGCTGGTGAAGGCTGCTGCTGTAGAGCATTTGGCATTCATCAGAAAAATCTCCAAGTCTAAACAGTTTTATTATGCAAAGTTATATAGTTGGAAGGTAAAACACTCTGTCTTTTTCCACTTTGATGAACCAGGCTAGCTGATGGATGTCCCATCAAATGTCTCATAAACTTGCAGGGAAGGTGAATAGCTGTGGGTCTCACTGTTCAACCTATGGCTGCTCTAAGCCCTAAGGGGAAAGGATGCTTAGCTGGGCTGGGGTAGGAGAGCAGCTGTTCTCAAGAAACCATGGGTTCTCAAATAATGTGTTAGAAAACCATTGGCATCTTCATGAACTAGGATCCCAATACCAGGATATTTCCATTCAGGTTTTATTATCGCAGCTTTATACTTCTCACAAGACACTTCTGCTAACAAAGCTTGCGGTGACTGCACTTTACATGTGTAGAGATTTTCCTGGAGTGATTTTTCCTTAGTGACTTAGGGAAATTCATAGTTCACTAAAACATTTATGAAAGCTTCACCCTGTTTAGTATGTGATTACTTTGCTCATTCATAGTGCCATGTGTTCACTCTAAAGCCTTATTAGAGGTGTGAAGTCAAAGGGATTTCAGCAGGAGCCAAAATATTAAGTCCTTAATGTCTTTTTTTGCTAGGTATGGGCTGCTGAAAGGTGACCAAGAAGGGTTCTCCTGAGTGACTGTTCTCTGTGTTTCTGTACATTTCTACATAATGCAAAGGACCAGGTTTGCTAATCCCACCCAGAGCTCATTGCAGCAGCCAAAAACTACCTTGGTTTCGGGAGGGAGACCTCTCTATCCACTGCAGCTGAGTAGGGTGGGAGCTGTGGGTCAGACCTCAGCCCTGCTGGGACGCTGATGCCAATGGGAATCACCACCTGGATGGGGCAGCCCGATCAGTGCAGAAGAAGCTGCAGCTGGTGAGGTCCTGCCCTTGGTGTCCTGCACCCACCCAGCACCACCACAGCCAGCACCAGTTAAGAGCCCTGCTAAGCCACTTTGTAAAACATCCCCGCAGGAGTATCTTGGCAGGGCGAGAGGGAAAAAGCTATTTAGCTCAGCACACTGTTGGTGCACCATAAATATTTTTCTCCATTCCATAAAAACTGCAATAAGGGAGCACCAGCCTTCATGAAATGCCCTTTAAAATGCAGTAAGAAAACTCAGTATATTAATAGGTTCCTATTTATTCAAGAAAACCTTTAAAATAAGCCCCGAGTGCTCAGAAAAGTGACTTTCTCCATCACAGGCGAAGGGATTGTGTTGTTTTTTATTTTGGATAGCTTTAGTTTTTCTGGGAAGAAGGCTGTAGCAGAAATAATAACCCAAGACAATAATTTGGGCCTTGAACATAACCAATTTCTTGCATGTAATTTGGGTTTGTTCTCCTCTGAGGCTGTGCTTTACGTGGACAGTATAAAACTTGGCGGTCTTTCGAAGTCTTGAGGGAATAAAAGAAAGGACTCATTATCCCTTCACCTTGAGCAGTGCAGGATCTGCAGAGATTGTGAGAGGTACTGCTGTTTCCCAGGAATTACTGGTTCCTTTAGGGGCAGTAAAGAGGCTGGGTGGGATTCACTGCCCCTGCAGGGGTTTGGGTGCATTTGCCTAAATTTAGGAATTCACTGTCATTTGTCGTGGCAGTCTAGCTTGTGCAGAATTAGGTGCCAGGGATGGGTTGGGTAGAGCAGCTTCTTCTTTCTTGGTTGGATCCAGCCCTTTCACTGCATGTAAGATCTTCCATTAAATAATGCTGTCAAAAGTCAAAATTGTTTTGCTTGGGTCTAATTTTATTCTCTGTACTTGTGGCTTCATTTGCCAGATTTTGAATTATCTTTGGAAACTTAAGACAACCTTTCAGCCTTCTGAGGTGGCAGTGGCACTGTTTTCTCTCCCTGGTTTTGGCACAAATAAGACGTTCTTTTAATATTGGTAGTTTACGAATGAGCTCTTGAAAAAAGATAGTAAAGCACATCCCCACTTGTACCACTTGGGCTCCGTTGTGGGAATTTCATACTGGGTTTGTAACCTGGAACACGTGTGATCCACTGGTTCTGCAAAAGCAGCATCCACAGTAATTAAATATTAACTACCTTTGCTTGAAAAGAGCTGTCATCATTACTCTTTGCACTCGTGAGGTTTTTTTTTTTTGTATGGATACTGGTTATAAGCTTTTAAAGCACTTGCCTACGCTTTATCTCAGCTGGTATTTACACTGAAAGGTGATTTGAATCCTGCAATTTCACGTCAGTGTGGCCTCTCTGCTTGGAATTACTTCTGGGTCATTATGCCAAAGCCAGAAATTTTTTATGCTGCTGCGTAAGTGGGTGATGGAGGAGCCTGTTCTCTGCCTTCGGATGGTAAAATCAGCGAGATCAGAGGCTCAGCTGGCCCTGCACGACTTTGGATGGGTGATTCTTCAGGGAAATGTGGGTTGTTGGTGGCAGTGTAGGTGGGTGGGAAATGGAAACTCCAGCTCCATAGCTGGGCATGCCTCAGCCCTGTTTTTTCTGAACCCTCCTCCAGCTGGCAAAACCTTCCTGCCTGCGCAGTGAGAGAATGGTCAAGCTCAGGAGCAATGGCTGGTTTTGGTCACTTGCTGCCCCATTGGCTTTGAAGTTGTGTTACTGCTGTCCTTTTCTGCATGAAGCCTGGCTGCACCAGCGTTATGCTGTGTGGGGTTTGTGGAGCTTGGGGGCCAGAGGGCGAGAACACACAAGAATTGGAAAAACAAACCTCAAATCCCTCAACCGTAGCCAAATAAAATTGGAGGGGGTTAGGAGAGTGGGGAAAGTGTGAGTCACAGCTGGATGGGCTGAGTTTATAATGCTTTGTAGGTGGTTTTAAAAGAAAATCGCTGCACGAAATGGTTTTGTGACCTGAAAAAAAGGTGAAAACAAAATAATAAT
>VZTA01021095.1:5478-207944 GCA_013398855.1 Mohoua ochrocephala | reverse complement strand
AAAAAAAATAATAGAAAGAAGCTTGACCATTCTTGGATTACAGAAAAGTGAGAAGCACTGATCAGCATCCTCCTTTCCAGGGCTGTGCAAGCTCTGAGTGTGTCGTTAAATGGTTTCCAGTTCGGGGCTGGCCGGTGTCCAGCTGGCATGGGGCACGGCTGGGAGATCTCCCGTCTGTCTGCGAAACACCGTGAAGATGCACTGTGCCCCGGCCGAGCGAAAACGCGTCACTTTACAGCTCAGCCTGCTCTTTCAACAAGAAAAATTAATAATTCTGGAAGAGTAGAGGAGAAGTTTTGCCATTACACAGCATTTGAACCCTGTAGCAGAGGTTGTGGTTGTGGATCCAAGGCTCCTTCTTTCCACAGCCCAAAGTTGCCATCCCCACGGAGGAGGTTTAATTCCTTAAAGTGGGGCTGGGGAGTAGGGACAGCTCAGACTTGTCTGTCTTGTAGCAGCTAAAACAAAGAAATGAAGTTGTTTGCCAGATTCAGCTGTAACCAGTGAGCACTTTCCATACCTTCTGCTCCCCTGAACAGGAAAATTTCCTTTGACTCTGGGGAGCTTGTGCCGTGCAAGTGTCAGACCGGGTATCCTGGGGAATTTGCAATGGCAAAGTCCAAAGAAGAGGCAGTTGGTGCAGTGAATCTGCTGAAGCTTCTGTAAGGTTTAATGAGACAGACCTGAAGAGACAAACTGTTCTTGCAGAGATGATGGGATCGGAGGCTGCAGAATCCAGCCTGCCCCTGAGTCTCCTGAAGTCGGTGAGCTACATGGGAGGAGGGGATCGAGGGGTATCTGCTGCGTGTCAGTCTTTATAAAAACACTAACTGAGCAATTTTCACTATCCCTCAGTGCTTGCCTCTTGCCATACTTTGTATTTCTTCCCCTCACAGCAGTGCTGAGCTGCTGAGGGTCAGGGGCCAGTGCTTGGCCCTGCTTTGCCGTATGGATCCCCTCGAGCAGCCCCTGGAAGGGCCATGGCCTTGCTTGGCTGCAGGCAGCCACAAGTGTGCTGGCTTTCCAAGGTTTTGATTTCCAACCTGGCTGGCAGCAGTGGGGATTGAATTATCTGAATTATCTTCTCAGAGTGAAGGCGTTTGTGCACTGGCCACAGTGCTGGGAGCAGCTGTGATGCCTGACCCCGGGACAACTTTGCTCTCGTGCCTATGCTGAGAAGTCAGATCTGGTTCATCTGGATCTGGCTCTGGGCTCAGTTTAATTAATCTTTTCTTCAAAGCAGATTTATTGCTTTGGAAAAAAAAGTAAATTGTTTTTGCAGGTTTTTTTGTTTGTTTCAGTAGCTGGCTGGGAAACAAGAGAAATTAGGTGGATTCACGTGGTTTTCACTATAAAATCTTTATTCAAAAAAATCCAGTCTATTGGGTATGAATTAAGAAGCTGTGACATAGACTGTTCCCATATTTTTCATGAACCTAGAATTACATGTTCTGCAAAATGGGAAGCAATGATAGAAATAAAAGTTCACTTTACAACCCAGTAAATGAAGAGAGATGACTACAGCTCAGAGCCCCTCTGTCCTCTCCCTGGAAGGCCCTGAACACACCAAATATAAAAAATTAAAGCACTGCTATTTCCATTTGGGATGTGTGTGCACATGCTGTCTGCTGTGTCAAGAATATCCACTGCACCTGGGATATGATGGATTTACTACATCTGTCTGGAGCTGGGGTTTCACGTGCTGGATGAAATTGCACAATGTTGGTTTTTTCATGGATGCATATGAGCTGCATGCATTGAGTTCATTCTGACCAGGACTTCTGAGGTTTCGTATGTCCCAAAATTCTTGCACAAGTTTGCTAGCTGTCTCTTCTTGCACTGAGACAAAATTTCCAGACAGAAAGGAAGATCTCTGTGGGGAACCCTGGGAGGGAAATAACCTAAAACTGAAGCTGTGATCAGCGAATTAGGTCAGGGCTCCTCTTGGCCATGTAACTGCAGGAATCGGAGCTGGGCCTTTGCCCACGTCTTCAGCTAATGCACTGCCCTTTTCTTTCAGCCTGGGTGGTCAGAGGTCTGCTTTTTCATGTCGTGCCCTCCCCCTTAAGGTTTTTAGGTGGGTTTGAGTCTGAAAGACACGTTCATCCAAGTGCTGGCTGAGAGGTGTCCCCCACCTCTGTCCTCTCGCGCCACGGGCTGACTGCAGAAGTTACTTGCAGCAACGGGAATACAGACGTGTGACAGGGATGATATCCCATCCCGAGGAGCTGGCAAAGACCAGCTTTTCCTGCATGGCCGCTCCATCTCCTGTCGCCCATGTGAGCACAGTGCGGTGAGTCTCTGTCCTCTGCGGTTCATGCCACCCTGAGGTAACATAGAATCATGGTTTGGGTTGGAAAGGGCCTTAAAGCTCATCCAACCCAACACCCAGCTATGGGCAGGGACACCTTCCACTAGACCTGGTTGCTCCAAGCCCCATCCAACCTACAAAGAAACGTGAAGGACTTGGGGGTTCTGTGAGAGCTTTAGAGCTTTTACTCCCCATTCAATGATGTTTCCTTCACTCAGCACACCCAGGCTTTGCACAAGCACCACCAAACTCACACGGTGTGAGGGCTAATCCTTCCCTGCCGGAGATCAGCAGCACTTGGGACCTCCCAGAGCTACCCCAAAACCTCTCTGGGGAACAGAACACGCCTGGGGGTCAACCTGAGGCTTGTGAGAGCTAAAGATAAAAGCGCCAAAGTTCACAGTGGAAAAAGGACTTCTCGCATGACTAAGGGCTGTCTGCTGCCCATAGTTTCCTACCACGATAACTGGAGGGTGGGCTAATTCAGGGCAGAGATGGAGGAGGAGACGAGGGGGAATGTAGGAACCAGAACTGGGACCATGACATCATTGTATTTTCTTCCCTGGTGTTGCTTAGAGCATGTGGCTATGTTTATCTGAAAACCTCATCCTCGCCTATGTAATTTGAGCTCAGTTTCAGGGATTTAGCATGTTTTGGAAACCACATATTAAGAATACAATTTGTCTATGTAATCCTTTCCTATTTTTGTGGGACACAGACAAAAATGTCAGCACAGGAGTTTTATGTTGGGGGAATAATTCAAATTAATATAACTATCTGTAAATCCTGGTGGAAAGTCCTTTTTGTCAGCAATGCAGAAACACCAACTAAGAGGGTTTGCCCTTACACTTTTAAAGTTCCAGGCCTGCATGGGTCCCGAGGAATTTTAATCTCCCATTTGATTTGGAAGGGATTTTATGAGCATAAAAATCTCTGCTCAGTTTTCGAGGCACACGTTGAGGTCTCAGCTGTTCCCTGTGCTGAAGCGTGGCTGCTTTTCAGATCGGGTTGAAATGACCGAGGAGATAATAATGGGGATGTTGAATTTAGAGTTGGCTGGGAAGCACTGAGGAGCACTGGGATCTGTGCACCACCAGGCTTGCTGCTGCATGAGGGACAATTCTACTCTTGGTTGCACAGGCATAACTTGGGCTCGTTTCTGAAACACGGGCATCTGATCTCACTGCAGCTTATTGACTTTAATGGAGTTTATTCTTTTAATTTTTACAATGGTGTAAGGGAGAGCAGGGTTTGGCTGGAAGCCATGATAGTGCTGCGTTGGCAGATGGAGTGAGCGAAATGTGCGGAATCAAACCCACTGCAGGGAAGGTGCAAGTTTTGCAAAACCCAAAGCCTCGTTTGCCGGTCCAGGTTTCTTGTTTTCCAGGGTGACTAGAAGGGAGCCATCCCTCCCCAGCATGGACTCAGTGTGCAAGGCCACATGTAGAAACGAGGAGCCTGGGGGCTTATTCCCACTTCCCGTTCTTGTTTTCCTACCGGCTCTTTCTCCATGCTGAGCTCTGCCTGTTGATAAGATACACTGCGTTGTCAAGCGCTTCTTGACGAGACCCATGCTTATCCCTTCCAGGGTGATAAAGACCAAACAGAAGGAATGGGCGAAGCTGTCATTCCCGTGGAGAAGGCCAGCATGTGGCCCCTGGCTCGTGGTGACACGTTCTGACTGCAGCAGTGGAGGCAGCAGTCTGGGCTTTCACAGGAGCAGTAGCTGTACTCTGTGGCAAGAAAAGATTTTCTCCTTGGTGCCAGCCGCCTAAATTTCCCCCTTTAAACACAGATCAAAGAGGTTTAAAGAGGTGATGAAGGATGAAGTCTTGCTTGTAGCTGTAGTAGGAAGAAACTTATATGTGTATAAGCAAGTGAGGTGGGGGGAAGGAGAGGATCTGACCATGCATGTAATTTCCTAGTGAGTTTTATTGCTATTAATATATTAATTCCATTGCCACTGCATAGTCTCTCCACTTCCCTTGTTGCTGGCAGCGTCCTTCTCCAGAAGCAGTTGCATAGGGTATGATCCCTCCCCATTACACCTTATTGCCGGCCCTTTTTGATTTCTTACGCTTCAAAGCCTGGCATAAGCCCTGAATGTGACCTTTAAAATGCATTCAAAAGATGTTTAATCATTATCTGTAACTCTGCTTAGCCTCGTTATCTGTATAAATGCCCAGTAATATCGTAGAGTACTATCATTTTGTACATATATTTAATTATCTCTTGCTTTATATTTGGTCTGATGAATTTTAATCCAGCAGATGCTGTTAGCCGATCACTGTGTTGGGCTTGGACACGATCTCCCTGTCTTACTGCAAATACAATGTGTTTGTACTCATTGAACACGCTGTGACCCACGCATACGTGTACAGCACAGATGTGCTTTTCGGGTGCATGGCACATGGAGAACAAGGGGAGGCACCTCAAAGAGTGGGCCTTAGCTGCTCTCCGGGCTGTGTTTAACTGGTAGCCTTGCACTTGGAAGAGATTTCCTTTATTTGGCAGTCTTTGTTCTTTCGTACCGTTCCAATTTGTTTTCAACACAGCCTGAATGCAATTGAATGGCTTCTTTTATTTCGATGCAAAAAAAATGTCTGGTTTACATGCCTCCTGAGGATTAGGCAGTGAATTAAAAGCAAGTGGTTTTAGAGAATCACAAATAATGCTTTAACCTCCCTCCCCACTGAAACCAATGAATGATTCTCTAAATAAACAGATTTTCCTTTGTATATGTTGGGCTGGATGAGACAAGAGGCCTTCCCCCAGCTGGCCTCCTCCAGCCTGTGGCTGAACCCCCGTGGCATGTGAAAGTTACGGTGTGTTTACCAGAGTTCATCCTCCCTAGTAATAGGGAGCTGCTGAATTGCTTCACACGTGGGTCACCCAGTCATTAGGGGCGGTTTTATTTTAAGTTTCATAAAGAGTTTAGAGCAGGAGTGTGCCTCCCTGGCTCTTTGACTATTTTTAGTTAATCTCTGCGACTTCCCTACAGCTCTGCTCCCCTTAATGCAGCTTATACTAATAGGCAGAGACAGTCACTGGGGACGTTAATGACTTGTCTGTTGAGGTCTGTCACTTGCTGGCGACTTACGTAGTCAGGTTGTTGTTTTACTCCCTGGAGCACTCCAGGATTCTTTATCTGAGCCTCTCTCCTTGTCTCATTGGGATTGCGATGGACATTTTAGCTGCAGGTGCACTTCAGGAAGCACGGAGATTACTGCATAGTTTGGTGGGGTGTTTTTTTACCTCCTCGCACGTGCTTTGTAGGGCCACTTGTTGGAGCAGAATTAGAAAAACTTGCTCCTCTGATATCCAAGGACTCTGTTAGGAGAGAACCAAGCAGGTCTTGTATCGTGAGGGTTTAAGTCCAAATGGATTGTATGAGGGATGACAAAAATATTGTGAGGAGGAGAGGTGCTGACAGTTTGGATGATATGAGTCTTGTAGCTCCTCTCTTACTGCAGTTCTCTTAAAGGGTCTGTCAACAATGCTCAGACTTTTGGATGATTTCCCTTCAGTCAGGTTTTCCTTTTGCATTAACCATCACGATGCGCCTTTTGAGAGAGCATCTTGGGAAAAATTGGGATGCTCTAACTCATTCACCCTTAAGGCTACTGGATTTTCTGAATGGATAATGCTGATTTTGGTTTTGTTTGGGTTTTTTGTCTGTTTGTTTGTTTATTTTTTCTAATGAAGAAGTCAGGGGTGCCTGTCAGAGAGGTTTCATTCCTGTTAGGTGGAACTCGGGCATCAGGAAGATGCTGCAGAAAATTGTCACGGGTGAGCAAACTACTACCTACAGTCTCTGGTTTTGGTCTCTGTTGCCACAGTAACTTCCAGTGCTGCTGCCCACTTAACACTGCTTAATTTGATTGCAAAGACCAGGCCTTCAAGGAGAGACGTTAAGCTGTGCTTATGGGTTGAAATTGGGAGACTGTTGATAAGTTTCCCCTACCATCTTGTTCTGCAAACAGGTACTTAGCCCGTGGTGTATAACTATGCTGTATTTTACAACTCTGTAAACTTACAGAGCTCTCTGGCTCTGATACCCAGATGAAGTGGGTCCACTTACGGTTCAGCTGTTCTGTGTATTCTATGTAGTCTCTTCAAGTTGTAGCTGGATGTATCTTACTACAAGTCGTGTAGCTGATTTTTATCATATCAGGCCCATTTTACCTTTCATCCTGGAAAGACAGTAGAAAAAAACATGGAAGTGATGCAGAATTGATAAAAATAAAGTACAGAGCTTACAGATGCCTTATACTGCATTCGATAGCTGTAAAAGTCCAGAAAATGTAGAATAATACACCCGCTCGAAATGGCCTTTCTTCGTGGGTAAGTGGATTTGGTAGCAGTAATGGTTTCAAATCTGCCTGACCTTTAGGGAAGTTTGAATATGAATCCAGACTGGCTTTGAATTAGGCAGTGGAGCTCTTCTTGTTGTGTCTAAATGTGAATCGAGATCTGAGCCTTGGGACTTCAGTTCTGTGTCTAAACACAGCGGTTGCTAAAGAGATGAAGTAATGCCTGCAAGAGCAGTTGAGTGATGTGTACACTCTCACACAGGTGCTGGAGTGAAGACAAAACACACAAGTGCCCTTACCCAGTGATGGAAGCCTGAAAAAATAGGGGAATCAGAGGGCTTGGTGACAACTGACAAGCAGGGTGTCATGGATTAACCCTAGCCAGCAACCAAGGACCACGCAGCCCCTTGCTCACTCCCACACCAATGGGATCAGGGAGAGAATCAGAAGGGTAAAAGCTGGAAAAATCATGGGTTAAGATAAAGACAGCTTAATAGGGAAAGCAAAAATTGCCCACTCAAGCAAAGCAAAGCAAGGAATTAATTCACTGCTTCCTATGGGCAGACAGGAGTCCAGCCATCTTCAGGAGAGCAGGGCCCCATCACACGATGGTTACTTGGGAAGACGAGCACCATCACTCCAAACGTCCCCTCTTTTCCTGCTTCTTTCCCCCAGCTTTATGTGCTGAACACGATGCCATACGGTCTGGGATATTGCTGTCCTGGCTGCGTCTCCTCCCGACTTCCCATGCACCCACAACTTCCTTGCCAGTGCAGCAGTGTGAAAAGCAGAAAAGGCCCTGGCTCTGTGTAAGCCCTGCTCAGCAATAAAAAACCCCTCTATATTATCACCCCTGTGCTCAGCACAAAGCCAAAACACAACCCCATACCAGCCACAGTGAAGAGAATTAACTCTACCCCAGCCAAACCCAGGACAGGTACCCTGGGGAGCAGGGGGAGAGTGGGTAATTAGAGGGATGCAGTGTTGCCAAGCTACAGGATTTATAGGAGCGCTGGGGTAGGATGTATAGGAGGAGGAGTGACAGTGCAAGTGAAGGGTAGTACAAAATGCAGCAGCGTAGAAGTGTTATGGGTAAAGAGAAGTGCTGTGGTATCCTTGTGGGTGGAAATTCCAGCTCTAATAATAAATGTAGTAGTAGGATTGTACTACAGGAACACCCCCTCCTTCCCCCCCAGGAAATATTAAGTGAGATTAAAGAAGCTGAAAATTTAGGACAGGTATTAATAGCAGGAGATTTCAACTGTCCATACATAGAATGGGTCAGTGCCTCATCAGGATGAGATGCAGCGAGAAAGTTTTCGATGGAGTAAGTACATAGTTGCTTCCTAGAACAATTAATCCTAAACCTTGCAAGAAAAGATGCTATTTTGGATTTAGCCTGAAGTGGTGCCAGGGCCAGGAGGAATTAGTGGCCGAGCTCATTGCTAAGAAGCACAATACAATTAGTTTTAACATCACAGCAGGAAAAAACAAGGCACGTATCTGTATGTGGATATTTAGTTTCAAGAGAGGGGTAAAGTAAATATGAGGGTGCAGTTTGAAAATGCAAGAAACCTGCATGCAGCCTGGAGGCTGTTAATAACAGTGTATTAGAAGCTAAAAAACCCCAGCTGTCCCCTAAATCACCTGCAGAATCAGTAGGAAAATTAAGCAGCGTATCACAGGAGATGCCTGGCATCTGAGAAATGGAAATCTGGTTCAAATGAAGAGAACGAGAAGGCTGTAAAATCTATCAGGTCAAGTGTAAAGAGAAAATTGGGTTTTCTGATGAAGCCGAGCTCCTTTGGGTAGTCAGATGCCACAGGGACGGTGAGGAACTCCAGACAGACCTCATTAAAATGACTGAGTGTCAAAAATGAGATATATGAGCTCCAGCGTAGATAAATGTATGGTAATCCATCAAGGGAAAATTAAACCATGCCTTCATGATGCTAAACTCCAGAACTGGGAGTTACATCTTGGGGGAGAGATCTTGGAGTCATGATTGGCAGCTGTTTGGGGTCATGCGTTCGGTGTGCAGTGGCATGAGGTTCACGCGGGCCCGGCTCTCAGGTCTGTCCCTCTGGATGGTCCCTTCCCTCCGGTGTGTTGAACACACCACAGAGCTGCTGAGGTTGTGCAGGACAATGTCAAATGCTTTGTGCAAATCCAGGTAGATGATGTCTGTTGCTCTTCCCTTTTCCAACAACGCAGTAACCCCATTGCAGAAGGCCACCAAATTTGTCAGGCATCTGACAGCTACGAGATGATGGCAGCTGTTGACGCCTGGCAGCATAATTTGCCTTCTCATCAGTTTTACTTTACACATCGATCTCATGCAAATTCAAACGTTGCTGCCCTTATTTCCCTAAGGGTCAGAAAGGAAATGAGAATGGGGCTGGTTGGAGAAAGGCTGTGCAAAGAGCTCTATTTATCAGTATAGGAAGGGCAGGGCGTCTAGGATAGTGTGGAGGTAAACACCCCAGGTTATGTTGAAATCGTGTGTGGAAAGGGTAGAGTGAGAAAGAAGTTCGTGGGGAGGAAGTCTCAGAGTCCTGGTGTGGAGCTGACTGGGGGAAAGCAGGAGGGTGTATTATGGGGGTAATTCTACTGCCTTTATAGAGCCCAGTATGGTGGGAATTTAGGACCATTCACTTCCACACTAGACTGCAGTGCATACACATGGTATGTGTGCTTGTGTAGTAAAGGGGCATTAGCTGATTCCTTAATAAATCAGGATTTTGGTACTCTGCTGGTACTGGCTGTTCTAGAGGCTCCTAAAACAAACTATTTTGATGCTTAGTCAAATCTGAAAAGCAAACATATGAATCCTGCCTAATGCTGAAGCCATGAGAAGTCTGCCCACACCCAAAACTAATTTTGATACAGATAGGAAAGCAATTTCCTGATGAGAAAGCTCTTAATGGAGTGTGTTAATAGCAAACAGCCAGGAGAGGGTCGTGGGCTCTGGTGCAGCTAAGCAACCACTCTGGGAAGCAAAAGGAGGATGTGTTATGGAGGGTTGTGCAGTGGCTGGGGCAGGGATGGCATTTCAGGATGACCAAGACCAAACGATGGAAGAGACCCCCTTTGGTTGGTGGCTGTTCAGCTGGTGGATGGCCTCAATGGTTGCTTGTCATGTAGAGCAGAAGTGCAGCACTCCTGGCCACTGCTGGTGTGATGTTGGGGTCAGCTTGGAGTTCCTTGGCCAACCACTGCAAGAGAGAAAGAAGAGGTGTGGGTGTGGCTGCATTGTGATCAGTGTTGCAGTGCTCTGAAATGTGTTTCCAGGCAAGAGGCATTTCATTTCCCACTTGTCTGTCCCTATGTTTGATCAGAGGACTTGGAGTCCACCAGGCCAAGCAGCCAGAGGTGGAAAGCCTCCAGGAAACTCAGCGTTTTCCCTTGGCTTCCCCTGTTGTTTTTACTTTCTTTCTCTCGGTTTGCAGTAATTTTTATTGGCAACCCTCACTCCCTGTGAGGGCTGAAATGCTGAGGTTGGGGATAACCTTAGAATCCATAGGAGTCCAAATTGGATGTTCCCATCTCCGCTGAGGGGGCGGGAGCTTCCTAACTCCCTGTAACCTGTGTGGTGTGGCTGACCTTGAACTTCAGGTCTGTGGTACCTGGCTGCCTGTAGACCTTTGTCAGCTGTCTGGTTTTCAGTGGAAGCCCTCCTGTAAGAGTCAGCTTGCTCATAGCAAACTAATGAGTCATGCAAGCATGGAATTTCTTTCTGCCTTACCTTAGGATCAGGTTGTTGCATAAGCGAACTCCACAACTTTCCCAGATGAGGTTTGCTCTGGCATCTCTTCTCTCATGGGAACCTTCGGGGTTTTTTTGTCTTCTCTGAGCTGCCCTGAGAAATGCAGGCAAAAATACAGCTCCTCTGGGTGCAGGGGGTATTCCCTGTCTGCTGCTGCTGGCTCCTGCTTGGACCCATCATCTCCACACCCCTCAGAACAGCGACGCTCCATTGTGCCTTGCCCCACGTAGCCTCTGTGAGTCAGTCTGTGAGCTGCGTGAGGATGAACCCTGTGGTGGGTGCCTCTCATCCCACGATGGAAATCACACCAGGGTCCTGCTCTCCAGGATGCGTCACGGTGTCTCTATTTTGGGAACCAGTCGTACGAATGAGAGTTTGAAGATTGCAGTGTGCATCGAATCTAGGACGTGTGTTTGGCTCTGGCAGGGAGATGGAGGCTGGTTTGCTTTTCATCGTGGGGATGATGTCCTCTGCTCATCCCTGGAGCTGTTCCCATGCAAAGCCCCCACCCTGTCTGCAGAGGCCATCCCAGCCTGGCTCTGTGGAGAGCTCTAGACTGCCTCAAACATGGGCATGCAGCAGTGTAACCCCTCATCTCCTAACCATGTCCCAACCTGGGGGAAGGATTGTCACCCTTCAGAAAGCGATGTGTCACAGTATCTATTTATATAGAGTCTTCCATTGTGGATGATTCTTACTCATCTAACTTCACTTTTGGAGGCAGTTCTGTCCTTACATTTCAGGCCCAGTTTTTGGTTGACTTTGTAAGCTGGTAATGGCCTCACCATGAATTCATTTGGACACAGTGAGAAAAGGTCTCATGGGACCGAAGATTGCACCTGAGCCGGAAGCACCAACATAAATCCGTAGGATATACTCTCTGAAATCCTGTGGGGGATACAGCAAATCTCAGTTTCTTTATGCCTGCAGACTGTAAAATGAAATGGTACTTCTGGTCCAGGCGCAGAGAGTAGGGAACTATTTAAATAACTGGTATCCTCTGAAGACTACACAGGAACTGCAGGCAGAGACACAGAATTGGAAATGTGATCATAGTATCCAGAATTGTATCTGATGGCTACACTTGTCCCAGACTATATACAAGACTTGCTTTGTCTGTCACAGGTATTATCCTGCTTATCTCTAGGTTGTGGCAAGAGATGTAAAACTTCCTTTTTTAATGGGAGAACAAGGACAGTTTAGTTAACCAAATTTTACTGACCCAAACTTGGTTTCCCCGAGACGGAAGAGACTGGTGCCAGCCAGTGTAGCACTCCCATTCCCTGTGGAGCTGAGCAGAAATGCACTCAACCAGAAGCTTGAAATGTGCTTTCAGTAGAGAAAGTGTTAGTAATCTTGGAAGAAAATTATTTTCTGCCCTTTTTAGAAACAGAAATTCAGCTATGCTGTTCTGTGCAACACAAGTTTTGCCGTGCCAAGCCTGAGCTTTCAGCTCCGTTCCCCAGCCCTGGAGTTTGTGGTGGGAGATGGACACACAGAAGAGTCTTGGAGTCTCCATCACTCTGCGTTTGGTGCTGCTGACTGTTGCCCTTGCTGAATCGCAATGACACATCTGGTGGACCTTCACCTGAACGGTGGTTCATAAGCTTAGGTCTCTGGGGATGGATGTATTTCATTAGTGAAAAGGCAGTAGTATTTCCAAAGGGGGGAAGATCTCCAGGGATCCCTCTGCCAGTTCATCTGAGGTAGGTTTTAACTCCAGCTCCAACTTGGCCTTGGCCCCCTGAGATGAGATTTCTTTGCTGAACCTATTAAAAGCCAGATTAAGATCTCTAGCAGAGGTCATTTAGAAAACAGAGCGAGAATTCTAAGGAATACTTGTTTTCCTCTCAATCCTCAAAACAATCTGGGGAATGCGTTTGGAGTCAGTTTCTGAACTTAACCCTCTCGTTCCCTGGGAAAATATTCCGTGAGCTGCCCTCGTGCCTGGAACGGCGTGAGCTGGATCCCAGCTCTGACTCCCCAAGCCACGTCGATTTTCTGGAGCACACAGCAGGGTTTGTGTTGTGTGGGGGTTATGCCACGAGGAGAGGGTGACTAAACCTGATGGGTTTGCAGTTATATAAATTGGCATCAGCCTGTACTGTTGTGTGCACAGCACAGGGATGACTCAGAGGCAGGAGCCGCGTGTCGGGGATTGGCAGCCCGGGGCAAAGCTGATGGATCCATGTTGGGTCTCCTTGGGTGCCCCCTCGTCTGCCAGGGGTGCTGTGGGTGCTTGCTTCTCCCGCTTTAGGGAACAGGGAGGTTTAGTACTGAGCCTCTGGGGCTGCAAACAGGTCAAACAGTGAGTCAGCATTAGGTGGAAATCCGATGTCGTGTATGTGGGCTGTTGAAATACAAAAGAGCTGATAGGAAAATGAGCCTGTCTCTCCATGGTGGCAAGTCCACCTGTCTGTGGGAGGTGGGATCATGTTTAGATGCAATGATAAAGGATGGGCTAGGAGTGGAACTCAGCTGCGAGCCCTATTGAGCTTAGGAACCAGCCCAAAAGCCTGGCGTGCCTTGTGTTCTACAAAGAGATGCCTACTGATTTCATTCTAAAACCAGCTGTATCAATTGCATCCTATCCATAGAAATGTGTGCAAAACAGCCTTTTTTTCCTTTTCTTTTTTTTTTCAAAATCAACTCTTAGTGCATTTTACTCCTTAGTTTGTTCGTACTCTAAATTAGTATGCGCTGGTGTTCTAAAATGGGAAGCCAACTCCATCAGAATCTCGTAAAGGAAAAGAATACTTTGTACCACTGAGAAAAATTTTGCTGGTAAGACTCCTCTCTAGCAAGAAAAAAAAAAAAAAGAAAAACAGAAGAGAATGTTTTACCCGGGACTCATTGTGTTCTTTATGGCAATCATCAATATTCAGAACTCATGCCTCCAAAACTGCAAGATCTTAAAAAAAGGGAAAAATTCTAAATTTTTATTATTCAAATTAACTTTCTAGGTTATGGAACTTAGATTTCCGTGCTTGAATTTTCTTTTTTTTTTCAGAGGGGATCAGGAGCTTATGTGAATAAAGAAAGGAGCATGCCATCCCACTTTCCCCCACCCTGCTTAGAAAGCTTTGCTGGAAGGCTCGCTCTGGGAGCCAGGGCATTTGGAAAAGGACCAGGAATCACAGGAGTGGGCAGTGCTGGCGCTGCCTCAAATCCCCTGCTAATAAACACACCAACTGAAGCCAGATGGTAAAAGTGCATTTTTATCCTGTTTTATGTGGATTAATGACTCCAATAAACATTTTTCTCCTTTGTATACGTTCAGGACAGCATTTGCGCAACATCTAAGGAAATTCAGTGAGCTTTCTCTGGCTTTCTCGGTGCCGCACTCAAAGCCTGACTTTGTCTGATCTGCCTCAACCTCCTCTCATATTTGCCATTTGTATGAGCCACAAGACTGCAGTGAGACAGTGGTTGCTGGTCCCTGAGGGGTCTGGTTCTCCCTTTATGTGTCTGTGTCTCCTTTCACCATAATAAGAGTTACTTGTGCATTTGGAGGGGATTCGTTAATGACCTGTGATGCTCAGTCGGCAGGGCCGCAGATTGTCTCTCGTCACCACCACGCTTTCTGGAGTGCTTTTGTCTGCATTAAGTTTCAGTGCATGGTGAAAACAAGTATTACTGCCTTCCTTTCAAGATGGGAAACCTGAACTGTTGCCTGTTGGGTGGGTAAATAACGTGAGCTGCTGCAAAGTAAGTGATTTATTGTGTGTATAGTCAGGGCACTGTGGTTCAACAAGACACCTCTCCTCAGCCGTGCTCTTGGAGGGGCTGTGGGTGTCCTCTTAACCTGGGCAGTTGCTGGGAAATGAGCTTAGCCTGAGAGGAGAGGTAATTAGGCTGACACAGGTGAGGTTATGTGTGCACACACTTCCCATGACTTTGTGAGCTCGTTTGTAACGTGAGAGTTTCTAAGCCCCCGATGTTGCATGTGGGAACTGGGCTGGTGGGGTGCTCAGGTCCATGAGGTTGGGGCTCAGACCCACCACAAGCCCAAGCCTTCCCAAAGCTGTCAGAAACAGCTGTGGAGGGAGAACATGGCAGCCTGAAGGCTTTGCTAAGCCCTTGTTTTGTCAAGGAGTCTCCCTGGTTGTTGTGCAGAGTTTGTGCTGGTACCTGCGATCACTGTGTTGCGTGCTCTGGTTTTCCATCAGCCCAAGCGACGCCCTCATCCCAGGGCTCACTCTGGGGGTGGTATATGGTGTCTGGGAATGACTCATCCAGCTGCTGTATGGCGCATCTACTCCTCTCCAGATGTAAAATTAAACACAGGCTTTTAGTGTTATCTTGACCCAGACTAATGTTGCTATTTTGGGGTTTTATGTCAGAGGCACAAAAAACCTGGAAATCACTGATGGAAAAGACCTATGAGATCATCCCTTCCACCCACAGGGTTGTTCCCTGCAAAATACTCTCCATCATTTTGTCCAAAGCAATCAAAATTCACTGTAGTGAGAGGGATCCTAACGCTTCTCCGGGGAACTCTTACGTCTTCCAGGATGCCAGGGAGGACTCAGTCATCCTCAATCTACAGTCCAAAGTTAATTTTACTTTGTTTAAACCTGCCTGTCCAAGTTCAAGACCCCAAGACTGGTCCTGCTCTTCCTGCTGTTCATACCCAGCACAGCACAAGAAGGTGAACACGGGCTGCTCAGCCACCTGTAATGGGGTGAGTTTGCAATCAACACTCAAATAATTGCCCTGGGCCTCTCCAGCTGTACCTCTGTCACAAGGGTGGTGTAGGAGGGTAAGCCTCATATCCCAGGGCCGCATCTCCTCCATCCCTCTGAGGCACAAACCTCCCACAGGGCATTTTTTATTTTGTTGGAATATCTCATTTGCTGCTTCATGGGATGTGCAGACCCAGACTGATAGCCCAGCTGTGTTTCTTATCAAAGAAAAAGGCAAAATTCCCACTGAATGGGAGTGGGCTGCTGCAAATGGGTGGTGGCTACCCAATGGGTTAGACCATGTCAGTATGTCCATGTGTTTGGGCTGCTGGGGACACCACCCCTTCCATCAAACCTCATTTCTGAGATGCTGCAGGCTGTTCACAACCTCTGCTAACGAGTACTGTAACATCACCGAGACGTCTGTTTTTAATATAAAATGCAGTTCCAAAAAAAAAGAGGTCCCCACATAACAGATTTTATAGATAAATTGGAAAAGAAAATAATCTCTGTCTGCAGGGCAGGGACTGTGTGTGCCAGCTCCCTGCTTCGGCCCAGCTCTGTGTCCCCTCTCACCCTCACATCCCCTGGGAGTGGAAATGGAAACCTCTGCTCTGAGAGTTCTGGCAGGACAAGTGGATACCAGGAGAAAGTTTTTGCCAGTACTTAGCAGGAGTCAGCTCTTGCTCCGCTGCAGCAGTTAAACACGAGTGCTCCGAGCCTGTACAGCCCTTCTGGCACTGGCTGAATAGGTATTTGTGGGTCGGTTTGGGTTTTTTTTTGCACTGGGGTCATTTTCTTCTTGGGCTTCTGAGCACTCATCTGTGAAACATGAAATTGCCTGACCTTGAAGCTCATCCCTGGACTGGTGAGATCCATAAGCTTGAAGAGAACAATATTTTCCTTCCTTTATACTCAGAGGAGTCTTCAGACTGCAATCACTCAGCAGATAGCAATTTTCAGCTGTCTTTCCTTTATGTCTTCAGTAAGATATGAACATCTTTGGAAAGTGTAAATTTACAGCCAAAACGATGCCTCACTCTGTGATCTTTCCTGGGCAAGCTTTATGTAGAGACCACAACTGCCACCTCTGAGGAGCAACAATATGAATGGTTGATGAATGGTGATAAATGGTTGCCCTGAAGGACCCATCCAAGATGCCTGGGATGGCTCCAGGCTGCACACAAGAGATGTGACAGGACAGGCTGTTCACTGCCATCCCCTGGGGACATTTTGCCTCATAGTGATCCCAAGTAAATTGAGATCCCAGAGCTTTGCCAGGGCTGGTGCAGCCTCTCTCAAACATTACAAGATGCTGGTGCACAAGTGGCAGGAGGGAGGAAAAGGTCCTCGTGTCCAGGGAGAACTCTGATTCATTTTGAGCATGTGCTAGGGGACAGAGGTGTAGAGTGAAAAGAGTCTTTCAGAAAACCACCTTTTGCTCTTGCTAAAAATTCCAGTATTTTTACTGAAATCTGCTTGACCTGCTGCTAGTCCCCAGGATGCAGCTCTACCTTCTTCCCATACAGCTGCCTCCTACTAGCCATATTCCCTCATCTCGCTTCCATTAATCTTTCCATATTCATCTGACCTTCTAGTGTCTCATTTATTTTGCTCTGTTTGCATTTATTTGCTCTGCAAATTCCTCAGGCCAGGAGCTGTCTCTATAAAGCACGTAGTGATTGTCCAGTAGAATTTCAGTGTGTAATGTTTTGAGTCCAAAAAAAAAGGCAGCTCCAACCTTATAGGCTGCTTTTACAGGTTGCTCTCCATTTAACTCGAGCCAACTTTTTAAAATAAAATTAACTCCTGTAACAAAATAATATAAACATCAAGTCTCATCAGAATTTGGCTCTATAATAACTGGAAAATGTGGGAAAATATGCAAAAATTCTGTTCTTCATATCAAGCACAAACACTTGAAGCATACTGGGTTATTTGTCATCACTGCCAGGCTCTACGGTGCCTGCATCCATTTCTTACCACCCACAAGAGCTGCTTTCAGAGTAACCAGACTGAGTCATTAGTGTCCTTAGCTGCAAATTTTGCTCTTTGAGCTTCAAGCTGCTTCTTTGCGTAGTGCATTTGTGCCGATTCACTGGGGCGTGGATCATTCGTTTTATCGACACATCCACGGGACAAAGGGCTGAGTGGAAGTGAGCCTGGGGTTGGGATATCGAACCTCTTGTCTCTGGAATCGTTGTGGCGTGCCCTGGGCTGGCAGGGGACAGCAGCCATCCCAAGCCAGTGGCCTTTGTGCAGTGATTTGGAGGTCATGACTGCGCTCAGAGCAGCCGGGTGTCCGTGCTGCGGAAAGCTCACCGGAGGGACGTATGGAAGATGCTCTACTGCTGTTGGCCATGCAGGGACCTTGCCTCTGGGGGATAACGGGGCTGGTTCTCTCTCCTGTGCCCTGCTGACAGGCCCACTGCCTGCAGCACTGTGCAGACAGACTTTTGCCATGGCATCGTAAATTCTGGACCAATTATTATTGTTCTACTCATGGAAAACTCAGCTAAATCGGAGCAAAACCCTTCCTCATTTCCTACGTTGTGTCAATTTCCAACTAACAGTGGGACCGTGAAATCTCTTGAGTTTTATTCTAAAATTACTAAACAACCAAGAGGCCGAACCCTTGCTTTAAGTGGAAAGAAAATTTTAGCTTTACTGCTGTTTCTTGCAGTGATTCCTCGCATTCCTGTGCCCAAAAATATGACTGTTCAATGTGTCTATTTCCATACCAGTAAAACAAGGATCACAACATCTCTTACTCAGAGCAGGATTGTGAGCTTGAATGAATTAGTATCTCCGAAGTGCTCCGATGGTAGGTGCAAAGTCTTTCCATAAGAACTCACCATTCCAGCTAGAGAACAGTTTTGTGTGGTGAATGCTGAGGTGAGAAAGGTGCGAAGCCAATTTAACTTCCAAATTCTGAGGGCCTGGATGCAGCACCAGAAGATCTGTGAATTCAGGCCCCTGATGCTGAGTGGTTAATCAGGATCAGACTCTTCCGTGTTCTTGCTGAAACCAATCAGACTATGCGCATAGTAATGCAGTGCTGCTCAGAAATCATGGTAGACACAGGTTCTGTGAATTACTTTGTGTCCTAGACATCTTGAAAGACAAAAATAATTCTTCAGCCTTTATCGACAGGAACTCTTTTTCTGGGAGAACCTCTTAGTTGCTGATTGAAAGCTTTTTACCCTACAAAAAAATAGCAATCTCGTCAGGAGTTGTGGAGTTCAGCACGGTGTTAGCACTGCAGCAAAAGCTCTTTTGCTGTTTGAAAGTTGGAGTTCTTCGCTGGGCCCACGTGTTTATGATGACTAATTTCCCACTCTTATCTAAGAGTTACTTAATCTAAGAGTTCCCAGTGGGATAAATGGAACAGGAGTGAGGGCGACAGTGTGCAGCTGTCAAGGTGAAAAGAGAGAAAATACCCACATATTGCACTAGGCAGGCTCTTAAAAAATGTTCTGGCTTTGCCAGAAAAGATAAGGGTCCCCCTGTAGCTGCAAAGTTTCCAGGAAAGAAACTGTAAGTGCTGCAGAAGTTGGAAAAATGGTCATATACGCTGCGTTTTGGGAATATTTTCCAGCCTGTGGCACTGCTGCTTCATGCCCCTGGTGCTGCTCGGTCTCAGTGACACAGACAGAGCCTGCCAGCCTCGGTTCCCTCTGAGGAATGGCAGGAAAACACACCCCCATATCCTTGGGGATGCTTTGGTGCTGGGCTGCTGGATGAAGATTCACACACACCGCTGACCATGGATATTCAGGGATCTAAGGCAACAAGTGTGTTCCTGGATATTGGTCTTTTCCCCCAAATCCGTTGCATCCCACTTGGGAAGAGTAGGGAGCCGCAGGGAAAATGTGACCTACTCATACAAATAACTCTTGATTCCAGCTCTGAGGGGTGTGAAGCTGTGAAAGAGAATGCTGCAGCTCAGGGTTCGTTATCTGGAGGACATGGGAGTTGTCCTTAAAACTATCGCTTCTCTTGATGGGTATAAATGATTTCCCCCCAATTCTGTTGGCAGCTTATGATTTGTTGGAAGCTCTCGCTACAGCAGAATCCTCAGGGATTCCTGAATTAACTTTTAAATCAAGCAGAGGAATGGGGTCCGATATCACCCCTCTCATTGATCAGGTTAGGCACTGCCTTTGTTTCACTCCTGACTCTTTTAAATGGATTGGGATTGTCAAACTTGTGTTCCTGGAGCGAGCCATGTCAATAACCAGCATTTATGTGGGAATGTAGGGCTGAATATGTGTTTTCCCATAAAAAGTTGAGTATTTTAGCTCAAGAACCACAGACAAAATGCAGCAGCCTCATTTAAATCTGCAAAGACCCGATATTAGCTACAAGACTGTGGTGTGTTACACCACACCTCTGAATAGATGTACTTTTATAGAATACCTCACGCTGAAAATCTAATTTATTGGAGAACAGTTATCACATTACCAGCCTGACTGATTTTTTTTTTTTTTGGTGAAAAAATGTGTGTGTAAAAGTCTAAACGCTCCTATTACAATAATTAATTATCTGCAGAAAACTGACAGCACACAAGAAATTATCAAGAAAGAACATTTAGACATCATCTGTCTTCCTAAAAACACTTGTCTGAGTGTATAAAGAAGAATATTATTTCAGTGTAGATGCTGGCGGCTTGGAATATATTTTTCTGCCTTCTCTTTAAGTGCATTCTTGCTACAATTTTATATATATATATATAAATATAAAAAATGCCTAAATGGATAAAAGATATATTGAATTTTTAACTGGAGTGATTCTCTGGAGAAGATTGATTTCCCTGCTGCCTCAGATGCAGTTTAATTTTTGTGTTACTTATGAAATAATGAGAAATAGACTTTAATGGGGAGAAGCAATGGCACAGAGCACTGGTGATGTTGCAGAGCGTGGGTCAACAAGGAGCCTCGCCTCGGGTATTTATGAGCTGTGACAGTGCCACAGGGATTGCAGTTTGGAGAAGGAAACATTGCCAAAGCCAGAGCCAGTGGAGCAGACACCCAGCCACCTATAAATCTGTGTACTCTCACTCCTTATTAGCTGAGGGTCAGGGCTTATTAATTATAAATGACTGGATGATGACATATCTCGTAAAAAAGAAAGCAGCTTATAGTGAAACTTGATAGCTTTACATTAGGCAAGATGGAGATGGGTCTTTTACAACCCAGCGTGGGGTTAGAAGAGTAAAATTTACTCCTGCTTAGAGGGTTGTACAAACTGAGAACATCCATGTTTTTTAAATAGAAAATCAGCAGTGGATTAGCCCTGTGCCAGTCATTTCCAACAGATTGAAAATTACAGGAGGGAAATAAACAGCATCTGGTTCATTTTTCTTAGGAAACCAAGAAAGCCAAAACAAGAAATGGACCGAAGGAATCCCAGGCAAAGAAAAAAAAAGGTCAGTCATGTAGATTACACAGGGTGCACAGAGAAATCCCCAAATGTGCCTGTGATGACCACTTTCCTGGCTGACACAAGGCAGAGCTCACACTGCAAGCATTACCTCTGACAAAGAGCAGAAGGCAATAGCAGTTTACACCATCACTGGCCCAGTGTGGAATAGGGAGCAAGGGGATGGAAACAAGGCTTGAGAATAGCCTCTTTTGTTTAAGCCAGCCTTGCTCTGGGAGCCAGGGTGCCACTGAACTAAACTCTCAGAACTTTGTAAAACTTCTGTCCACTAAAATCTTTGGCTCATTACACAGAGCTCAATATCAGGGTCTGAATTAAATCCATTTATAGTAGCTTTGGAGGAGATCAGGGCTGGGTGGAATGCCTTTAGCAAAGAAACTGAATGTTAATAACCATCCCAGCCAGGCCTGTGCAAACAGTTAGCCAAAGAAAGTAACAGTGAAATGAAAAATAAAGCACCTATTCCTCCTGCTTTGCCCATGTAAGAAGTCTAGGTTCAGCCCTGAATTGATCCGTATATATGATCTGAGAATCAAGGGCCTGAGTCATATGTCTGAGCATGGCAAGATCAAGTGAAATTTATTCTTAGAATGAATGTTATCTTTTGTTTTCGAAACATTTTCAAGAATAAGATAAAGACTTCTGTTGCCTTGGTATAACTTTCAAACCAGGTGCTCCCCTAGTGTTCTCAATGCCTCCCTCCAGCATGTTCAGAGATGCTTATACATAAAATAATGAAAAGAAGAAAGAAAAGAAGTCAGTGTTCAGACACATTAATGGTCACACATAAAAGAGTAAGTGAATTTGTGAAATATTCTCACTTTTTTTTTCAAATCGTTAAGAAAGACTGTGCTGATGCCAGTAATAAATAAAAACCAGCTGAGCACATTTTGGAGTTACTGTGGAGCTTTTCATCACCAGAAAAAGCCCAGCCCTGCTTCTGTAATTACGTGATGCATAGCACAGTTGTCTCACCCTTTTTTCTCCATATATGAACAACCACTCTGCCACACTTGCTGTATTTAAACAACTGATATCTCCAAATAATCACTTGGTGCTAATAACCCTCTTAAAAAATATTTATTGCAAATAATGACGTCCCTGTATCATTTGTGCTGCAAATGAAGATGCATTAGTTTCTGGAGAGCACCACCATCACCTTTCATCATGTCCTCCCAACACAGCGAGTCCTGACATCCCCAATGTGCTGTGTGAACTTTCACTGAAAGCCTGAACTGGCTTTAAAGAGATGCTGCAGCTGCTCTGAATCTTAGTGAGTGAAGTTAAGTCTCTGTAGCCACAGGTTGCTCTCTCCAAAGCCTTCCTTTCTGAGCAGAGATCTTTTATCTGATTGTATTTTTACAGTTGCCTGGCACACAGTCCCCTTTTCTTAGTGTGAATTTCAACATTCACCACCCAAACACAGACCCCAGAGTAGAGACAGAAAAATAATTCACTTCAATAGCTAAAAGATCAACGGTTGCAGAAAAGAAAAAAAAAGTCTTTTGGGGGAAGATTTGCCCAGATTGGTCCTTGTTGAAGAGATCTGGTGCTGTGTTTGGTTTAGGACAAAAAAAACAGTGCAGTTTCTGGGTCGTGACCACAAGTGGCTGTGTTACCATAGTTTAGTGACTCTCTCTTGTTGGCTGTTTGTTGGCTTCAGGATTTATCTGGTTTCACTTCCCACTGTGCAGGGAGAAGTGAGCACACAGCTGGTTACTGCAGCTCAGCTGTACCTCCCCGGGCAGTAAGTCCTTCATCCTGGGTGTACATCTGTGCCTCAGTACTGCCAGAGGGAAAACATCCGTTTTGGGCTCCATGGATGTGAATGTGCCCCTAAAACATTGATTCACTCACACACTGCTCAGGTGCTGTGGGGCTGAAGCACCGAGTGCACCAGCAGAAGCTGAGAAGACTTTGCTCAGCCTGGAGGGGAGATGACTCAAGGAAAACCTTTTTGCTGTCTACACACACCTAATGGGAGGATGTAAAGAGCAAGGAGCTCAGCTCTCCTCGGAGGTTTGTGGTGGCGGGACTAGGTGCCACAGGCACAAGTTGCAAAATGGGAAATTCCAGTTAGATGTAGGAAAAGCTTTTTTACCATGGATGTCATCAGATGGTGGAGGCTGTCCAGAGCATCTGGGGCATCTCCACCTTGGCGATGTTCAAAATTTGGCTGGACGTGGCCCTGAGCACAAGATCTAGTTGGATGTGCTTTACGTGGTGGGCTAGACTAGAGACCTCCAGGGTTACCAAAATTACTCTGTGACTAGTAACAAATCCCAGTGAAGATTCAAACCCCAGGAAGTGAATAGCATTTTTTCTCTGGTTGGTTCTCCCACCTTGTGTTGGTGGTCTGGGCTCATGGTATGACCAGTACTGTCTGGATTAGGGCAGATGTGGGTGTCTCAGAGGCACATGGAAATCACAGATGGGGCGAGGAATGAGCAACTCACAACGTGGCACCATTCCTGCTGTGGGGCAGGACCTTGGGGCTGGAGGCTGGATGGGCTGGGAAGAGGTAGAGGAGTCCTGCTGTGACCTGAAGCAGACATTAACTCCAGCGAGCTCGCAGGTAATGAGATTTTACCAGCTATTTATCAAGCCCAGTTCTGGTGTTTCTTGCTTCCTTGATAACTTCAGGTAGCTGAAGGATGTTGCATTTTCTGGCTTGTTTTGAGCACTGCTCCTCGAGCCCTAGCCCTCGAGCTGGCCTCCAGCTGCCATCCTGCACACCAACCAGCTGCTCAGTGTCACAGTGTTTTATTGACATCCCATCAGCAGAGCCATGTGGGCGTTCCAGACCCATCTATGTGCCTGCCAGTACCTTTCAGCTGCTTCCCCAACTCTCCTGCCTGTTTTAGCTGCTCCCTGACTCTTGCCTCTTTTGGATGTACCTCAGTGCAAAGAGAGACCTCAGAGCTTGGCATGGAGGGGAGACGTGAGCTGAGTTGATCCTATTTTTTCAATAGGTTCAGAGCTTTCTATACCAAAAGTGGAAGTTTTCTCCTTGCTGGAAGGAGGACGCCACTTCTGTGTCCTGCTGTGTGGTTGTTAAAATGTGCCCAGGAAAGCAATATTGGAGGCAAAACGGGAGAGGCTTTCAATGAAAGCTGGAGCATCCCTTTGGAGTCAGTGTATTGCTGATTTGCTCTCAGAGTGAAGAAATAACCCGTAGTTAAAACGGCACTGAAGTAAGCAGATGTTTTCTGGACAGGCTCTTAAAGACCTTCAAAGGCAGCTAAGCCCTAGGGAATGAAGTCAACCAGGCTCCCCTGGAAATCAATGTACACAAGCTGAATTTTCGCATTTTGAAAACGCAGTCAGTTCATTTGGGTGCTTAACCATCCCCTCGTCCTCAGCCGAGTGCTCCAAAATACTTGGCATGTATTTTCTTGTCTACCAGCTTTATGTCTACATTTATTATCTCCCCTTGCTGCTCCATAGCTGCTCTGGGGAGCTTTGCAGCTTGTGTTTTCAAAGAGCAAAACTATTTATCATTATGTTTTCTTTCTGGAGTTTTGAAACTTGCTTTGTATAAAAATTTCAAAACACGGTGTGGGCACCAAACAGTTCAACCCCCCAAAAAATTTATTTGGGATCAGAAAGAGATGTACCTCTAGATTGAGCTTGTGCCTTTATTTATGATCACGATCAGCAGGGAGGATTGTGGGAAAAAAAAAACATTTTGAAATTTTTCTTCATTTTTCTACCGCACCTGTATTTTTTGCCTTTCCCTTTTGTATCCCAAATTCAGTCTTGCCCTGCTCCCCCTAAGTCTGTGTGTCCTGTCCTCCCACCTCGTCTGTCCTGCGCTTGTGGCAGCGGCCTGGCATCAGCATAACAAAGCTCCAGCACAGCAAGGAGCACTGTCCTGCCTTTGGACAGATTTCTTCCTATACAGGGTTTTTTTTCCACATTTCCCACCTAATTCACTGTAGCCCTGAAGAGCATCATCCTTTGCTCCTATTGAGGCAAAAAAAAAAAATCAATATTCAGCTTACGAGCCAGTAGAAATGCTACTCAGCAAAACGGATCTGAAGTCATCAATCGAGAAGCTCTGGGTTTTCACGTAACCTTCATTTCTTCAGGATGCTTTCCTCAATTTACTTGGACCCATTTGCTCTTCAGACAGCTCAGCTGAAACTGTCCTGGGTTTCCCCAAAATGAGAGAGCCTTTTCGGTGTTCGATCATGGGTAGTTCAATATTCTTCCCAAAACTAAGGGGCAGGAGGTTATTTGGGCTGCGAAGCACCGAAGGGGGCAGAGGCTGTGGATGAAGGGAGCAGAGGCTGTGGATGTTAAGTGGAACTTGCAGAAGTAATCTGGGTGAGACGTGGCGCTGACTAGCAAAGCTCAGTTAGGAAACCACTCAGGCTTTCTGCTGGGCATTACACATTCCCCATTTTATGAAATTTGCTGGAATCATGCTAGCAAAGTGAAATGCATTTCCAGGCATAACCAGGCAGATTTCATTTTGATGGCTGCAGAAGATCTCTGCTTGTGGAGCTGAACATTGGAGCCCGGAGCTGGAGCTGGGGACAGCGAGTGTTCATCCTAGGGAGGCTTTCTGCTCTCTTAAAGGCTGTCTGGAAAAGAAAGATAAGTGCTGGTTGTACTCCGCTATTGCTATAATAGGAGGATAGAGAAGGAAAGTGGAAGAGAACAAGCCAAAAGCAGAAGGGAGTAGGATCAGGAATAGGGAGGTGTTAATTGTTCCCTGTCTCTTTGGGATGGATGGAGTGCGTCTGCTGCCCATAAATCTCACGGTGTCACAGCACCCTAGTAATAAACTCCATCTCGAGCAGTAAGACAAATGGATCAGAGGAATACTGTAATACTTCCTTGGCTTCAGACCAATGCTTTGGGTAGATCTGTATTTTCCAGTGTTTCCCTGATGGGGCTGGAGGGGATGGCTCCAGGGTGGGGTAAGGCCAAATCCCCATCTGCCCTGAGTTAATGAGTGACGTGGGATGGGAAAGGCTGGCAGGGAGAGGTGGACTGGAGCCAGTTCCTCCTGTTGTTGAAGTGATGGGAGCATGGCAGGAGCCAAGTGTGGGTGCTCGGCGGGAGCTGGATTCAGGTAATGTGGTCTGTGATGTGGCCCTCCCTGACCAGCCGAGAGCATCCTGTGACTGTTACATGGAGGGGTTGGTGGCCAGTGTGACACCGACACTGCAGGTGGTGCTTGGCCCTGGGCAAGCATTTGCCAGGGTCCTCACCTTGGATTCACTCTATGACTTCAGTCAACCTCAGACAGCTCCATGGCAAACGGGAAGGCTGAACAGGTAGGGGGCACACGGGGCACAGCTGAAGACCCCATCAGTCACCCATAAACTTCTTCATGTGGCACTGTGATAGTTGATCACAGCCCTCACACCCCAACTGTGCCATATCCCTACTCATTCGGGGTGAAATGGGATCATTCTGTGCAGCGTGAGGGTCAGGTGGCCTTGCCTGTTATTTAGAGGATTTTGCTGTTCGTGGTCTTGTTGTTCGTGATAATCTTGGTGCTGTGGAAGGCACAGGGAGATGTGGGGTCTCACAGTAGTATTTACACTGCTGTGATTGGAGTAAGAAGTAAAACACATAATTCATTCCTAATATTACACTATGAAGCTTTTTGCTGCTTGTCTCCCTGTGGATGTAATTAGTCGTGGGAGCTCTTTTTAAAAAGTAATTACACCATTAAGCATACTTTGGCTTCAACCACAAAAATGCATGGTTGGGCTCCATAATTACACCACTTAATGACGTTACATAATTGTACGTAAGAGTCTATGAAGCAAACAATGCTTGGGCTCCCTCTGAGTCGCTGCTGCTTTGATCTCCAAAACAGTTGCTGGGAGTGGAAGCTCCACATCCCACGTCTGAGTGAGTTGTGCTTGGAGAAGCTGTTTTCTTCCCAGAACCACTTCCACTCAGTGCGATAAGCCACTCATGTTCATAACTAGTTGAAGCATTTGGGCTTAAGTCACTGGATTCGACGTTTTCAAGTTTGAGGACGTTTTTAGTGGTTTGGTGACACATCACAGTGCTGTAGCTGTTGTGGCTGGTGTCCCCAAAGAAGGGAGGACTTCAGGGTCAGCCTGGTGAAGGGCCAGAAATAGAAATGGTTTGGAGGGGAGGACCAGGGGTGTAACTGCAATGTGACAGTGCAGTCTTGGCAGGTCGTTCGACCTTTTCATGGGGACTGGATTGGCTGTAGAGAAGTGTGCCTGTCCTTGGCTGTTCTTGACCTCAGTAACAACAGGCCTCGAAGTGGGTGGCACATATATTTAGAAGGGATGGTGACTTCAGAGCACATCCAAAAGATGTTTCTTGAATGACATGAGTGACCTTGTCATTGGATTGTGTCCCCCGTGCATGGACAGCACTGTCCCTGATGGTCTCAGCAAGGCAGAGATGGATGAGGGAGATGCCCCCATAACAGGAGCTGGATGACACTAGCAAATAGCCGTGGCTGCTGCACACCCAGCAAAGAGTGCTCCAGCATTGCTCATCTGGCTCAGGGATGTGGAGGGATAAGGCTGGGATACAGCTCATTTGGTGTGGCTTTCACCCATAGCTATCTCCTTCTGGATTAAAATCTCTTCGCTTTTATTTTCAATGTTTTATGCTTTTGTGATTTGTTTTTACTGCTAGTTTGGGGGGGAAAAAAAAAGGTGAAATTGTGTGTTTATTGTGTTTCTTTAGTTGAAAGAATCAAATGATGGGTCCAATCTTGAAAAGAAATCAAAGCCAAACAACATGAGCCTGGGAGCTGCCCAAGTGGCTCACTTCCTCTGGGTTTCTAAAACAGTACGTGTCCATGAGACGTGTTTTTGTTCCCGTTTCTTCTATACACAGCATTGCGGAAGCTTTAAGTAAAACCTATCCCTAAATAGGCATCCCCGGGACACGCAGCTGCCAAAACAAAAATCAGGCAACAAAACTGTGCTCCTGCCCTGAAAATAATTCATCCTGTTATCTTTTTCTTTTCTTTATGATCCCTTTTATTTAGTTTCCTTGACACTCTTTTTTTTTCAGCAATACTGTGCCTGGCCAGTGTTTCCTCCTTGCTCTTTGGGAGGCAGATGCTGCTTCTGTAGCAGGTCAAGATTTCTGGCAGTGCCCATGTGAGCACTGTGCCAGGTAAATTCTCCAGCTGCAGGGATGGCTGGAGGGTTGGACCTCCTTTGGACCGGTCAGCCAAGGTTTAAGTTAGTTTTGTGTTCCTTGGTGGCTTATCCTGGTTCTCTCATAATTTCTCTGATGCCTTTTTGGGAAACAGTGCGGTGAGGGTTGTATCTGGGCTCATACAATTAAATTACGTGTAGTTCTGTGAAAAAGCAAAGCTGGAAGTAAAACTACAATAGCAGCATCAACTTACTGCATTTCCAGTATCTGTCTGTGAGAGCACGAAGAAGACTGTTGAGGAACTTGTAGATTAGTCAACTCCATCTCCTTGTAAAACCACCTGATTCCTTTCTCTAAAATACCTTACTCTGCATTTAGGCATTGTGTAACCATCTGTTCTTCTCAAACATGAGCAAAATAAATGTCTGCTTGCACAGGATCACCCTTTTTATTTGATTTTTTTAAAAAAAATATCCACCGCTGCTATCTCGAGGTCTACGTAACTTGTCTGCAACAGAATACAGTTGTCTTCAGAGCATAAGAATACTCTTTTTCAATTTTCAAGAAGGTATTCTGTGTAGAAATGCTCAGTTTTGAAGCAGATGTTTTCTGAAACCTATTTTGTTAATCCGGTCGTGGAAAGGGTTACACTGCATGCCTCACGTCTCAGAAAAAAGCACACAGTAATGGACTTTTTATGGGGTGAGGAGACACCAATTCTGGCTTTAGAGCCAATCTAATATTATTCATTGTAATGTTTTCTCCATCTGAATTTTTATTGTTGGTTTGGTAGCCTCTTTGTTCTCTATCTGATTCTCTAAAATTGCCTGCAGAATAGTAGTTTGTTAAAGACTGCTGCGTGTCTGGCAGCAGTCAAGGAGTTTGCAGACAGAAGTTGATCTCTGCCATCAAATAAAACATAGACAAGAAATTTCTTCTGTTCAGAGGAGAATACAAAGGGCACAGAAGAGGCTGTGCTAGCCCAGCCAGTGCCCTCTGAAGTGCTGGTGTGGAAATTGGGGCTCTTAGTGCAGCTCCCCTTTGGCTGCTGAAAAAATATTGTCTGGTGGTTCTTTCCTGTTCCCTGGCAGCCGTGCCAGGATGAACCGTGTTCATCCATGGTTGGATACTTGGTTGTGTGTATGGTGAAGTAAGAGTCACGTGCACTCAGTAGTGTCAGAGGTGGTAAAACTTGGTGTTCTGCTGTAAGCAATGTTTGTAGTTTGGAACTTCAGTCAAAATTCGCAATGAAAAGTCATTTAGCAGGTTCAGGACACTTCTTTTCATGTTTTTCACTGAAAAGGGACCTAATGTGTGCACTAGCAATATTCACCAGCAGGTTTCCTACTTAGCAGTGTGAGCCTGTGAACATTTTGCCTCTGCTCGTCCCCTCTGCACTGGCTCCACATTCAGGCACATCATCCAGTTCATGCCCTGAGTCTACCGCAAAAAATCTTTACTGGAGATGGACCATTGCATATAGGATTTTCCCAGGATGTGAATAAAAAGCATGGGAATCATTGCTGCAGTTTATCAGATCTCATCTCTTTCCAAACTGAATTAAAACTTCGTGCTTTGGCTGGGCTCTTTTCGATGTCATTGTGCTGCCTCTGAGGTCTGTACAAAGCTGGGCAAAGAAGCGGGGCTGGAAGCAGTAAACTTCCTACATACCCTGCAGTTTGGAGGGGAAGAAGGTGACTGCAGCTTTCCAGTGGGATCATCTATCCCGTGTCTTTGAAAGTACCAAAAGGGCATGGATGGGCATTGCATGTGGCAATATATGGAAACTCCGACCGAAACCGTTTTGCTCCGTTGGAGAAATGTGGCCACAAACCCAGGGGAACAGCACATTATTTTGGCACAAGTGAAGTTATGAATGTGTGGCACGACTCTGGGGTGTCTAAACTCTCAGCTCAGTGAAAAATTTTGCAGCGCTGAGAGTAGTGATAGTAGGTGTTGTTACGAAATCCAGAGCTCCTCCTCGATACCATACGTGCAGGCTGCTCTCTGAAACAACAAAGCCTCTCAGTGGAACTGCCAGTTATACAAAATAAAGGACATTTGAAGCAGGTCTCAGAGCAAGAAGCTCTGAGATATTTAGAACTTCTCTCTTGCAGGAAGTTGCATCCAGATTGGCTCTTCTTGAGAACTGAGTTCCCCTCTCTAGAGTCCTAAACACCACCTGAGGATGAGTGTGCAGATGTGAGCCAAAGGCATGTAAGCCCATAGATTCGGCATGGACAGTGATGTGTCTCAGTTATTAAACTGGATACTGATCTAAGCATCTTTTCCAAGAGATGGAAAAATCTCAAGTGTTATCTCTTCTTCATCACTTGTCTTTTACAGTATCTCTTTCCACCCACTCCCCCCCTTCTCTGCTTATAAATGTGCAATTTCCTGAAAAAAAGATTTCCCCATCACTTTTATTTTTAGATTTGTGTTTGTTTACCAGAATCTGTCTGAAGCCTGGCTGGATAGCAATTCAATATCCACTCATTGATTTCCTAGCTCTCATTAGCTTAAATACTTACTCGAAGCAGGGGGTAAGGAGATCTTCATTGTTTATTTTAAGAGCATTTGGTTTTAAGATGGCCTCTTGCTTTATGTTGTATCTGAATCAATTTTAAAAGGGACCATTTATATTCTCATTCTCTTTAATGTTTACTTTTTGGCATGAGTGTCTGGTTGTTTCTGTTTTATAGTACTTTGAAACGGAAACTAAGTTAGATATAGAAATTAATGAGCTCACTGATCCTTTGCCAAAAAAAACATGCCATGGAAGATGCACGTAACAAATTAACCCCAAGATTTCCCTGAAAAATGCCCTTTCCTTTACCAGAAATAACGAACATGGAACAAAGTAATGATGAAGGTTATTAATTTGGTTTTGAGGGGTCACTGTGCTTTTTGGAAGGCAGTGTGACCTAAGGCAGCATTAGTAAACCCTGAATTCTCTTCCCAGAATTGATCTTAAATGTCCTCAATTGAGTGAATTTTCTGAGAATCTAAAACTCATCTTTTTGTTACAAAATGATTTCAGATCCACAGAAAAGTGCTCTAGGAGAGCCCAGATGAGAACATTTATGTGAGTAGTGTGATTTGAGCCATGATTCAGCCTTTTGTCTCTTCTTGGGCAGGAAACATATTCCCTACAGAATCCATATAGCTAGGCAATACATTTTATCCTGGTTGGTTTTCATAGCTTAGATCTGGCTTTTCTTAATGCCTAGGCAAGGTTTTAGGGACAAAGAGAGTCAATTAGAAATGCATTTTTCTAGAGGCAGACACAGCTCCCCATGTAGGAAGTTCCAAGAAGAAGAATTGGACTCTGAAAGTGGAAAGAATAAGTAGTAGTAGAAATGTATACTTTTAAAAGTTGGCTATTTTAAAAAATTGAGACAGAAGTTAGGGAAACTTGGAAGTAAGGAAATTAGAGACAGTGTGGAAATGTTGTAGTCACCACTTTGCAAAATGTGAAATGCAAGTATCTTTACTGCTATAGCTCCCAGCTCTCTGTCCTTCCCTGTCTCCCTCTCTTCCCATTTCTATCTGGAACTGATAGGATTGCCTTGTATTTCCCAGTTTGGATTGTGCATGGACTGGTACATAGAGCCTCAGTCACTGGCAGGCCACAAAAAGCATCTTTAATATTCTGTGATTTATAGTTTTTAGTGAGCCTGAATCTTTAATAGGAAACTAATGGTAGAACAGGAGACATCTTTAGATCAAGGCTTGCCTTGTAGATTTCTTGTTGGGTTCAGTCCAAAAAAAGTGTATTTTCTGTAAAGAAGTATAAAAGATTTCCCTGGGATCCGAGGCTCAGGTGTCATCATTCATTCAAGATGCCAGATCAGTGTATTGAGGAGCTTGTAGAGCAGCTGTCCTCACTGACATCTGTTTGCTGCAAAGTACAGAGGAAAGGGAAGATGAGCAGATTGTGAAAGTACATCTGCAGAAGGAGTATGCTATTTTTTTTGGTTGTATTATGAAAATTGCAAAGGTCAGGCTGCAAGTGAGAATAATTTTTTACAAAAATTCTGCAGTAAACAACTAGCCAGAATACATAAAATTTCACTAGAGGAAGATTTTTTGAAGCAGCATATTTTTTATTGGGAGAATATAATTGCAAATAAATGCAGTACTCTATAAAATATTAGAAGGGCAGAATGGCATGCTTCCAGCTTTCAGTTCTGAAGCCTGATGAACAAATATTTGAACAGAGAAGGAGGAGGGAAAGAAGAATAAAAGATCCGTAGCATTTGCATGGGCAGATTATTTTCATCTTTCAGTTGTTATGTTTCTGTGAGGAATCAGTAGTGTCAGTTGTTTAGAAAATACTGTTGGCACAGAAATGTGGGACTTTAAAGAGTAAAAATCAGGTTCTTAACTTGCCAACTCAACTTGTGATGCTGTCAGTCAGCAGCAGCTGAGCAGAGCCTTGCTGAGGGTGTCATCTGCTTTGTTTTTATTTTTCATCCTGGAATCCTACTTTATTTACCTTTATTTCTTTCTTCAGCTTCATAGTAAGAGACAGTCCCCACCCTGCAGAGTTTGCTATCTAAATAGACAGGACATGGAAAAACAAATACAAAGTCACAAAGGAATTGAATAGGAAAAGCAAATGAAAATGTGGGTGTTGCAGCCTCCTTTCCACCACCCTGCATCCCCGGAGCTGCCACATTTTGTGATTATCAATTTCTTTCTGTAGTGCTTGTGGTACCTCATGAAGCACCTGAGCAGAGACAGGCTCCCAGCCCTGCTTGGCTGACTGGCAACTAAATCCACCTTCAAGGGAGCTGCTGGCGTGAGTGGCATTGGTTGAACCAATAGCTGCTCATGATGTGAGTGGTTATTGATGTGAGGAGAGGCAAAGTCTGCCCATAAACAATGAGCCAAGTATAATGCAGCAAGAGCAAATGTCGTTATGTATTTTGCATGAGGGTGTCATGGGGTTCAAAAATCAAACAAAAAAAGATGATCTGCAGAGCAGGGACCGTGACCAACATCAATTCCTCCTCCCAAATTGCTAGGTGGGCTCCATCTCCAAAATGGAGTTTTGGGAAAAGGGATGAAGAGTTCTGCTACCCTATAGCACTGCCTTTGTGGGCACTGGGCAGTCTCTTCCATCTAAACCTTTACTGAATCTATGTCCAATCATCTGCATCCCCTCATAAGACTTCTCTTGAGGCCACCTCTTGTGTGAATCTCAAAGGTTTAAATGCACAGATCAGGGGACTTGGTGTTGGCTCCTCCAGACACGTCAGTGGCTGAACCAAGGTGACAAAGTTTTTTCCAGGCAATGTAGATTGAGGTGACATTTCAGGTGGCAAAAGAGGTTAGACCAAGTTTCTGGGATCCCTGCCACTTAGTCATTGCTGTTCTATTTGTGTTGCACTTTAAGCAATAAGTGCTACAGTTCAGGGAGTGTTTTGGGGTGAACAGCGATTTTTAAATGCAGAATTTCAGAGTGGGTTTGTACTTGCCAGCCCTACTGAGAGCTACAGCCTGGACTGCTTTGAGAGTTTGCCTTTTTTCATGCTGATGCCAGAAAAAATTGAATCTTTTCCAGGTAAAGTATCCCAGGAAAGAATCTTTTTGCGTTCTTTTAAAAAGAGATTTGAATGCTGGGTAAGAATCACCTCTAAATGTCTCTTCTCATGCATATTCTGTGTGTGCAGCTTCACTGCAAAGTGTCAATGAGTGCCAACTTTGGAGCTCTCCCTTCCTCCTCTAGGGATTCTCTGCATAGGAAGTAAAAAAAGAAAACTCATGAATTTTAGTTCACAGAGAACTCATCAGAAAATTTTAAATCAAGAGTTTGGGCAAATAAATACTGTTTGGATTCTCTCTGTTCACCGGTTGACTTTTGAGCTTTTGAGGCTTAGGATTTCAAAGCTTCTTCCACATCCAGTTGGGTAATTGAGAATTTCTGCTTGCTTTGCTTCTGTCCTGAACCCGCAGCCCAGCAGGATGGTGTGGAAAAAATTCATCTCTTTTTGAGCCTTAAGAGAGGCTAAACCCCAGTCCTGCTATTTCATAATGATGAGGCACCCTCATACCCTCATTTGCAGCTGCTGCAGAGAGCAGGCCCTGCTCCTGACTATTAGCAGTTGTAAACTGTCCACTTGCATCTATCCGTTCCTTCTGTCTCTCCCAGCAAGATATTATAATTCAGGAATGATGTGGGAGCCTACGGGCGTTATCCTTGACACTGACTTGCTCCCGTGGTGACATTCAGATCTTGTCACCCAGAGAAAGCTCTGTGGCTGCAGAGGTTTATTGCTGTGCCAGATCCTGTCTGGCTGTAGAGTCCCAGCAGTGCCAGCTTTCCCTTCTTCAGGGTCAGAGAGAGTAAAGGAGAGATGCTCCTTGGGCTGGGGTTGTTCAAGGAACCACTTTCAACGTGCAGTGAGCTTTGGAACTGACTATGTAGGAAACGAGTCTGGAGCAGCCAAAAATCCCCACAAAACAAAGCACCCAAGGTGCCAGGACAGAGAGGGGAGTGATTGCTGCAGGTTTTTGTACTACACAGAGGACCAGGTTCACCTCTGATGAAGATATCTTGCCATCTACCTGTCCCAGATGGGCCCATCCATAAGGGCTGAGCTTTATATGTCTAGGCGGTTCTGTATTCTTTTGAAATGACTTAATTTTTCTTCCATATGTATATTTTATATAACTGCTTTGCTGATAATGAGTATTCTGAAATACAGCGTGTATTGTACAAGTCTATGAATCCATATATATTTATACAGTCTATACGTATATGAACCGATGCTGGAAAGCATAAGACAATGTTAGTTGTTGGAATGTACTGTCACAGCCGTTTGTTTCCCTTTCTTGCCATGGGTGTTTTACTCCACTTGCCTTGCAGTGGAGGGTGCCTGAGCCCTGGGAGGGAGGCTGTTCCTGGCTGAGGCAGCTGAGACCTGACCAGGACCTAGGAGAGCTCTGTGCTCTGATTCCTGACTGGGGCTGCTCTTTGAAAGTCCAATATTTCCAGATATGCTTTGAAGTGTTGGGTCAGCCCCCAGTAGCTGGGACCTCAAAAAATGTTTGACTTCAGACATAAACTTCCCTATTAAGTCTGCATTTGGCTAGTGGAGTGCAGTGGAGTTTCCCTTGGTTCAACTGCTGGCGCATTTTCAGCCTGATTGCTTCTGGTATCTTTGGGGACAGGCTTGTGCTTTTGGAAGGACCAGTCAGGAGCAGGGATGGATTTACCTGACTACCAGATGCTCATCATCAGAGCAACTGCAAGCTTCCAGGCTACCCTGCAGCTACAGTGGTGGGATCAGGGCTGGTTCAGATGCTCCTGAAATGTCTTTATAGTGACTAGCTTGGCCCCACTTGTGCTGTAGGTAAGACGCAGGGCTGGTCCCCGAGCCTGCCTGCAGCTCCTCACACAGCCTGTACCTACCCAGCTGCAGTGCTGCAGATGTATCTCTGTGCAACAATCACCTCAAGGCAAGGCTCAGCTCCCCCTTGGCTTACCTGAACGTCTGCATACAGTCTGAGTAGCTGTCTTGTGTGGAGAACCTCCCTTGTGACCACCCCATCCCTCGCTGGATGCAGCTCTGGAGTTGGCCCTGTGTGTTTTCACTGCAGGGGTTGGTGGCGTGGGAGGGTTTTCCTTGGGACAGTGCTTTTGGCTCCAGCTGAACTTCCTTCCTCAGGAGGAGGAACCAGCCCAGGCATGGGCCATTGTATGAGGGTTATTGTAATTTTGGCTTCAGGACTGAGATGTCGCAGTGATGGGAAATCAAGGGGAAGACTGATGGGAATAAAAACACCACTAAAATCACATCCAGCACTTTGCCATGGCAGGCAGATGCGAAAACCCTGAATGGGAGGGACCATGAGCCCTGAGATGTGTCGTCCAAGAAGGAAGCAGAGCCCCGGTCTGCCGTAGCCACAAGAAAAATGGCTGGCAGTGGTCTCAGAGACCTGTACTTTTAATAGCAAATCTCCTTTGCATGGATGTAGGAAGCCTGGGGACGTCTGGAACTGCTGCAAGCTGGGCTGCGTGATAATAAGGAGCAGCTCTGTGCTTGTGAGCCCAGAGCTCTGGCATTTCTCTGCTTGGAGCTTTCGTTCCCCTGTGAACTGACACTTCTGCAGGGGTGGGTGTCACTGAAGTGGCATTTTCTGCAAAGAGCAGGAGGCTGATGTGTAAGAACCATATCAAACCTGCACAGACATGTACCATAAAGTGGGCGCTCCTTTTGTGTGCCGTGGGGCACTGATGGGACTTGATGAGCTGCTCTCACAGCAGCCACCACTGTGGGGTCAAGGAGAGGAGCCCATGCCTGTGTCCCAGCGGGGTTCCCAATGGGAAATCTACTTGCTTGGGATTGTGCAAGGGAGAGGATTTAGCTGTGATGTGTTTCTGCAGAGTTTGGTTTCTCATCAGCCTTGGTGCAGCATCCTGGGTGGAAAATGATGTGGGGAGGCTGCTGGGAAGCAGGGGCAGGAGTGTCAGGCAGAGGGGGAGAAATGGGCATCTGTCACTGTGTTGAGCGAAAATAGTGCAGTCCCAGGGGAGAAGCCGTTCAACAACATTTAGGGAAATCAGCCTTCTTTGGCAAGCAGAAACTTTCTAGGAAACTGAAGACCAATTTATCTGTAAATCTATCGATTTTATTTGGCTTATATGAAGGATAATTTTGTCGCCATGGCATAAGCCCTATATGATGGAAAACTCTTTTCACTGCTTAGTGGTAAGAACAGCGAATGTTTTATAAGCCTCATTTTTTAGGTAGGTTTTAATTGAAAATGAAAACTAATGTGAATTTTTCTCAGAAATGTTTATTTAAAGTCTAGCTTTTTTTTTTTTCTTCTTGATATATAGTAAAAATGTAGAGAAGATGCAGTTTTATCAAGAAGTATCCATTTTTTTTCATATAAAGGTTTGTGGAAAGAACCCTTAAGCCTGCTTCAGTGCTGTTCTGTTATAACCTATCCATTTACTTCAGAAGCTTCACTGATTAATTTCATAGTTACACTCATTTCCCTTCTTGGAGAGCCCTATATTTAATTATTTTTAATAACAGGAATATGAATCATATTATTCAATATCTTACTATTACTCTTCATCTTTCCAAGGATGTCGGAAATAGAGAAATTTGTGCTTGGCATTTTGATGTACATGACGGAAACATAGTAGATAGAAATTTTCTTCAAGGATGTTAGTGCTTACATAGATTTGTGTGTACTGCTTGCAAATTTAACTCAAATTAAAGTAGTGCATGGAGAGCCACATGAAATTAAAGCCCATTGTTGCAAATAAATGGGAGAGGAGAATCTGTGTCCCAAAGAACTTTGAGTGCCAGACCAAGGGTAGACCTGTAACCCAGTGGGATTTGGAGCCAGGTCTCTTGAATTCAGTCTTCCCTACCACAAGACCATCCTTCCCTTCCGAACATGGTGATTTAAAACTTCAGGCCAGTGTTTCCTAAGTGCTGAGCATCCACCAGTTTGCAGTAAGAAGAGACAGTCATGCAGTCTCATTCATTTTTTAAAAGGCAGGGAAAACAGTACACACTGAATATAACTTTCCTGGTAGTACTGTGATCATTTCCAGCAGATTTGCTCAGCTACAAGTCAGTGGTTTTTTGTTGATGAAGTACAGCTCTGTTGTACTTCTATCCCCTTAGAATCTGCCTTTTTTTTTTTTTACAAGCTGATCTCTGACATCGTGCCTTTGGGCAATATCCTGCAGACAGTCTCAGTACTCTCCTCCAAGTCACACCACATAATGACTTGTGAATGAAAGATAATTCAGATCAAAAAAACCAGGAAAGTTCAATGCAAAAAAGTAATAGCACAGATCTTATCCAGTTCTTTTCATACCATGATCTCCAAGGGATCCATGAAAGTGCCTTTATTTATTTATAGTCTACAGATGGGGAAACACCCAGAAGGTCCAGAATCACTCAGCAAAACAAAAGTGAATCAGAACTAGGCTGTGATCTTAAACCTCCTGGCCAATCTCTTACTGTGACTTTTTCTGAAATCGTTGTTATCGAACAGAAGTTTACATGGTTATTTTTGGTGGGAATTTTTTTTCCCAGAGTGAACGTTGTTGATGTTGATAATTTCGTTTTCCCGGTGAGTTTACCAGAGAGATGTGTTGAAAGATGGGACTTTTTTTAAACCAGGGCAACTGGACAAATATCTGTCATCGAGGGGATGTCATTGATGGAGTGTCAGAGGTAGGGAGAATGTTTTACACGTTGGGACAGAGTGAAGTGTCAGCGTCCCATGGCACACTTCAGCTGAAACACATGTCCCAAGTGCATCAAACAGTTCTGCCAAACTGATAAGGCCTGAAAGCTGTCCAGGAAAGCTATTTCATACTATAGATACTGCCTACCAACACACTGGCTTCTCATTTACTTACAGGATGTATGCAATGTAAATTCTCTTCTCTGGTCCGTGGTTCTTCAAAGGGAATAGGAGTAAGAGGGTGTAAAGTATCCTTTTTTTCCCCTCTGTACCCATTGATCTGCAGAAAATAAGGCATTTCCCCCTATGTCCCTTGTGTCTGATTTGCCTGGCCTTTCTGGGGGCTTGGCTGCAGGCAGCCCTGAGTGCTTTGCTAATTCTGACACAGCACAGCCTGTTTGAGATAACGAGGTGGGGAAGCTGAATGTTCATTCTTGCACTTCTGTGTTCTGTAGGGTTGTAGAAAATAAAAAGGGTCATCAGCTGCCAGCTCGACACTGGATTTTCTTCCTTCTCCATGGCCAAGAGAAGCTCACACACGGACCACGAGTCTGCAGATGCTGCTCTTGAAACTGGTCTTAACTTTTTTTCGGTATCTAGAACATTGCTTTTCTCCCTGTAAGCCCTGTTCAGTCTCATACAAGCTACTTCTTGGTAGGAAAGGAAGGAAAAGGAGACACCTTTGTCTCAGCTTCTGCAGACATTCTTCATGTTTTCCTCATGGTTTTGTCATTGGTAAGAGAGAGATGTTGGTGTTTTGTTCAGCCATGAATATTCATTGATTGATTCTCCTGATTTGTGCTTCTGTTTGTCCATGAATGTGAAACGAAGACCAGGATTAGACTGACCAACTGAATTTTCTGAGGAGATTGGTAGGACGGGGTGAGTCTGCTTTTGGGCTCCCAGGTCTTTAATGGGGCCTTGCTTTGGAGGATGGGCTGTGGTGGCCCAGGGCTTTGTGCATATCTCATGTAGCAAGTGAGGGTTCTGAGTTGTGCTGTTATCTCCCTTCCTGTTTTTATCTTCCCTCCACCAACTTGCAGTATTGCATGCTTTGAAATAGTTGTTCTTACATAATCTAAAGAAAGAAAAAAGAAATGTGATTTTGATTGTCCTTAAGACATTTTGGTGCTCCTGAAAAAGACCGATCGCTGCCAGGGGTCACACCACGCCTCATGGAGATAGGCAGGAAATGTAATTTTGCATACATAAATAATAGGTAAATGCTCATTTTCCTGCTCAACAGGTCATTCATGGGAGTCATGGCCCTGGAAAGTCTGACATACCCACTCAGCTCGACAGAAGGTTATTGTAAATTGGAAAAAACAGTGTTAGTAACATGGTGAATGTGGTCTGAGACTTGCAGTGGGACTTTGGATTTTCCTTCCAAATTTTTCGGCATTACACAAGCTAACTCAAAACTGATTTCAAAAGCAGACTGATGCAGAAAGCTGTGTGGAAATTGGTGTTATGGCAGGGTTGGAGGAAGCTCTGTGAGTATGGTTTACTTTGCTATTAGTTTGTTTACAAATTTTGAGTAAAATGATCACATTTGGGTTTATGTTGATTTGGCAGCATCTCCCCAGAAACAAAAATTGTTGAACAGCTAAAACAACTCGAGGTAGGCAGACCAGGGCATCTTTCCTAAGTAATTAAACCACGTGTCGTGAGGAATTTGACCTGGGAGAGCTTATTTTACATCTTTCTCTGGTAGGCTCCCAGGGTCACATTCTCTGAGCTGGGAGTTGTGCGGAAGTGTCACAGGGAAAGATAGCTTGCTTCAGAATTAATTACAGTGAGATAAGGGTTGTGAAATGCAGCTGCTCCTTTTGGAGCTGTCAGCGTCTCCCTCGCGCTTGTTGGGTGTCGTGTTGCCTTTTGTGGATGCCGGTGGCATTCCCAGTTATTAATCCCACTTTGTCATTCATGCCATCTACACAGGGTGTGGGGAGATCTCGGTGTACTCAGTGACGTTGAGATCTGGAATTTCTGTGCCATAATGTGAATGTTTTCTCCTTTTTGCCTTTTGCTGGAAATGATTGAGGCCTGATATGTTCTGAATATTATCTGTGAATTTCTCTGAAGGATGTGATAAATCCAGCCAGGATCTCACAAATCAAAAAATGGTCACCCAATAGGTCTTGCTGTCTTAATGCCTCTGAAGGAGTGTATTGGAAGAGTTGTTTGACTGAAGTGACTCCTCAATTGCTCCCACATAGGCAGCTAGTTTGGAAGTAGTTACTGAAAGTAATGGGGTCGTGGGAAGAACAATATTTCAATCTGACAAGTTTGGAAGTTACATAATTTCAATGGTTTGACGAGTCTGTCACCTATTAACAGTTATTGAATGGCTTAAAGAAATAATGTGCTGAGAAAGGTAGAGGCTAAAAAGATGAAGTTGGTGTCTATTACTATTTTTATTGTGCAGCCCCATCACCTCAGGCAGGAACCTGTCTTCTGTCCTAATGGGATTCACTGTCCCTACAATATTTAGGTTTTAATATGAGATGTTTGGACTGTCTCTGCCTCTGTTTTTTCCATCAGTTAAATGTAATAATATTTTCCTTCTTTTGCAAAACACTGAGATTTAAGGAAAAAAAATGATAGCAAATGAAAATACTCTTAATTATGGTTATTTTATTTAGTGTTTTATTGATTTAGTGCCATCTTACTGTTAGTGTCAAAGATTCTCAGGGAGGTTTCGTAGAAATTCCGTATCTCCGAGAGAAAGAAAATTCACAGAGAATGAAGAAGTCAGAAAAAGAAAGGCCTGAAAGATTGGATCTCATTAAAGGAGATGATAGAAAAGAGTCTTAGACATCTTTCAAAATGTAAATTATACTTAGAGGACACATCTGAAGCTAATGCAATTAGGCATAATGTGAGATTAATATACTTGTTTCAAATTATCCTATAATCAACCCTTTAATAAAAGCACTCAGTCCAAAACCGGGTAAATGATAAAGATGAACGATGAGAAGGAGAAAGTACTTGAAGTGAGTGAAGAGTAATAACAGTTTTGTTGTGGTTTAATCCTGCTGGCAACTGATCCCCACGCAGCCATTCTCTCATGCCCTGCAACAGGATGGGGGAGGCAATTTGAAAGAGTAAAAGTGGGAAAATTCATGCATTGAGCTAAAGACAGTTCCATATGTAAAAAAAAAAGCTGAGCATGTGAACGAAAGCAAAATAAGGAATTCATTCACCACTTTCCAGGGGAAGAAGAGCATATTCTCCACCCCTTATTCCAAACCATTTACCTCATGCTCAGGTACCACCCTATTCAATACAATCTCTTTAACCACCACCCCCTTCCTATCTTTTGATATAAAACACAGGTGTCATTTCTCTAGTCTATGCACCACCCCTGTAGAGTGCCCATAGAATTCCCGTGAAGTGTGCACAAATGTCCATCAAATGTCTGTTCAGTTCATTCAGTTCGTGACTTTGGGCTCCAGCTGTCACGGTGCTCACTTGGGACAGGAGAGATGGTGTATTGTGTGGAACTTTTGGGCACCAAAGCCAGCTCAGCTCAGGTTGCTTCTTGTAAGGCTTCTCCAAGGCCACAGTAATCCCTTTAACAACCCAAATAATGGCTTACGACAATTTAAAGGTATTTCCATTACAACCTCCAACCCTGGTGCCTTAGGGCCAGAGTGTGACATTGTCATGAACTCTTCTCCTTGCTCCTGCTCTGGCTTGCCCTTATCCACACACTGATGTCCCTGAGGGTGTATCTGCTCCAAGTGGAGCCTTATCTATGAGCCGTAGCCTCTCCCAGGAGTGTACCTGCTGTGGTGCAGACTTACCCACAGCCACAGTCACCTCGAGGTGCTCCTGTTCCCCATGCACCACAACCATGGCAGTGACACAGCCGAGATGCACCTGCTCTAGTGTGGACACGTTCATGGCTATGAACACTTCGGGATGTCCTGCTCCCGTGCGGGCTCATCCACGGGTCCCGTTGACTGGAGTTCACACTGGGGTCCCAGCCTGTCCAGTACCAGCAGCACAGAAGCAGCAGCGATGCCCTGGCCATCTGCCAGCCCGGTTGCATCACTGTTGCTGTTATCAGAATGTTCCCAGGCACAGCAGAGTAAGTTGATAAGCCACACGGCAGGACAAAAAAGCAAAAAGCAGTCGCTAACGAGCTCTAGACTCGAACATACGGTGAGGGAAGCAAGCCCCATGGCAAGCACAGGAGTCTGCCAATTAATAGCTAATCAGCAGTAACAGCTATAAATTCGATCTAGCATGTTTCAATCAAATCTGTTGTTATCTTGACCCCTTTGAGCCCCATGTTGGGTATGAGAAAGGACTGTCATGGTTTAACTCCGCTGACAACCCAGCTCCACACGGCTCATCTTCCCCCAATGGAATGGGGAGGGGGGAAATAAAAAGAGAAATAGTGAGAAAACTTTCAGATTGAGGTAAAGACACTTCAATGGGTAGAGCAAAAGCTGCATGCACAAGCAAAGCAAAACAAGAAATTCACTGTTTCCCATGGGCAGGTGTTCAGCCATCCCCAAGAGAACAGGGTTCAATCACGTGGAAAACTGACTTGGGAAGACAAGCACCATCACTCCAAATGTTCCCCCTTTCTTCCTTCTTTCCCCAGATTTATGAACTGAACATTGCTCTGTGTGGTCTGGGATATCTATTGGGGTCAGCTGGGGTCAGCTGTCCTGGTTGTGTCCCCTCCCAACTCCTTGTGCACCCCCAGCCTCTCACGGTGGCGTGGGGTGAAGAGCAGAAGAGGCCTTGACCTTGTGTAAGCCCTGCCCAGCAATACTGAAATCCTTGTGTTACCAATGCTGTTTCTAGCACAAACCCAAAACACAGCCCCATATAGGATATTCTGAAGAAAATTAACTCTGCCCCAATCAAAACCAGCACAAGTCTCCATTTCTGCTTGACTCCTGCCAAGACAGTCTGTGTTGGGAGTCCCATTTTACAGATGGAAGAACTGAGTCAGGGGTGAAAAAAGTTGTTTTTCCTCTGCATCTGTGCTGGTGTCTGCACACGGGGAGCATCACTTGGGCTCTTTTCTAGGGTTTGGAAGAGAGGAGTAGCCAAGACATGAATCATGCTACCATCTCCCACCACCTGTTGGCATCGAGCATATTGTCAAAGGGGCAAAGAGAGATTCTATTTGATGATGTTTATGTTTATCTTTTATGTTTATCCGTTTGTGATTCGGATGTGATTGAGTTTCAGTTATTAAAGTACACATAGTTTTGAGAAATCTGGGCAGTTATAACTCCTCTGTGAAGTAAGATGCAATACATTTTCCATTGTAATCGAGTGGAGGAGATGTGAAAATGCATTTTGCTGGCACTAGCCCTCCTGCTATAGACCCATGTATCAATATTTGTGTGTACACACACACATTATAAATAATGAATTTGAAAAATGCCTCTCTGCTCTTGTGGCCAAGGAACATCCTCAATTTCTGGCATTTCAAGTTACATTAAGAGAAGAGTGGCTTCTGAAATTAGACTTCCATGAAATGTGACACAAGAAATCTTTTTTACTAGGAGTATTGCTCTGACTATTTACTATCCTTAAAAAAAAAAAAAGGAGTTTTTGAGAGTAAATGTCCTGTACAAATATTTCTCTATTCTGCTGATTTGATGAGCTGTTATTTGAGCGATCTGCTGAAATAATCTTCTTGTGCTGATTGATGGCTTTAAAATTTTTCCGGACTTCCACTTGATTGTTTGATTGCACTGACTCCATACACTGGATGGAAGAACAACAGAATCAATTTTATTCCAAATGTGGCTGCTCTTAGCAGCTTTTTTTTTTTTTTTTTTTAATTTTAAGGTTGTGTAATACTGGAGATGAAGACAGAGTGCATAAATTGGATTTTAGCTTGACCAAATCCTTAAATACATTGTTTTCCCTTTGCCTTTGGTATATGGCTTCGAATTCTTCTAAATTACTGCTCTCCTTGGCAGTCTTGTTGTAGGATATCAATTTGCATTTAGCATTGTTTGGCTAGAGAAGTCATCACCATGTCACAGTTGTTCACTGAATTTGTTTCAGGATGGGAATGTCCACAGGGCAAAGCTACCACCTCCAGGAGGACACGTTGCCATCTCTGTAGGAGGTCCCTACAAAGGGTCAAAGGATTAAGAAGGCAGAGAAAACTGATTTTTACAGATGCCAAAAGAGGTCTGAGACTCACAGCAAAGGTATTGCTGCCTCTCACCTGTGCTGTGATGGGCTTGTAGACCTTGTCTGAGCACTTGGTCTGGTCCTGAGACCTAAAATTAAGGCAGGAAGAAGTAAGAGCAGGGACAGGAGGACGGTGTTACCTGTACCTTGTGCCCTGTTTGGAGGATCTGGCATACAAGACATATCTGAGTCTACTAAGAATGATTCCAAAAAGAATTCAAAAATTCCCTTTAAAAGTTAATTGAGCTCTGTGTTCGTCTAAACGAAGATGAGACCTGGAGGGCTTGCTGAGCATTTTTCAGAGGTGTGCAAGGAAGAACAGAGGATTCTTTGATCTATCAGATACGTCTCCCAGAAAATTTCCCCAAGATACACTGTGTGCACTCTCACATGTGAGTTTGGATTTTGGATATCATGGGCATCTTAAAATCAGAGCAGACATAGCCTGCAGTGAACACCTGTAGTTCCTTACTCTGCTCATATTAGATGTTATTTCTAATTCTGGTTAATTATTTAATCTGTCTATTTGAATCAAGGCAAATGGGTTTAGGAAGCTGTGCTACCTGCTGTAATTTTTCAGAGATGTAAAAGGAAGCAGTAGTTTCCACCTGCCAACTGAACAAACTGATATGATTTTCCTAATCTTTTCACATTTACTGAGAAGTAACTAATTATATCACTCACTACAAATTAATATTACATCATTGTGTTTATCCCTCTGTATTTGAGAGCAATGCATCTTTACAGAAAGAAGGGAATAATGTAATTAAGGATAAGCAAGTACGCTGATGTGAATTTGCCTTTGGTTGAATGCTTTTTGCTTGAGGTTTAATGAAACTCATTTACTCTAAAAATGGCTCATAAAATTAACTCGGGCCAGATTCGTCCCTCAGCTGTATGGTTAATTGATCCAGCACGTGGGTTGTACCTTCCAGTGAGCTTTAGATCACAGAATCACAGAATCAATCAGCTTGGAGAAGACCTCTGAGGCCATCAAGTCCAACCTATGACTGATCACCACCTTGTCAACCTGGCCGTTGCACTGAGTGCCATGTCCAGGCTTTCCTTAAACACCTCCAGGGATGGTCACTCCACCACCTCCCTGGGCAGCCTATTCCAAGGTTTAATTACCCTTTCTGTGAACAAATTCTTCCTCATATCCAGCCTAAACCTTCTCTGGCACAGCTTGAGGCCATGTCCTCTCATCCTGTCGCTGGTTGCCTGGGAGCACAGCCTGACCCCCACCTGGCTGCACCCTCCTATCAGGGAGCTGTAGGGAGCATAAGGTCACCCCCGAGCCTCCTTTTCTCCAGGATGAGCAATCCAGCTTCCTCAGCTGCTCCTCACAGCACTTGTGCTCCAGACTCTTGCCCAGCTCCGTTGCCCTTTTCCGGACTCAAATGGAGTCCTGTCCTGCAGCTCACCCCACAGAGGTGTCGCAGTGGTCGCGCTCTGGGGAATGGGTCATTGAGGGATTGTCAGCTCCACAGGAGGACTCACATTTCTGAGAATACAAGCCAACGTAACTCCTTCTTCCTTGTGGGTTTGCTTTCTTTGCTTGTGGGTTTGCTTTCTTTGCTCCAACGTGCAGGCTGTGTGGCAGGGAAGGATGGGTCAGCAGCTGAACAAGGATAATCCCCTTCAGCACCAGCCTTGGGCCAGGGCATGCCCCGGAGCTGGTTTGAGTTTTTAGCTACTCTGCACGTTCACAGCAGGGCCTGTTGCTAAGAAGGGTGGGGAGAGAGACTTGTTTCTGTGTTTCAAGGAGATTCTCCAAGGGATGAAATGCAAATGTCTGAAAAGAAGGAAATAATGTTCACTCATAAATACAGCAGCGAGAATCAGCCTCATCTAAATGCTGCGTAGTGTCCTCTGCACTACCAGTGGTTCAGAAGGGGCCTATTTCATATGTATTTCTTTATTGTTATTGTTTTCTGTCGTTATGTGCTGTGTTACTTCTGCTGCTACAGCACCCAGAAAACACAGGTCCTCGTCCAGAGTAAATGCATTAAAGCAGATGTGATTTATGCCCCAAGTGCAATGAGGCAGGACTGCATGCTCACACCAGCTGCTGTCACCTGGGCGAGCAGCAATCTTGCCATCTCTTTGCAGCCTGAGCATACACCAAAGGTCTCTCTCTGCTCAGATGGGGTCACAGCCTAAGGTGGACCAGAAAGCATGTAAAAAGTCGTGTATATTATCTCACTTCCCAGTGTATGTGTCCTCTTCCTTATGTAGAGTTTTCTTGGAGTTAAAGACTGTTTTCTGATTGTGAACATCAATTATCTCTCTAGCTTCAGCGAGCAGCTTTGATTTAGACCTATGAGTCTGTTCTTATAACTAATCAAAGCTTTTAATAACATTAGCTATAGTGACACCCTTGTAACTTTGCTAAAAATTACCTAACACCTGTCAAGAAATTTGTTTTATTAACTTGAACAGTGACAGGATTTATCCAGTTGGTCGTCAGTCATTCTCTAAAGAATCATTTTATTTTGGATGCCTACCCATTTTAAAAAAGCTTAATGTTTGCATGTTTTTCTCTGTCATTTGTGAGTGACTTCACATTCTGGTCTGCAGAAAAACCAAATTGGAAGTTCCTTATTGTACTGTGGGTGCAATGCAAATGAGAGGACCAGACATGATGAGAGCTGGCAACAGGCTGGGGAGGGTTATGAAGGGGGACAGCGCAAGAAGAGATGTACATTCATTCTTGAGAGGGCATTTTTAAACAAATGATTCAATTCCTGTTATGCTGAAGTCTGGATTAGGAACATCTAATTGGAGTCAGTGATGGCATCAAGTGGACCAAGTGCATGTTAACATCTATATTAACAAGATATAACAACTGGGTGAAAAATCAAATTCAACTGATGTTTTGACCGTGACTTCTGTGCAGCCTTTACCATTCTTGAGGGGGAGATGATTCTGTCCACGCCAGTCTAGTCTGTGCACCCAAGAGGGTAGATGCATTTTCTGGGGCTTTTCTGGAAGGCTGCTACCTCCTGATTTAGAGAAGCAAACATCTCCCACACCCAGCAATCGCATCACATTCATTCCAGGGATTAACTGTCTAAATTCAGGAACAGTCACATCTGGAGTTTGCTCCATGAACCACCTCCTGGGAGAAATAACCTCACTGTGTAACTTCACCCTTTTTGTTGTAACTGTTGAGATTTTAAGCATCTCATGGAGAAACTGTGTGTTTGTAGGAGGCCTGAGGTGAAGAAGGCCTTGAGCTCTGGTTTTGGGTGAGCCCTCCACGTATGACCAATGCCCGCTGAAGGTGTGTTGCCGTGGCAGAACCTGTGTTGAGTTTTGTGGGACAGCCTTGGTGGAGCTGTGTCTCTGCTTGTGGAGGGGAGCACGGTAAAGCTGGCCTCAGGTTTCCACTGGTTCATTCAGCCAGTTCTCCCTTGATTTTTTACCAAAATTGGAAATTTAAATTTTTTAGAAAATAGTTTTATCCCTTTAAAGCCCCTACTATTAATAGATAAAACAAGATCTTGAAATGCTTTTACTGTATCTGAAGACTTCTCAAAAGATGTGACATGTAGCCTGGCCCAGGGAAACACAGCCCTCAAGCCACACCTGTTGAAAACAGTGCAGTTTGTTTCTTTTCTGTCTGCAATCACCTTCATACATATCACACACCCACAACTCACTTAAGTGATTTAAAGAGTGTGGCCCAAAGTTTCCAAATCAGAGTAAACGAAACGATTTTTCAAGCGTTCTCTCCTGCCTCAGGTTTGCAGTAAAAATGAAGGAATTAATTCCTGTCCTGCATGTCTGAAATTTCAGCCCTGGTTACACAGCTGGGGTCAGGTTTGGCACAAGCAGTAATTGGATGTCTTCATGGGCATTGCTCAGGATGCGCCGTGGAGCTCTTCTGGAATAAACTGCACTGCAATGTATATTTTAATACCTTTACCTTTCAGTTAGGTATTGAAAACAATATATCAAGTTGAAAGAAAATAAAAACCTTTGTGTAAATATGCCCTAGAGGTAGGTTGATTGAACTGTATTTCTTTTTTTTTATTCCTGGTGTCTTGAGAGAAAATCCTTTGTTGGAGAGGTGATGCGCTGCTGGATTTTATAACAAGGTTCCAACAGAACTTCTAACAAAGAAATAAGCATTGACTGAGGGGTTTTTTGGGGGTTTTTTGGTTGGTTTTTTTGTTTTATTTTTAGTTTCAATTCAGCTCAGGTTCTGTCTTTTAGCTTCACAGTTACTTGTAAGAGTTTTATGTAAAGATTCCTGACCAATTCATGTTAGCTTTTACAAATGTCTCTTTGCTAATGCCCAGCATCTTTCTAACCGTTGTCACCAGAGTGTTCACTGTTTGTGACAAACTCCCACCTTTATTCCATAAACCCAGAGTTTCAGCACACTCTTCAAATATTAATTATGGATTGAGTACCAGCACTGTGGTTTTGCTCATTTTATACCAGTCTAATTACTGAGAAATTATGGCTGTACAAACAATATGGATTTTGCCCATTTTTTTCTCCAATTTGATAGTGTTTCTAGAAAGTGCCTGGCTCTATTAATGGGCACATTTGGACGAAGGTTGTGGTCAGCAGGGAGAGAAGAGTGGAGGGATCTCATCAGCATCATCTGCAGTGCTCTGGTTTCCCATCAGCCAGGGAGATGTTGGGGCCCCCAAGTGAAAAGGCAAGGCAAAAGAAACAGGTCTTGAGCTCTGGACATTTTGTACTTACATGTTAATTATAAGGACCTGAAGCATAAAAGAAATTCAGATGCTAAATCTAAAACTGTAGAGAAGCCAAGTCTCAGAGTTAAAAACCAAGAAATCATCCAGTCTTCCTGGAATCATAAAAATCTCTCTAAAAATAATGAGATTATATAAAAATTTCAGTTGAGTTCTTGGTTTCGAGCCTTTAGGGTGTATTTGAGCCACGCAGCCAAACCGTTCCCTGTAACCCTGAAGGTTAACAGATACCAAAAGAAAACAAAATAAAAATGAGAGCCGAGCCACGGCATTACTCATGTCTTTACAAACTCAGACTTTACAAAAAAAGCCCTCAAGTACCCAAAGGCTGAGGACAAACTTAAGACACTTGGCAATATCATTACTGCAAGTAGAGGAGAAGCAGACAGTGAAGTTGTCTAGAAATTGATGGTGAACTTAGGTTGTCTGGACTGAAATGTGCAAAAAGAAAACCAAGGGCATTATTAATGTTAAGAAAATGAGTCTCCTGCAAATTCTTGCTCTTTTTTTTGTCCTTAAATATATGGTTTAAGGTGCCATTTGGAACTGGGGAAAGAAAATTTATTTTATTTTTGAAGATATATTCTTTTCAACTTGACAGTACCCTTTTCAATAATTCAATGAGATCAGTGAGAAATAAAAAAGGAGCTGTAGTGAGTCAACTTTGCAGCTCGGCAGTGAGTGAGTGGCACTGCAGCCTCAACATAGGTAATAAAAGGGAGAAAGAAAGATCGGGGCAGAGAGCCTGAAAATGAATAAACCAGCTGAAAATTTCTTCAGTGACAGACTTGTGGAGCAAAGAGAGACATATTATCTCTTTCTCATTTTGCATGATCAAATTATGCCTTGAAAGTAGCTGGAAAAAAAATTTCATCATGTAGAACGTTGTATTTGCCTCTTGGATTTACTTTAATTTTTCTTTGGCAAATTTTCCTGTGGGAAAAATAGGCACCAAACTTCATTTGACCCATGTTCTACTTGGGTTTCTTTTCTGTTCTAAATGTGTCTTTTCTACTTTCTTCTTCATAAAATAAGGGAAGGGCAAACAGCACGTGACCTCAGTCATTGGTATGAAATGTGACAGGATAAGCAATGGTACTAAAACAAGAAACTCCCCCTTTTTCCCTTCCAGGCACCAGAAAAAGCTCACATCTTCATGCAAACCTTATATTTTAGGATTATCTCTAATTGGGATGTACCGGACTTAGAGGTTTTAACTGCAGATTCTCAGAATTCACTAAACTGATCAAACGGGAGGTTTTCACCAGCAAATCCGTGTCTCCTGGGCCCATCTCTAATCATACACAGAAAAGAGGGTGGAAAAATAAGAAGCCTCTTCTTTCCTCTTGCCAAGCATGGATCAGCGTGGGAACTTGAACCCACCAGCTGACAAAAGTAGGAACTTTGCTCTGAATCTTCGATTGAGGGAAAACCCTTTGGTTTTGTGTTGTTTCCCGCTCCAGGGAAGGTTTATAGGGCTGATCCTATAAGTCCTGCCAACATGGAAGTATTTTTGGTTGATGCTGGAGCTTCCCACCGTAAATACTTAATAGCTCTCCTGCTGACGTTTTGCCTCGGAGCTGGGGGCTGGAGCTGGCTTCCCTGGTCATAAGGAAATGAGAAAACTGCTTTTCTGTGACAGACACTGCTTCTGTGGCTCACTCTTGAGCGGAGGACACGCTCTCCACTGATCACGTTAGTGCTGCTTGCACACAAACAGAACCTGGAGGGACTTGAAACGATCGGCTCAGCCGAGGCGATGGCTCTCCATGGGGCGATGGCGCTGCTGAAACCCACCTGGGACTTAGGGATGCCATCAGCACTTCAGGTTGGGGATGAGCCTCGCGTGGTTTGCACCCACTGATGACTCCGGGGCTCGGGAATGAGGGCAGGAGGCACGTGGGGGCTAAAGTCATCTTGAGTAATGAACGGGTGGAAGCAGAAATATGGAGTCATGTCTCCAAATGAGTGCAGGTCTTCCCTTCGTCTTTCACTGAGGTCACTGATTTGTTAGAAAACGTGGCTGGAATAGAGCTCGCTGACATTATCAGCGATTTGAAATGGACTTGGCTTTTTCTGGGAATAATTGCAGGTGCTTTCTTTAAAGCAGGATGGAGAAGCAGTGTCCATAGGGGGACTGACAGCGTGCTCGGGGGGGGTGAAGGGCTATAGTGTGTCCCATCCTATTTCCCCTGGCATAATGTCAGGCATTACATTGGCAGGGATGAGAACAACCCAAGGGATTTCAAAGGGTAGAAAGCCCCATCTTGAAGGAATAAGACAATATTTAAGTAACAGGGGTTAGCACAAAGCTTTCCCAGGGCTGGTGTACTCCGTTACAGCCCTATGGCAGTGCTCTTACACCTTCCTCCAGCAGACATAAACCAGTGTCACAGGCATTGCACAGCACTTGCTGGACTAGATCCACCTTTTTGATGGATATTTTATATACTGAGCACCAGAAAATCTGTTGAGAAGGCAGAAAGGGAAAAGAGGGAGATCATCAGCTGGTATAAAGCAGAACAAGTCCATTAGCATCAATGGCACGCAGCTGGCACCAGCTGAGGCACTTCTTTGGCTTTTCCCTGCAGAGCTGCAGTGTGTTGCTTGTCTGAGAGCTGGCAGGACATGAAAACCCCTGTCATGTTGTGTGTATGAGAAAATGTCTCATCTGTGTGCAAGGGGCCATTACTTGGGTGGGCACACGATGGTCCCAGTGCACCCTTGCACCCAGGAAGCCTCTGAATCACTGATCCTGAGAGATCAGGAGAGTGAATCAGAGGAATAATACCTCCATATTTTCTCCCTTTTTTTTTATGCTTTTCATGCAGGCATTTGTTACAAGCTGGAAGGCATTTTGCCAGAAGTGCCCTTTGGTCTGACCCTGTGTGGTGGGTCTGCTCTTCTAGGGTTGATGGATCTGTAATTTCCACAGTAGGCAGACGAAAGAGAAAGCACTGAACCCCCTTTATCTCTCTGGCTCAGTTTAACTTCTGTGGCTGAGTGTGCGTAAGCAGCACAGCGCTCCCCTTGCAGGGCGAGTGCACTCTGAGGTGATCTCCATTCAGGCAAGAGGAAAAACCCTTTGCAGAGCTGCTCATTGCATGTAGCACATAGAGATAAGCACGAAAAAAGAAGGGTTGGAAACCTGCAGAGTATGAGTTTAGGGTTGTGCTTGTGCAGTTAAATGATTAGAAACCCAGGCTGAGATTTTTGTGGCTGACAAGCCACAGCATCTCAAGGGGCCGTTTCCAGGCCTGGCCATGGTGTCGGGAGCCTGGAGCTGGGCACGCAGAGCTGGGCTGGCAGCCACCAGCATATTTGATGCGATGCCACTGAGAAGCAGACAGTAGGAAAGTTTAAATGTGGGGTTGTTTGTTAATGCTCCCTCGGAGCTGCTGCTGGAACACGGTGGGTCTGTGCAGGCAGCGTGGGGCGCGCCAGCCCAGCCGGGGGGAGGGGAAGGTTGTCCATGCTGCAGCAATATCCATAATCTTGGAGTCAGAGAAAATGTTGGGACATAAAGCAATCTGCCTCATGCCTGGTGCTTTTCCCCGGTGCTCTTCACATTCTTCCCCATGCTGCCTCAGGGCTGGTACAGGAAGAGCAGTGCCAGCCCAGGAAAAGGTGGCTCCCTGGCCCAGCTCCTGCTGCAGCCGGTGCTGTGACTTTGCCTGTGGCAGACTGGGATGGCTGATGGGCAAATCTTGTTTATTTGTGTCCATGGCCTGAACCAAGGCTGCTCCGTGCATCTTCTCTTTCCCCATTTCCCCAGCTGCTGCTCCTGGCATCTGCCCTCTTCTCATGTTTTGTGTCACTTGGGATCCGCTGTATAAAAGGACAAGATAGTCTGAAAGCATCATCGTTGGTGATTCAGAGCTCGGTATGAGGTGATTTTTCCTCCTGCACAACAACTTTTTTTCCTAATTCAGAACTAGCTCAGATATCTCTGCAGGTGCTCTGCTGATGATATACAAGAGGGACCAAATGCACTCTTGCTTAGTTGGACTGACTATTCAAAGAGAATGGTGGTAAAAATCAACACATCCCAATTTATTTATTTTCTTTTATTTTTCTCACCCTGAAGATGTTATTCAGGATGCAAAGAATGAGCAGGTCGGTGGAATAAGAAGATGCTTTTACAGATGCTTTTTGCAGAGCTGCGCTTGAAGTGTTTTGTTTGGATTTTTAAATGTCAAGGCAGTCCTACTGTTTAATTGAGATTTAAATATGAAATAGGTTCCCAAACAGGCACAGACTGTGCAATGTCATGTCCAATATTAAACCTGGCACTTGGCAACCTCTGCCCTTCCATTTAAACAGCTCAAAATTGAGCATGTGTAAAAATTGGAAAGGTTGCACTGAAGGGATGCCTGCATTCCCTCATCTTCTCTCTTTGTTAAGTACTTAATTATTTTTGTTGCCTTCTTACCTATTCATAAGTGGAAGCTGCTCTGTGTCTGATGCGGGTAATTTCTCATTGTATTGTGCTTCCAAATTGACATTTATAAATTAAGCAGCGGAGTAACATCCCAGAGAGCACCACTGTGGCACAATTAGGAATGTAATTGCATGGAGTCACCTGGGAGGCAGCTGGGATGGGGAAGGCATTGCAGATATTAGAGATGGGGGTGACTGAGGCAGCACCAACGTGCAGAAAACTGGCCCAGACGATCCCATTAAAATTGTACTCGCTGCTTTACCCTGGGGAGAGAGGGTGGAAAAGGCATTTGGGAGCTGAGTGCAGGGTCTGCTTTCACTGAACTCAGATGGATTTTCTCTTTAACTTCACCCTGAGCAACATATTGATTCCTAATGTAGAAATTGTAATGCCTTATGCTAGGTATGGAAAGAAACACTGGAAAGAGCAAATAATTTCTCTCCTTCTGCCTGCTGAGACCTGTTACCAGGTTCCTGAGTCCCTGAAGACCCATGGTACCACCTCATCCCCTCCCAGGTGGGATGTTCTCCCAGAAAATGCTGCATAGGGCTGAGCTTTCAGGTAGAACCAAGCCAGATAGGAGCTTGGAGAACTTGGCAAGGGAAACCATATGCTCCCTAAGCTCTCTGGAGTTGTGTTTACTTCTGCTTTGATCACATGGGTTGGCTTGTAGCCTCCTTTCAGATGTGATTATCATCCTAATTGGCCCTAATGAGAACTACACATGCAGAGGAAAGGGGATAATGAGTGTTCCACCCCCGATCTTTTTCTATCTCCAAATTACAAGTAATAGCAAAAAAGATGTGTCTCTTTTTATGTGTATATATACATATGTGTGTGTGTATATATATATGAGATAGAGATATATATATATATATATCTCCATCCTCTGCAGTGCTGTTGCTTTCATCATAACTTTCAGCCCCTGAATGTGTTTAACACTGGATTTTTTAGCTTCTTTAGTCACACAAGGCTGAAAATAAATTATGGGGGATATTGGGTGAATTTTTTCCTTTCCTGAATTGGAGCTAAGACTAAACAGGCAACTCTAGATGCATCAAGCATCCTGCTGGTGCCTGCTCCAGTGTCACCCTTGTGCTACCAGCACTCACCAGTCCTGCCCTGGGAAGGGCAAACCTCCTGTGTGAAGCTGTCCACGTGTTTGTGGCTCCCTGGCAGAGCTGCTGTTTGTGAGGGACCTATCTCAGCTCCTGCTCGTGAGCTTTGCAGCACGGGACTGGGCTGAATCTATGAAATCTGTTTCTTGCTGGGTAAACAAATTGTGGTAACGTGCCAGGGCCTGCTGACACTGTCTGTGTTTGGATGAGTGACCTCCTGGAGAAGGGGCCCTCAGCAGCTTTATGATTAACATTTTAATGGCATGCTATCAGGGAACATTTTCCCCAGGAACAAATACCCGGAAAAACCCATGTCTTAACTGCTTCTCTGGCTGGAATTGGCACTGCGTGGTTGCTAGGTGTGCTGGAGGCTGTCCAGGGTCAGGTGAGGAAGGAGAGGTTTCCTTGGAGCTTGCTGAGGTCCTCTTTTATCACTGGGAAGGGCAAAAACTGCTTGCATGATTATACCTCCTCTGTTTCAGCTGAACTGGATAAATGGTGCTCTGGACCATTTGTTAGTTCAGGCTGTTGTGATTGATTGGATGATGCTTGGAGGGTTATCTCTAGTTTATTGGAGTTGCATCCTGCCTTGGAGTTGGGATTAAGAGGGCAGTGCTCGGCCTGGGCTGTGCTGGAGCTGTCAGAACAGACCCTGAGCTGCCCTGCTATGCTGGGAGGAAATTAGGTGCCATCCTTCATATTTAGTGGCCATTTTGGGAGCAGAGGTGTTCTCTAGGCATAAGTGACATGTGGAAAAGCTGCAGAGACCACCCCTGGCCCCGCTATTCACCCTGTGTGTGTGCACCAAGACGGGTAAGTGTGAAAATGGACGTGGCAGAGCTCATTCTGGGGGAGAGGAGTGGACCTCCCGAAACAACATCCCTGGTGAAAGCAGGAGCAGCAAATGGGTAGCTTTCTAAGGGTTCCTTCCCATCCTTAGGGCAGCAAAATTCAGCCTGTTCTGGCTGAAAATTCTTGTTTTGCCAAGAAGCTTTGAAAAGCTTTGAATTGACTCTGTCCTTTGCTGATGTGACTCAGCGTAGCATAAATCAGTATAGCTTCATCAGCACAGTAACTCAGATAAGTACCAGGACCACGGATATAACATGGAAATAATATAGAAAGCCAGGGATGAATAATTTCAGAATATAGATGTAGTCATGGTAGTAGTAATAATAATAATATTTTCCCTAGTGGGAGAAAAATAGACCTTTCATGGTTGTTGTGCCTGGAGCTATTAAATATGGATGAGACAGATGAAATGCTGCTTCTCCTATTACACAGAAATGAATAAACAGTAATTCTCAATCACTATATGCATCTCAGGCTTAAAAAAACCACAAAGACAAGTTAAATATGAACACCTGCTAACATTCGTGTGTGCCACTGAGGCTTTTGTCAGCGAAGAGAAAAGGTCTGCTTCTTTGTAAAGACTCTGATGGCAGCTCAGCCAAAGGGTATTTACCCTGCTGAAGTTAGGAAAAGAAGTTCAATGCCAAACGTGGGGGTCCAATAAACAAGTTTACTGCTCGACTCACTGGCTTGATGTATCTGCTTGTTTACTGCAGCTTTAGCAGCGCGTGATGTAGAAAGCAAGAAACACTTGTGCAATTTCAAATTTTCACAGCAAGATGGGGGGGAAATGCTGCCAGCCTTTCAGTGAGCCTCTTTTCTGGGGAAGAACTAAGCTTTAGGCCTCTCACAGATGATAAAAGTGTGGGGACAGCAGCCTGTGATACGGAAGGAGGGCTAAAGCAAAAGGTGTAGGAATTAGAAGCTGTGTGTGATCCGGCAGCATGTGAAGATGATCTCCCAGTTCAGTAATGGGTGCTGGACTGGGGAGACCTGGGGTTAATCTGCTTTATGACCTTCCTTGCCCTAGTTCCCACGTATTTCATACGTGTGACAGCTCTGCCTAATCCCATGGGGGTGTTCTAAGGATAAATGCATGGGAAATTGTGAGGGTTTGGGCTATTCTAGCTGAAGGGATGCAAAGGCAAATTGATGTATGGCATTTAAACCTTGGGATGTGAACTTTAGTTTAACTAGCTGTTCTGATCCCACAAGGCAGAGATGACTGTTATATGCAGTGGTAATAAAAGGCCCATCACTTAGAGCAAAAATAAAGGAAGACAGGGGCTCTGTTTATTCCACAGAGATCAGTCCAAGAAGATCACAGAGCCTGTTTCCTCTATGTATTTTTGATGCCGCTTTCAAACCTGTGTTTTCCCTGGACATCTTGTGGTAATTCTCTGCTAATTTAATTCCTCTGAAGTCAGAGGTTGTCTTTATTACTACATGTCTGATGTACTACTAGATGACTGGGTTGCTTAGGTGAAAATGCAGATGTTGGAAGCAGACAGTATTTTACATGCACTTTTCCTTGTTTTTTGCCACGACTTAACCCTAAGGAAGCTCCTGTCTGTCTCAGTGATTGCTTCCCTATCCATGCATTTTGCATTTATGCCTATGAGCTGCTGTTTGCTGCTGCTCCCCTGCATGAATCGACCATAAGAACAGCTGCACCAGGTCAGACTGAAAATGCAGCTCATGCAGTGCCCCCTCCCTGCAGGCAATGTCTGGGGAGGAATGTATAGGTCAGCATGTAGCAATAATGTAATTATAATACCATAGCGTTCTATGAGATGTGTGCAGGCATTTTCTGACACTCAAATGGTGCCTTTAGTGGTCTGGGATGAATTTTATGACCAGTGATTATCTAGTTGTTTTCTGAATCCTTGTTCATGGCCACTGTGTTCTATGGAAAGAAGCTGGAGGAAGTGTTTTGAAGTGGATCCTTGATACCCTCATGTGGTGTCACCTCATCCTTGCCTTAGAAGGGACAGTGGCCACCTTCCCTGCTCCACTCAGAGCTTTATTCTGCCCCCTGAGTTTTCCCTTCCAGGCTTCAAAGTTGCAGTAGATTCAGTAATTCCTCATAATGAGGCTGTTTCATAATTTTGATCATCACTGGTGCCATATCCTGAGGCGAGGAGAAGGATCTCAACAACACAAAGCCTTCAGGCTGTGGCAAACTGCTTTCTTAGTGACCCCTAACACTGGGTATTAAATGGATTTACCATTTATTCCTTGCTGTTTTCTGTCTTTTAAACAGTTCTTTGTTCTTGCAAGAAGTGTCTCCTATCCCCTGACAGCTCATCCGCTCAGAGATCCTGTGCTGAGGCATCCCATTGAAATCTAAGTAAACCACATCAACAGCGTTTTCTCATCTGCGTGGTTGTTGACCCTTCCAGAGTATTCCAGTGCCATTATGAAGCCTGGATTTCCTTTTCAAAAGCCTCAATCTATCAGATTGTTCAAAGTGTTCAATAATTGTATCTTTGGTGGGAGGAATGCAGTTTTTACTGACCTGCTGATGTCAGTTTTGCTAATCTGGAGTACTCCGTAACTCCTGAATTATTCCTTTGCATCCCTTTTCTAAAGTTACATCATGTTAGCTGCCTTCTAAATTTTGGGTACCCATAAAGCTTTAAGGGGGAGACTCCAGCCTGTGTTTAGTTTCATGCCCATGTTCCTCTAGAATGGTTGGGTCAGTCCAGTATATAACCCCTTCTACCAACCTTGTAAAGAAGATTTCTAGTGTAAGAACCTTCCCAAACCTCCCTGCAATGGTCACATGTGCCAAAACCCCAAATTTTTTTGCTATAGTCATGTGGGTTTATTCATGCTGCTTCTGTACTTGGTTTCTTCCTGGTCCATCAGTTATCTGGCACACATCTGGCTCATCATATGTGCAAAATAAGTCTTTTTTGAGTTCCCTGCCTGCTGCAACTGTTCTTTACGGGCCTTTCCCCACCTTCTGAAGGTCTTATATTTTAGCCACCGGAACTTGAAGTCCATTTTTGCTTCCTCATTTGGACACACAATTTCTGGGTTTGAGGATGTTGTCTTACTTCTCACACTTTCTCTTGCCCAGCTGCTTAGCCTGCCAGACTTCTCTGTTTGTAGAATTTCTTTGCCTGGGGTACATATTTGGTCTGTGTTTCCAGCATCTGTATTTTCAAACAGTGCTTGTGCCTCCTGCAAGTTTTAACTCTCCTGGTTCTGTCTCCCAGGACCTTCTCACTGCTTGTTTTAACAGCTTAACTCATTTTTACAGGTATTCTGTTAAAATTACACACAACACCGAAGATTTAACACAGTGTAAAAAGTAATACTTTTTATCCTGAGAATTCTGGGTTTGTCTCATGTCTCCTACTATAGGTTGAGAGTATCTTGCCACAGAGAGTGAGGGGGAATCCAGTTCTTGCAGACTCCTTTTGCTGATTGTTTCTAGCACCAACCTCTAGTCGTAGTTTAAAAACCATTCAGTATATTTGTGAGTAAAACCCATTATGTGATACGGGGAAGCAGTTGGTTACTTAACGTATTTAAAATGTCTTTCACTAGAGTGTTATGGAAAGAAATTATCGAACGTCAAATTTAGAATGAACAAAGAACGCTTTCTCCTTCAATTTGTACTTCATTGTGCTTAATTCTGCAGGAGACTGAAATTTAAAGTGTAAATGGGTTGGAGAAAATTAATTACAGAGATTAGTACAGGACAGGTAGCTGAGACGTGATGGGTCAGTGCAACTGTCACCTGAACAGAGATCCCTTTCCTGGATCTCTGACTGCTGGAGGCTGGGGGATAAACGAGGTGGGAGGAAGTCTTGGGCTACATGAGCTCCATTTCTTATACTCTTTGTTAAAATTAAATTCCTACCCCTGGAAGAAAGGAAAACTGTTTTCCCCAAGGAAGTACCATGTTTTTTCTGCTATTCCAACAATTTCATGTACATCCTTTTGACCTGTCATGTTTTAATGGACTCAAAAGTTATTTCTTCATGGTGAACCTCCCCATATGATCATGGTGGGCAGAGATGTCTTGTTTTGATCCATTCCTAAATTCCAGGGATCAACTTGTGGCCTTGCTGTCGGCATTCAATGTCCAACCCATCCTCCCCTTCAAGCCCTTTCAATGAAAATAAACAGAAGCTCCCCAGGAAGCCAAATTTCTGGAATCTTTTCAGCTTTTTTCTTTAATCAGCTTTTAACCTGTTTTGAATACTCTGCAGCCCATCTCTTCAGTGGGCTGCTGTACCAACCAGAGCACCTTTGTACCCCACACAACCTGTGGCAGCTTTTGCCAGCTGGACCACGCAGAGCTTGGCTCCTCAGCTTGCTGCCAGGGGTCTGTTGTTTGCAGTATTTTTGGGAACTGGCTTTCAGGTAACCTTTGCAGTGCATTGAGAGAGATATTCCTGCAATCCTGCTTGTTTCTTGTCTCTCTGCCAGTGTTCTCCTGCAATCCTTTTGGGGTTCATTAAACTTCTGGAGTGCAGGTCACCTGGGAAGATAATATCCTGCTTCCTTTTTTGTTCATGAAATTGTGCTACAGCTTCCAAAGAAACACAGAAATTATTGCTGTCATGTTTGAAGAGTTGTGTTTTCCTCTTCCCACCCTCATCAGCTCTTGGGCTATTTTATAGTGCCTCTCATCCCTGCTGTCCAAGGTCTGGGCTGGGTTATCTGGACCCACATGAAGGATGGGAAGCAGTGGTGGCAGTGTCACTGTGTGTGTGTAGCGTGTCAACCTGAGATGGAAATGAGTTCTGAGAAACTTCATTTTTAAAAATAGTCGGGGCGCGTGGCAGTCATCTCCTAGGAAACTCGCCATTGTATTAGGAGACTATAATGCATTGTGATTACATTTCAGATAAAGGGAATCAGCCTTGCTGTCAGATTGTTTCTGCTGAAGTTTTCCAACACAGAAGGACATCCCTATGCAGCAGTTGGCTTTGGTTGGTGTTTATGAACTGGCTGAGGCACTGAGATGGCTCCCCCTGTGCTGTTGCTCACTGGAGGATGGGAGGTGAAGGCTGAGGCATGAGTAGCCTGCCTCTGCATGGGTTTTACTGTGGGCTGGAGCTGTGGGCAGTCCCAGTCTGTCATGGCTCTGGTGAGTCAGGTGAAGCTCAGGAGCAGCAGCTTGCCCTGGGAAATCTGTAGGACTTCAGTCTTCTTCTCCTTAACAGCAGAGTTGGCAAAGTCCTTAGGATTGTTTTCTATGAAGACTAAACCAGTTGCTATGAAAGCAGGAATCTGAAAACTTCATGAACAGTGTGGCAGAGATATCAGTGTCTGTCTCACTGCTGATGTCTTCCATGGACCATCTCAACAACATGTTGCTTCCATGGACCAGACCGAACTCTTTGGGTGGGGAGGTCCATCCTCCTTTCAGATGGAATGCAGGAAACACCAGCACCTCTTCTCTGCTGTGTTTCTCTGATATGCTCAGCTGCTCTCATGCAGCTCTGCCATGCTGAAAGGACTCATTGCCTCATTCCCTGTCTACTGACATCACATGGGCAAGGCAGTAGAAGGCAGGGGTGGCTCCCATCCCCAGGGGACGGGATTGCTGCAAGGGTCACTGGCCTTCTCTGCTGTTAAGAGCATGGGATGAGCTCAGAGGATCACTGTTGCCAGGCCTCGTTTGCTCCCTGCTTCATCTGCATCCATGCTTGGGCTGGGCAGGATTTGGACGGAAGCTGGTGCAGCTTCTGGTTCCTCACATCTCCCTGGGGAGTTTCATTTTTGCCAATCCCTGTATAACTCCATGACATCAAAAGATGTGCCTTCAGAGCCGTGCGGAGGCTCATGACGACGACTTTATGGGAGGAAAGGTGTGCTGGTGCTGAATCTGTTTGGCAAGAAACCTCAGTAGTCTCAACACAGCACCATAAAAACGGAGCCTTGGAGAAATTCCTCATCAGCAGAAGCTGAAAGAAAACTCCTTTTTGAACTGACTTTTCACGAGAGTGACCGAGGGTGGCACATGTGCAAAGTGTGTGGCAATTCTCTTTGCAGAAGTATCTGTGAGTCGCAGAGGCCCTGGTAACTTTGTGTACAGTGACACTGAAATAATCTTGCCAGAGTGTTTATTTTCAAGCTTGCCGGTTGCTACGCAAACCAATTTGCTGAGTTTCTTAATGTTCCTCGGCTCAGACGTGAAGCCGCATGTGGCTACATGAGTAAAGAGGCTGGGGAGCAGAAAGCAAACACTCTTCCTGCTGTTTTGAGAGGTGGCCATTGGGAGTAAAGCTGCAGATGGAGCTCTGAATACTCTGCAGTGCCTTTTCCTACCAGAGCTAAGTTCTGAGCTGCAAAACAATTTATTTCTATCTCACCGTACTGAATTGTCTTTCTCTTGCTCTCTCTCCCTGTTTTTTTTTTTTTTAAATTCTAATCTGCAACTTGGAGTGGGGCAAGGATACAAAATGCACATCATTTTTAGTCCAGATATTTAAAATGGTTATGCAGGACTGGCTGAGACAACAGGATGAGAACAAGCCAATTAGAGTTTCACAGAGGCACAGAAGGGCCCTTAGACAATGGGAGTTGTTCAGCTGTGCTTGTGACAGCTCTGAACCCTGTGGCCTCCCCTTTCCGTGGCTGCTCATCACATTCATGGAGGTGCCTCCTGACTGGGGCTCTGCATTGGATCTGAAGCATTAAAGTGGAAAAGGCAGATCCTAGGAGATGTGTGGTGGTTTCATGGTGCAGTTATCTAATCTAAATTTGCCCTTAGAATAGGCAGGAACCGTGCTGTGATCATCTGCACTAATGTCTGGGCATCTCAGGTGATTTCTGCGACCAAAGTCATGCAGCAAATGGAACAGGGGGCTTTTGGCTGACAGGGTTAAGGATCCTACAGCCACACAGTGTGCTGTCATTAATTTTGGGTAGGATGTAAGCATCTGTTGGAGATGCTTTCCACAGTACAACAGGAATGTGCACTTTCAGATTACACAAAGCTCCCAGATTTTAAGTAAATAAAATTAAGTAAGAAGACTCACAGAGTTGTTAAAGTTGGAAAAGACCACCAAGACCACTGAGTCCAACTGTTAATGCTGCCATCTTCACCAGCAAACCATGTCCCCAGGTGCCACATCGGTGCATGTAGTTCCTGTTCCTCAGGTCCCTTGTCTGTGGAATGGGCAGTGCAGCTCATGAAAGGCAGGGTTGGTGTTTGAGAATCACAGCTCAAGTGGGACAATCCTTTGCCTGTGATCACTGGGGAAGGCTACCAGAGCCGACACTGTGGCTTTGTTTTGTAAAGACAGAAATGCCACTTGAATGAATGAGGTGCCATGCAGACTTCTGCATCTTGGATTTGTGAAGTTCCAGAAACCTTTGGGTGAAACTGCTGGCGAAATGGGAGTTTCCCATGGATTAGTCACAACTGCAAAGTTATTTGATCTTTAGGCAGTGGCTAGTTCCACCTTCATTACAGCCCTCTGCAGAAGGAGTGTAGGAATTGTTGGAAGCAAAACTACGGTGTCTGCACTTGCTTTGCTTTGCTAGGTGCAAGATCATCACTTGCTCCATAATTGATTCAGCCTCTTGGAGAATGCCACAGTGTGCCAGATCTTTTCTTGAGTTTCCATGTGGAGAAAGAAGAAGAAGAACCATGCTTTTTCAAATTGGTGTAATCTGCTTTATACGGCCAGATAAGATCTCCAGAAATAATAGACCCTGCATATGTCAGTGTTGGAATAGGGAAATGCTTTGAAAAAAAAAATTATGGAGATCATTTATGCCTCTAGAAAGGTTTGAGGTCATTATTAGGAGAAAAAGGGTTATTTTCTTGTGAGAATGCTGCCATCAGATAAATCCTGGGAGACAAGGAGCTCCTTTTGACTCATAAGATGAAAGTGGAAAAAAGGTACTTAAATATTCACTTTGGAAAGAAAGTGATCATCAGTGGGGAAAAAAACCTGCTTAACAGCTCATTTGTGAAAAATGGAAGGAAGATCTCAGCACAGAGATGTTTCCCTTGTATGTTTCTCTTTTGATTCTTGATAGCTTCACTGTGACTGCCACAGAGGATGTAATGTAAATGTAATAGGCCTTCAAAGACAATACTTCCCTTTCTAATAGGGGTCAGGATTAATCAGAAAGGAGCAAACAGTTCAGGAAAGAAGATCACTGTAATAACAAACATGAGTGGGGATCTGAGCTGGGCCAGTTTCCCTTTTTAGCATCCATGCATCACTGTCTCAGAACAGACTGCATAGCATGCTATTAAATTCGCATACACCAGGCAGCTCAAACAAATTAGTTCATCTCAGAAAGGGAAGAGGTTCTTCAGAAACTTTCCTTTTTGGCTTAATTTCTGTGCTTTGTGTGGTTCATTCATCTTTGAACCCAAGTTTTATGGAACTGAAGCCTGCGTGCCTCGTTCTGCTCTGCACCCGATGGCTTTTCTTGCCTGGAAGTCTCCTTGATTGTGTGTTTTGGTGCCTTCACCCTGCTGGTGTGTGAGTTGGAGTGACAAGAGGTGCTGGTGGTGTGTGCCATGCCCTGCTGTGACCTTGGAATTCATCCTGGAGTAAAGAACTAATTCCAGCTACAGAATGATTCACATCGTTTCCAGGGATTTTTTCCTATGGCGAAAATGATTGTTGCCCTCTAAGGAGGTTGTTGCCTTCTGGTGAAGGTGGTCCAGGGTTGTGAAGGAAACCACCTTGACTATACTGTCATAAATTCATGCTTTATGATGTGCAACTTTAAATCGGTGTTTTCAGGCTTCACAGAAGTCTCTTTCCTCTAAGTAGCTTTCCTATAAGTAGCTGACATGGATTTCCAATCTTAATCCTTGTTCTTTTAGTGGGTGGGCTCTTTTTTCCCCCCTGAGATTATTAAATATTGAGCAGCTAAACTGGAAGAAATTATAAGCCTCAAATGGGCACTAAAGATCTTGCAACTGACTCTGGTGACAAAAACTGTCAAAACAGTAAGCTGTTGTAACTGTAGATAACAGTACCCCCAAAAAATAGAAGTTAAATCCAAACAAATAGAAAAACTCTTGGTGACTACACAAGATCAAAGCTTTGTGCTGCTCCTTCTGTCACAGACTGAAATGGTGAGTGGAGACCAAACTGGGGAAAGAAGGAGGAGGGGAAAGAAGAAGCTCTGCCTGGCCATGGGGTACTGTTGGGTGTCTCTGTTGTGGTCATGGCTCTAAGTCCCAGCAGAGATCTGGGTATTGACAGGGTTACTTCCTCCCAAACATTTTGTTAAAGGGGAAGCAGCAGAATGATTGGAAAGATAAGCCTGGAGTTGGGGATGTGCTGCCCATCCCTGGGCATGGTGACTCTCAGGGTCCTCCCACACTGTGGCTGCTCATTGCAAGCCCACAGTGGTTTTAAGATGCCTCCTAACTTGGACAAAATGCTGAGGGAATGGGCATGGGGCAGTGGCTCAGGGCTCAGAGACAGGTGTCAGTGCTCCAGAAAGAAGCTTCTTGCTGNCAGCAGAATGATTGGAAAGATAAGTCTGGAGTTGGGGATGTGCTAAAGCTTCTTGCTACAGGAATGCCCAGCAAAGAGTATCTGTGCCCCTTGCCATTGTTGGAGAGCCCATCAGGATATAGCAACAGCATTTTGGCACAGTGGGAAGTACTGTTCATCATCTGTAATGGGTTAATAGCAGCCCCAGCCTGGCATCAGGCACCTCCATGGGATCATCACTGCGGGCAGGGATTGGGATCAGCCCTGGAGAGGGGAACCAGGGTCGGACACAGCCTGGGGCAGGGCCATGTCTGGTGTTAGAGCAGGCACTCATGGGGCCCCAAGGCAGGAAACAGCATTTTCAGTTGTGGCTGGGAGGCTTAGTGGAAGTTAAATGAGTGGGGAGGCTAAAAATACCAGTGTTAATACAGTGATCCCAGTTTTTGTGCTCTTGCCCAGGCAGAGGAAGCATTGCCATAGAAGGGGCTGCAAGGTTGGAACTGTGTGTTTGATGAATGAAAATAGCTAGAAAAAGTATTTGTGCTCTAAAGAATAGATGGCTGCAACTAGATTAGTCAGCTTTTCCCATGAATTTAGATTTGGTTCTTGGGAATGTGTAGGGAATTTGGTTTCTATACCATGTGTAGCACTGTCCCAAAGTCCTTCCTGCTTCCTCTTGGCTGGCTAAAAACCCCCTCCACGCTTCGGTGTGGCTAACTTTGCACTCAGATATCACTGACCTATTGGAAGTTAAATTGTAAATTCATTTTCATGCAGCTGTCAGAACACCGATGGGCATGACTTTGGGATGAAAATCTTTATTTCCAGCTTCAGTTTGGGTTTATGTTGGGACGCACCTGGATCACGTGTGAGGAGAGTGAGAAGGTGTTTACAAAAACAACGGTGTAGAAAATTTTTAAAAAACCCAAAAGAGAGATCATGAGTTGTGGAGAAAAATGGCTGAGTAGAAAAGTGGTCTGCAGGACCAGAATCTCCCTGGTGTGAGCCTGAGCTCATCCCACAGTTAACTCCTTGAGGCCCATGGAGAAAGCTGTGAAAACGCTAGTGAAGACTTTTTTCCCGACATACCTGCCTCTGTTTGTGGTGCAGTCCAAAGTCACCTTTCTCTGGGGAGTCAAGGAGCGGAATTTGAGTGTGGTTGCCAAAGCCACACTGTGAAAATTACCTTCAGTTTGGTGGGTCTCACTTTGATTCAGTCAGTCTCCTGTCTCAGGGTAGGTGGACATGGTATTTTTTTCAGATGTTGAGTGTTCACTATTTTTTTTCCCCTGGTTTGGCCAGGGCAAAGTACACATGGAAAGCCAATTGTATCATAATTAAGAACATTAGGTATGTGCAGCCTGAAGACGTGAAATCTGTTTCCTGGCTATGTCTGTTGACTTAGTGACAGAGCACCTGCTAATGCAGTGGAAAACTGCTCAGCATGGAGGTTGAATGGAAAAGATGAAGTTTTATCCCTCCATCAGCTCTTTGTCTTCATTTTGTCAGTATTTTTGTCACAGCAATTTTTTTGTTGAATGAGAACAGATTTGCTGTCACGGTATATGCTGTTCACTGTATTTCAGAAATTAAGTGTTCATATTAAATTATAGTTCCAACAGAAGAAGGAAAAACTTGCTTGTTCTTTATTTTGCTTTGATCTGCAGGATAGCCTAGCCTTGCAACCACTGCTTTCTCATATAAAATCTAGTCTCTTTGGGTATGAATAATGTTCATATTCCAATGTTAATCTTGAAATTCTAATCTTTAAATCTAGATAAAAGAAGAATAATGCATGAGAAATAATTTAAATGAATTAAAACTCTAAAAGATTGGCATCTCATAGGATCCTACATAGTCCAAGTGTGTGCAAAGGGGTGAGGAGTCAAAACATCTCCAGGACCCTCTAGAATTTGCCACTATCTCAAGGTCACTCATTCAGTCCTTTAACCTCTTTTTTTTTTTTCTTACATTGTTCCTAATTCATATGGAAATTATCTAAATCATAAAATTATTTCATGCCTTAATTAGAAGTTTGAAAAGAGCAGTTCCTCCAGGGTAAACGATAATATGGTCAAAACTTTCAAAAATAGGTTGTTGCTGCACACGGATTTTGGCAGCTAAAAGTGGTTTCATTTTGCAGAAGTTTCTGGCTTACCCATTTCCACCCCTGTCCTACTTCCTCAAAGCCATGATACTTTTTTACTTGTTTGCTATGATCTGCAGGCAGGACAGGGAAAATTCCAGAAGGATTTTGAAGCTCCTCTTCAGAGAGGCGAAAACTTTGTCCCTGGATGTGTTGGAAAGCTTGCAATTACCTCCTTCCCAGCTGAAGGGAATGGAGCATCTCAACCACTGCAGACACATTTACAATCATAACTTTTAACTAGTTCACCTCTTTTCCCAATTTAAAAAAAAATCTATATCACAATGTGACAATTGTGGCTTTTTTTTTTCCTTTTTATCATGCAACACTGCTTGATGATGCTTAATGGAAGCCATGGCCTTCTCATAGAAGTCCTGTCATGTTGATGGTGTAAAATGCAATATTTTCCACCCCCAAAGTTCTCTATAGAACTTTGCACACAACTAAATTTTAAACCTCAATAAAGTATTGTAATTAAGTCTTAGAGATAAATTGCTTTCTTCATTAATATCATGATTTTAAAGGCAATGTTAATTCCTTTTTGGGAAAAAAAAAATCTTTAGCAAGCCTGCTACGCTGGTAGTTCTGGGGAACTGTTTTGAGGAGGTGGGGATTTGCTGTAGGATATATTGCTGTTAGCAAGAAAAGGAGCAGCCTTGTCTCTCTGACTTGCTGTCTATTTGTGCCTGAGTCGAGAGGGGTTTAGTGGAGGCTGGACTGTGTCATTAAGGGCAGATTAATTCAGCTGCATGTTTGAAATTTTGATAATTGCTTGCCCATCTATTCAGTATTATTTTTGACTCTTCCCTGACTCCAGGAGTATCTTTGCTGCCTCTCCCTTGCTGGTGCTCCCTCCCACCATTTCTTTCTTCTTGCCCTGTATTGCTGAGTCCCTGTTTAACACTCTGATCCCTGTGTGCATCTGTTCCCTTCCTTCTCTTTCCTTCCAGCACTTCCCTTCTCTTTCGTCTGTGCACTGACTTGTTGCTTTGCCCCCCTCCCTTGCTCTGCGAGCACAGGAGCGTATCTAGTGCACAGGATAGTGCAGACTGCCTCACTTCTGCCTCCTCACATCTCCCTCGTGTCTTCCCAGCAGATCCACCCCAGCTCTTCCCCTCCCATTGCCCGGGAACTCTTCCCAGCATTAGCAATTTCATGCCATGGCCTCATACAAAAATCAATGTTAAAAAGCACCCTGTCAGTGCCCAGGGTTGACATGTGACCAAACACTTTAGCTGAGCTTCAGGTTATTTCATGCTTTAATGAGAAAGGTTGTTAAGGAGATTGGGAATAGGGTTGCACGAGTATCTTGGAGCTCCCCAAAAAATTTTCATTTAAATTCACAGAGGCTCTTTCCAACCAGTGAAACCATGTCTGTCCTGGTAAGTGGAGGAAGAAATCCAGCGAAATGATGGAGCCAGCTGAAATAGAGGTGCTTTATTGTGTAGAGGAGAAATAAAGGGATTTCCATTACTTTGTTGTCTGAGATAGCAATGAAATGCAGATTGGGATGGGAGCTCCCTGTGTTTTTATAAAATCATAAACACTGGGAGAGCTGTGTGCTCAGTAAACAACTGGTGGGAATATTGCAGCTTCTAACAGCATTTAACTGAAGGCAAGGAGCTGGAGCAAAGTGCAGCGTTGAAAGCTTAAGCAGATGGGACTTAAGGGGTTCGTGAAATATAGCTGGGAGCAGCCCCGTGAGTTTCTGAGCGCTCTGGTCTGCAACCAAAGCTGGTAAGCACCGAGAGGTCTTAGGGCTTTCCAGCAAAAGGGTTTTATTGCAGTTCTGGTCTGGCTGTCCCACGCATGAGGGTCAGGATGAAAACCTTATTTGGTAAATGGAATGGCTAGGGCTGTCGATAACAGCAAACCAAAGAACACAATTGAAAACACTCTGGGTGGCTTATTTGTGCAAGCCATTTGGATCAGTTGTGTGGACCCTAAATTGGAGCCCGTGTTGCTCTGACATGCCGTGGTGGATTATATACAAAGCAGAAAACAGTGAATCATTCTGCTACTCCAAGTGGCCTAAATGTAGCCATATTCTGTCCTTTTTAGTAAAAACGAGGTAAAACATTCTTGGTTCATAGTATCACTGCCCCATGTAGACAAGCTGTCAAATATCTGCCGTATAACAGCATGCAAAAGTCTTTTTTCATCCATTCCTGAACTTCCTATCACTGTTTCCCTATCTGCTGGCTACAAAAGCATTTCTGGGTAAACAGGTACTTTGTTTTCAGAGCAGCAGCCTCTTCCTTTTGCTTATCCACTTACTGATTCATGTGGCTGTTTTGCAACTCGGGAGCTGTTGGTGAGGTCACAGCCAGCTGGTTGTGTCATCCAAGTGCATGACTTAAAAAGGAGGAGCCTGCCCAGGAAAGGAAATTCTTTTGTTTATCCACAAACATCTCGATAAGCAGCAGTTGTGGGGAATGAAGGCCAGAGAAATTTGGTGGTAGCCAAATGAGGCTGTGGCCGAACATTAACCTTTTAAGAGCGGGCTGGAGAGTGGTTGGGTCTGCTCAGCACCCTCCTGAGTATTTATCAGAGTGAGCTACGTAGGAGAGCAGAAAAATCTGCTGATGAGGGGAAATAATAAAGGAAAGACTATTTTTATTTCTTATAAATAAAACACAAACCTTCCGCTGGTGGGTCATAGAATCAAAGAATGGTTTGGGTTGGCAGGAGCTTTAAAGATCACATAGTTCCAATGCCCTGCCATGGGCAAGGGACACCTCCCACTAGACCAGGTTGCTCTACCTGATCCTTCAGTTGTCATTGAGTTAGATAAGTCCTTGGATCTGATCTCTCTTGGACAAAGTGGGTGCTTCAGGAGGAGGTTTTGATGAATAGGAACAATGATTTGCTGTTCCTCACCAGATCAATGCTCTCTCTTGCCCAGTTCCTTGCTGCTAAACCAGGAACAAGTTCCAGAATATAAGGATGGTCCTAATGTAACACAGCAAAGTCTGGCCGGAGTAGCAGTGTCTGAATGATGAGCAAATGGTCAAAAAACTCTGGGAACCGAAAAAATGTGTGTATAGCACTGGCTGTAACGTTTTCCTGGCCTCTTCTCGGTCAGGTCCAGAGGCTTGGGAGGAAGCACTGACAGTGCAAGAAATAATACTCTGTTATGAAATAACCTAATGAAGGAAAGGCACTGCCCACTCTTGGCAATTAGTGACTGGCTGCTGTGATGATGTTTCTGTATTTGTGTAACCCCCTCTGGGGTAACCATAGGGAGGCTGCTACTAAGGCCAACGTTTGGACTTGTGATTCAATCCAATTCTTTGGCTTTAGTGGTTACACACATCAGTTTGTGCTGTGGAATAACTCTGTATACAGAGAGGAATTCTGACGCAGTCTGAGTCAGGGTTGATCCAACGGTGAGGAGAAGCTCTGGGCAGCCAGGGAGGACCAGAGTGGGGGCCCTGACCTCTTGTGGTGACTGAGGAACCGGGAGCGCTCCTGGCACTGGTGTGTCACTTAGTCCTGGGGACTTTGTGCTGCTTTGTGAATTAAACCTCCAAACATTTCACATCATCCACCAAGTCAGCAGCCAGACTATGGTCCATGCCCCTGTGTACAGAAATGGTACTTTCTCATTTTCAAGCTCTGCTCATATCTCTGCTGGACTGTAGTTCTTTATTAAAATTGTTGTGTTTGGTAAGCCTTTAATATTTTGCAGGAGTGTGAATGTCTCCATATGTTTGTAGAGGCAAAGAAAGATGTTTGTAATGTCACTTTTGTATTTAACAAGAGCAGCTTCCAAAGGACACCAGAAGAACTATGTTTGATGGTTGTGTTTCATTTAACAGCTTTCAAAGAAAAAACACCACTTTAAACCAGGGCTTTTCTTCTCTTCTTTCAGGGGTGCATTCTCCGAAGTTGTTTTGGCTGAAGAGAGAGCAAGTGGGAAACTCTTTGCAGTCAAATGCATTCCCAAGAAGGCACTGAAGGGAAAGGAAAGCAGCATAGAGAATGAAATCGCAGTGCTGAGAAAGTGAGTACCAGACCTTCATTTCTGCCTCTTTGCTGCAGTTAGACTCTTGCATTTAAGGAACAGTGATTGACAAATGTGACTGATGAGTTGTTCAGCCCATCACAGGCAGACAAGACCACGCAGATTTAAATGGTGCTGAAAATGTTTTGAGAAATGCTCTTCTTTTCTTTTTTTATGAATGCAACCAGGTAACTGCAAAGTGGGAAAGAAGAGGAGTTAGGCTGGAGTGAGTCAATGATGCCATAAAAAGACCTTATCCACTAAGAATGTCAGCAGTTGTGCCGCAGGCTTTGAGGAGAGCAGGAGCAGGGTTATAATTTTTAAATGCTTAAAACAGTCTGTTTACTAATTGCTCTAAAAGTGTGACATGCTATGGGTTGTCATGGGAGATGGTGTTAACCTGTGCCATGCAGACGAGTGGTACCTCGGTCCTTCTGGAAGAGGGATGCATTTTTTCCTTACTTTGGCTGGAATACATGGATAAGAAAAAGGCATTTCTCAACTGCTATGAATTCATTGTAGTTATCAGAGGCGTGATCCTTACCTCTTCCCCATCTCATGCCCTGAAGGTGGGATTCATCTCACCTGACTTGAGACATTTGGCTCTGAACTTATCACCCTTGACTTTCATTCTAGTAAGTGAAAAGAGATTGGTTACTTTAGGATTGGTTCATGTAGTTTGTTTTAAATTTCTAAAAGTACCTTTTCTTCTCACTGAGCTGAAGGTAGCACAATTACATAGAACCAACTCCACATTGGACTGGAACACTGATTCCTGCTGCACTTCTGTCCCAAGTGGGACTTCTTGCCCCAGTGCTTGGTCGTGTCAGAGCTGATGGCTGATCATCTGGGCACCACGTGACAAAACGGATCCTCAAAACTGACTGCATGAACTAAGAGCTCAGACAGCCTAAGTAGAAGGAGCTGGTTCAAGGACAAATTCAGACATCTCAGTAGGCAGAGGGGATCCTTTTCAGTGGAGAGACATAAATGGGGGCTCCAAACAGCTACAACTATTTGTAGCAGTGCCTTCCTGTCGCTGGGCCCGCCTCGGGTCAGTACAGTGTAAACCCAGTGACAAATGCAGCATATTGTCTTGCTGTGTAGTGTTATTGAGAACCTGTCATAAAACTCAACCATTATTATTGCCATCTCTATAACCAGGCAATAATGGCCAATAACCACAGCTTGAGAGTCTTTATGTTGATGGGTTTGTCCCCTGGTACTCGTGTGGGGTGTACGAGCAGCAATACCCACGTGCAGTAAGAATTGCCTTGCATCAGCCTTGACCCCGAGCTGGTAGAGCAGAGAAATCATTTAGGTTATTTCTTGCTTCTGCATTGTGAAACGTTTCTGTTCCCTGCAAACAATTTCCTGAGAAACCAGGAGGCAGCACCCTGTGCTATTCCAGCTGCAAGGGCAGGAGAGTGAGTGGGCGTAAAATTCCTTAATTTCATGCAATTAGATCTACTCAATCTCTTGTCCTATGCATGTTAAGACCTTAAAAGAGAATGTCCCTTTTTTATCTCCTGGTGTCTTCTACTTAGCTGTTGCTAATACAAACTTTGCCTGTCATTGTCTTTATTCTGAAAATAGACATTCTTGCTTGCAGATGCAGTATTGAATTTGTATGTGCCACCAAGGAAACGTTTAGAAAACAACAATCTAGATTCTGCCTACAGTTGAGGAGAAGGGATATCAACCTGTTTCTCTGTTCAATGAATTCACTGCTTCAAAAGCTGTCAGTAAAAATAGATTTGAGAGCGGTTGAATGGACCTTGAGCAGCTGTTGCTAAGCTCCATCTAAGTGCCCTTGCTTTTGTTTCTTGTAGCTTAACAGTGAGTGGGGATGGCTAGTTCTTGTGTTGTCTAATGAGTGGGTGGGACCCCAGAGCCCTGGGCCTCCCTGCAGAGCTGTGAGGTGCCACAGCCTCAATGTGCCATGCACTGAACCAGCTCATCTGGAGCATGTGCAGAGGATGCCTGGCAGGAGCAGTTGGTCCCTGTTCCCCGAGGGGAAGGTGTTGAGACACAGAGCATGGATGCAAAGCAAATATAAATATGCACATGTGTTGATCCTAGTCTCCTGGTCTGGTTTTGCATTATGTCTTTTGAGGGTGCTTAAACTCTGATGAGATAAAAGTCCCAAAGACACCCTGCCTAGCTAAAATGCAGGCAAACTCCTTGAGTTCCTTCAGAGAATGATCTCTGGTCTTACACTGGACTTTCCCCTCCTATCTTCAATCATTAGAATTTGGTTTTCCTCCTGACAAGCTCTGTGCTTTCTGGCAGACCTCTGCTAAGTGTTGTGAAGTGCGACAAACTCTTCTTGAGTTCCCCAGTTTTATATCAAATTGGGGTCTGGTAGGAGATCCTGAAAATACTCCCTACAGTCTCTGCCAGCTCTCAGGTGAGCTGCTCATGCCTCTGTGTATGGTGAGCAGGTTTTTAGGAACAGTCAGAGATTGTGCTGGCATGTCCAGGATCAATACCCACAGCGTCCCGTATACTTTGTACCCTCAGGCATCTCTGGTGAAGAAGGTTTATCCCCCTGCCAGTCCTGCCAAATCATTCAGATCTGGCAGAATCAATATGGCAGAGAGTTTGAATGATGCTGCGTGTAGAAGTAATATTTCGAGGAACATTTTTTCGCATTCAGGATTAAAAGTCTGAGCATGGAGTACTATAGGCAGTAGAGCCTGGTGACGAAAACATGAATCCAGAGACCAGAAGCCTTGGGTCCCCTCTCACCTCTGCTACTTTCTTTCTGTCACAAGGGTTATTGTCTGTCTCAATATTTATTGGCTGTGAAACAGCCTTTACTGGAAAGACTTTTGAATAAACGGTTTTACCTGCAGTTGCTTTCCTGTCCTCTCTTCTGTCAGCAGACCCAGGAGAGTGGGTGTGAGAGGGGAGGTTTCTGGGCCGGGCTCTTAGTGTGAAAGCAAAACTTCTGTCAGTCCTTCTGTGTGTCTGAAGGGAAAAGCTGTTGGGAGTATTAATCCAATATTCTGTGCAGGGTGAGGGCAGTGACCCCCATGTGAGGTACACGGAAGGTGGGAGATTTTATCTCTCTGTCTGTGGGCTCGGACGCTCTCGCTGCCAAAACGAAATGACACATTTTAGGAGCGATGTTCTGCGAACAGAGGAGCCGAGCTGCCAGCCAACTGATCTGCATGTTTGTGCGAGTGCCAGAGTGAATCATGCATACTCCATAATTCTATTTTTCCAGCCATGGCCAACAAATCTGTTCTTAAAAAAGAAAAAAGGCGGAAGAGCCGTTAAGTCAATATTTACGCCTAGCAACCTTAACAGGGTTCTTCCAATATGGACTCTTTTGTGTCCCGTGGAAATCCATGGCAACATTCCCCGAAGACTCGGCTGGGTGGGGACGGAGTGGGAAGGAGCTCACTGTCGAGTGATGTACTGGGAGAGACTGAGTCTGCAGTTAATCCAGGAGCCTGGGCCCGACAAAGCCTTTTAGCATGTGCCTAATTAGACAGTAGACAGTAATTAGTTCCAGTGAAATTGGTGAGGAGGCCGAGCTCCCCTTGCTCAGATGCTTCAGAGCAGGCCGAGGATCCCACTGGGCACCTGTGTCTGGTACCACATCAAGAGGGGAGTTTTCTTAATGTCTTCAATTGAGACATTAAGACACGTGGAAAACATGCTTAGAATGGCTTAGAATCTGTTTGAGGAAGAAAATGGGATCTCTAGAAGTGGACTCTCACAGCTCCATTAGCTGGCCGTGGGGAACAACAGCACACAGTCACCTTTGTGTGATACAGACGTTTTCTGACCTGACATGTGGGGAGTTTCATAACCTGCTCTGAAAGCAACTGTGTTCTGGTTTTGAGCAGTAAGAGAAATGCAATCCTATCCATTGTTTGCTGTAGAATAGAGGAAATTTCTTCCACTTATGGTAATTGTGCAGGTGTGAACACGCTGAAAGAGGAATCGTCTGCTAGACAGGTTCCTGAAGGCAGTGCATAGTGTGAAGAGCTGGACTGCTGAGAAGCAGCAGTCTGAGGTTCTAGTTAAAGAGAAAAAAAAAAGCTTGTAAGTCAGATGGAGAAAAACATGCCTGATTTGCTTGTGGGGTTGGTTTTGGGTTTTTTTTCCTTGGCTACACCACAATTTATCACAAGGAACTCTCTGCTGCCTGGGTAATACCTGTGCAATCGTACAGACTCAGTGCTGAGTCAGAGCAAAGCAAGGGGAGGAACAATAAACTACGTGTAGCACTGTACCCAGGTTTATTGATTGTTTAATGGCAGTAATGTGCACATGTGTCTCGTTAAGCAATACTGTCTAGATAGCAAATCATGCTCTGCTTTAGCTAATTTCTGCTGAACAGGGATTTTAAAAATAATTTCTGAACTATTTAGGTATCTCTTCCCTTCTCCCCCTCCTCTTCACTATCATAGATCCTCTGGAAGAGGCACCATTAAATTCCTTATTACAAATCAAATCCTTGCCTTACTGAGGTCTGAGGCTATTTTTCCTGTTAAACAGAGTGAACTGTTCCTAGCAGGTCAGCTAAACTTCTGCCAGTGCTTTCCATCCCCGTTTCCTCAGGAGACGGGATGTTCAGTGATTCAAGCCCAGGCACTGCCTCACTCCTTATATGCCTGCACCTACAGCCAGGAGCTGCTGCTGGGATAAAGAGCAGGGAGAGAGGAGGGGAGGCGTCCTCCTGCAAAGCCTGGGAGGTCAGGGCTATATCCAACGTGAAACTAAACAAAAAACAGCAATGAAAGGTTTTCCTAATGTGGGTGGAAGTGTGAGGGCTCCTGCTCTCCCATAAATCAGATGATGGTCAAAGGGGCCCCTTGCTCCGTGCCAGGAGGCAGCGCTGTTCCTCATGTTAAAGAGAGCAAATGTGGAAGAATCACCCCTTCTCAAGATTTACATGAAGGCTGCAGGGGTAATTAAAGAATTGTACCTCTTTGCTCCTTTTCAGCAGCCCATTGACAAACTCCCTGTAAAACCTTTGTGTCCCAGATTCTTACCTCTGTCATGCCCCATCCCTCCAGAGCTCACCCCATAGCCTCCAAGAAGATGAATACAAATTTAGTGTTGAAACCCATTAGTTACCTGTTATTAAACTCTTCTGTGCAATTTAACTCAAAATCAAAGGCTACATTAATTCTGAATAAAAGTGGCCACGCAGAAGTTTAATGTGCCCTAACATAAATTCTGGCATTAAATTAATTCAGATGAACGTTCCTGAATGACTCTGTGGGACAGACCCATCTATTCAAGACCCAAGGTTGTCTTTGGGTCAAAAAATACAGCCCTTGCAGGCCTGGGTGGTCCCATACTCCAGTTTCCCGGTCTGGAGGCTCTGCTGGTGCCCACTGATGTTCTCCTATGGTAACTGCTTTTCTGTCAGAGGTTACACAGCAGAGCACAGGGCCGGCTGAACTCAAGGGGAGACATTCCGATCCTGTGTTGATAAGTGCTAACATAAAAGTGATGGTAATTAGGCTGTGTAGCTGATGTACAAAAAGCTGTGGGATTGACCTTTAAGGGGTTAATGACTAATTACCTCTTTGCACCCCAGCAGTAAGAGCTCTTTTTGTCTGTCAAGAAATGGATGGATGGTTAGGAAATGGAAAAAACAAAAAAAGGCACTTGACATCTCTGTCTGTCAGGTACCATAATTTCTCTGGTGCTTTGCTTACTCTATAGACAAAACAGGCTTGCTGCTTTTTGATTTTTTTTCCCTGTTTTTTCTCCTCTGTGAATAATGGTGAGAAGATCGGCTGCCTCAGCAAGAATTGAAGAGACAGCTGGTTGTTATATTAAGTAATCACTCTCAGAGAAAGCTTTTATGTAGATTTACTTGTTAAAACCTGGCTTGCTCATGCCACTGCAATTGCGCTGGGGTGACAGAAGGCTGACTCTGCTCTCCCTATGCTGCCATGCTCCAAGCCCTGCCAACTGCGAATCCAGGGCATCCCAAAAACCAGCTCCCCAGTGAGGCCCTGCATCCCCAAGGATGGCTCGGGGTGCTCAGACACGCAGCCACCAGTTAGGGGGTGATTCCCGGTGGTACCATTAATGATGCTGATGTCAGTGGGGTCGGGGTAGGGCCCTTCCAAGAATATATTTGTTGGCATCATGCGTGGATTTGCTTCATCATTGTCCCCATACATCTTTTGGGCTGATCTGGATGCCTGGAGGGACCTCAGTGCCTGCCCTTGGAGCCTCCCTTACAGCTGTGCACTTCTGCAGAAATCCCTGCTAGGGAGGCAGGCAGGCGTGGAAAGGTGCCAGGATCCACAAAACTCAGGGTAGGGGGACAGTTGGGCATGCCTGGAGGCTGACATCAGCCTAAACCATGAGATCATCTCCTGGATCAAGGAGATGCAGACTGGATGAATTGCCCTTCTCGGGTTTCAGGCGAAAGGGAATCTGACCCTGTGTATGTGGATAAGGCACAGGGCAGCTCTGCCTTGGCACTCGCAGTTGGCTCGGTGCTAAGCAAATAGTTTTGCTGCAAAGAATTCATCCGAGTGAAAAAAATGTGAAACCTGAAACAAAGCTGACACCATTCTTCATCACTAAGATGCTGGAAACTTTGCAGGGGAAGACTTGCAGCCAGGGCTGCCTGGATTGCATTTCATGCTAGATTAGATCTAAGCAGATGTAGGGAAACAGATCAAGGCATCTCAAAAAATCCTTAAAATACATCAAATGAGAGAGAAAAGTCCCCTCTGAAGTAGTAATCACAGAATCCTTTGCATCTTCTCTAGTCTTGCACAGTTCCATTCACAGGCAGTGTGCTGGGTCAGGCTTCAGGGATGGCGTGTGGCATTTTTGTGTCTCAGCCTGACTTCACACCCTGCCCACCCAGACAGCTGTGGTTCTTCAAGGAGATTACAGTGTGATAAGTCATTTCACTGTAATTGCTGGGTGGTGACCTAACCGTCCTCTCTCCTGGGTGGTGGTGGTGGTTTACCAGATCTCCCTGGCATAACTATTGTCCTCCAAGGTCACCCCATACCCTGACTCATCTCAAAAAATAGCACATCGATGTCAGAAGGAGGGCATGGAAGCACACTGTCATCCAATGCTCCAACTTTTAAAATAAGTCAAGAAAGTAACAGCTGATTTCTGAAAGAGTTCTAAGAAGGGTCCAAATTAGCAAAATGAGTTTGTCAGCCTTAGGTGGTGTCTGCTTCTGTGCCACACAGAATCACAGAATATCCTGACTTGGAAGGGAACCACAAGGATCATTGAGTCCAACTCCAGGCTGTGTGCAGGACACCCCAAGAGTCACACCATGTGCTTGACAACATTGTCTAAATGCATCTTGAACTCTGGCAGGCTTGGTGCTGTGACCACTGCCCTGGGGAGCCTGTTTTGTGCATAGGTGGAATAACAAAGCCAGGGTCCTTTCAGAGCTCCCAGCGGAAGAATGAGAATATGTGCCCTGTTTTCCAGTATGTAATACTCAGGAAGATGGTTATGATTGTGTTTCAGTGGTACAAGTATCTGATTATATTGCCATTGTCTGTTACCTAAAAGGAAAGAATTGTTAAGATGGATAAAGGCTTTTAAATTAAGATCTAAAAGTTAGATAAATGACTCAGTTTTGAATCTGGATTCATAAGGTCTATCTTTGTTACACCTACAGGTTTAAACCAAAGAGTCACCTAATTTGCAAGCACATGTCTTTGGTAGTAGGGACAGCATTTTCTCCAGTCCCTGCAGTTCACAACTTCAGGGATGTCTTGGTGCCTAAAAGCAGCTGAGGATGTACTCAATGTACTCCTAGGTGGCTTCAGAAGGCAAAATACTTCCTCTTCTGTTTTTTCTCCCAAGATTCTTCATAGGTAATCTGGAATGTTTTGTCCGAAAAGAGGAGTTTTGGGTTTTTTTCCATGGAAGTAATTTCTTCATTTGGAAGAAGTACAAAAGCTGTTTAAACGTCTCATGACATTAGGGAAGTGAAGTTGTCCTTGTTATTATCAACCTATTGCATTTTGCCTTTATTCTCTGCTCTCGTCTTGAAACGTGAACTGGAAGAATTCAGTGTTTTGTAATAAGCTGTTGTGATGTGCTGTTGTGAACCAGTTCGTTTCTAACCTCAGGGTGACCATATTTTGATGATGGGTGAGTTTTTAGATGCACAGTCCAAGTAACTCAATGAATACTCCTTTATCTTACTTTTATGCTGTTAAAATCCACGTCAGTAACTCATAAAACACTGGTCCATTGGCGTGGTGAAGTGGAGTTATAATTTGTGAAGCACTGCAGAAAGAGAACAAGTAAATGCAAGGTAAGAATCATCTGGCCAGCTGGAAGCATCCTCAAGGTACACAGCTGCATCTGAGCGCAAATCTCACTTGCTGTGGAAATCATCAAATATGCATTTCTAAGTGGATCAGAATGTACAGGGGGGATAAACAAGTATTCCAAAAGTGTCAGTTCAAGAAGGTAGAAACAGAAATCTTATCAGAAATGACAGTTTTCGTGAGTACTCCTTGTCCAAAGCAGTTTTTTGCTCTTAGTTGCATATTAAAATGCTTTGTAAACACAAGTCGCTGTATTTTTGACCTCCATTATATGAAATTAGACAGTAGTGTTATCAGTGGGCAGGTTTTTCTGAGATTCCAGTGTGAATTTAAAAAAACTCCATTGGCAACTTACACCTCCTGTTTTCATTTATAGAAGATGAATCACGATTAAATTTTGTGTCTCACTAAGGTAACAATTCTAGGTGTCTTAAACCAGAGTTTGGCAGGAGGGGGCTGGTTCTGACCGTAATAAAACGGGGAAATATTTGTACTCTATCCCATCAGGTTAAACCTGACAGCAACCTCTGCGTTTGGAATATATCCAAAATATCCTGAACTGACAGCTGCATAAATGAGTTGCTATTTGACCAACTAAGTCTGCAGCTGTCAACTGTGATACGTATTGATTGTTTTCTTATAATGCTTACTCATACAGCACTTCGTTTGTGGTCAGTAAGAGTTTTGAAGGGAAAGAGTTGAAAAGAAATCTGTAGGTAAAGAATTTATCTTTTAACAAAAGCAAGCATACAGAACACTCATTTAGTCTACGGTCTGTCCTGGTGATCAGTTTGACCAAGGAAGAGCTGATGATAATTTTGTTCCAAATTAAACATTGATTATCTTTTTTAAATCAGAAATCCTAATTTTTTTAGCTGTGTCTTATGTTCCTAAGGCATTGGCTTAATCAGAATAGCTCTTTTTTATCCTGAACAAAGAGTGGCCCTAGTAAGGGGTTGTGCTTCTGCAATTATACGACTTTAAGCCCATTAATCAAACCAGTTTTCAAAAAAAAGCCTAACATTTTCCTTGCTTGCTTCCATTTTTCTATGTCTCTGGCTGTCAGAGGCATCTGGCTGTATTGCCCAGGTCTTCAGCCTCTCTAAGTGAAGAAACCTGTGGGTTGGTCTTAGTACTGACAAGTTGTATCAGCAAATGGACTATGAAATCACCTCCCTAAGGATAGGTGACAGCCAGCTTTTACTCTGCCAGCTGTTTTATCAAATGAAAATTATGGAGCATTACATTAATGCTCCATAAGGAATGCTTTTGCCTCCTTGACTTACCCCTTAAATTTTTTGTCCAGGAAAGTAGACATAGGTGAATTCAAGCCTTCTTAGAGATAAGAGGCTCTTCTTTGAAGGCACTTAAAAACATAAATAGCAGAATTTATGTATTTTTCTTGAAAATTTGTTCAATAACTTTGAGAAAGGATATTGGTAGGAAGCTTTTGCAAATAATGTAATATATATTACAGCTCTGTACTGAACCAAAGCCACCTGACAAATGTGTGGCAGTGAACTGTGCCAGATACATTTCTGCACACCAGCAGTGTCTCCTTCTGAGATTAGTCCAAATTTCTATATATAATCTGTTTGGTTCCCACCAAATAAAATAACAACCTGCTTCAAATATCTTCATACCTTTGTGATATCTCCTGTCTTGGCTGACGCACCAGGGATTAAACTGCGACCTTTTTGGACTTACACATACATATCTTGACAGCCTCAGCTAAGCAGCCACTCCCTGCAGGCCACTGGAATGGATTCAGGCCTTGGTGGACTGGGCTCTGAGTGCAGTGGTTAACTCATGCTGAAATACTGGTTTGAAAAGTCCTCATCGGTGTGGGGTTGTTTCTCAGCTGTTTAATTTTTTTCCCCTCCCTCCACCAAAAGCAGAAGAGTTCACGTGAGCAGCAGCATTTGGCAGAGTGCATCTTGTCAAGAAGCATCTCTCCAGACCAAAGCAATCTGGTCATTCCCATGTCTGCTGTAAACTTGATAATTAGAAGAGAAAACAGCGGCTGTTCACAGCTTTGCTCTTAAAGGGGATAATGGGGGATTTCTGACTGAAAACAAAGAGGAAAGGACTTTTTCATTGTTTTATATATGCTGTCTTATGCAAGCCACGAGAAATGTGTGGATATGACACGATCCAAAAAGATGTAGCTTTTACTGGCATTCATATAGAAAGGCTGGTTCTCCTCTTTCTGTGTCACAGTAACAGCAATGGCTGTCTGATTTATATTTACAAGTGGGTCGGTGGGAGGGAAGCTGAAAATTTTCCTGAAGTTTGGAACTTTTCCTTCTGTGCTTTTTGTGTGTTCCTGAGAAAACTGCTGTTGAGGGAAACTGCTGTGTGTCCCGCAGTGTTTATGTCTTGAAGGCATCGTCCTTGCCATTTATGGTGTCCAACACACACATCCAAGCCATGTAGCACCAGCACGGGTAAATGAGCACTCGTCATTAACAAATAGACATGGGTAACATGATCTGGTGCTATTCTGGTCAATAGGAAAATTCAAAGTCGTTGAACTTGGTTACATGACTCCTCGAGGCTCCCTTGAGAATCTCGGCCCAAAGCAAAAGGGGAAAGAAAGCCCGAGCTGAGGTCACCCATGTGGATTGAGGGGCTTTGTCTTGTGTGGTTGTGCAGTGTGGAGTCAGGGCTTGATACACAGCAGACGTGCTGCACAGCCTCCTTTCCTCATCCCCAGTGCCTCCTGGATTGATATAGCCAAGAAAAGGGCCACAGCCCACATGGGGATTTGCTGTTCCAAAGGTAGTTGCTCCTCCTTCACGTCCTCCTAACTCACCTCAGCTGAGCCCACACAGGATCCTGGCTGTCCCACAGAGAGAGCTCTGTGCCGTCTCTGGATTACGACTGGGAACAGTGGGTGTTCTGTGGTGCTGCTTCTGATTTCAGCTGCTGTGGCTGAGGCCAGACTTCAGCCTGCAGAGAGAGAATCTGCCAGGGACTGGCCATGTCCCCTCTCCTCCCTCCATGTAGCCACAGAAGTGGAACAAGGGAATCCAAACAGCCGCTTCTGTGAGAGAATTCGGAACGTGGTCTGTGTCTTACCTAGTGGGGCTTCCTGCTGCTGGTGTCATTAAGTTGTTTTTTCTTCTAGAAACGGAAAGACCGGACAAGACTTCATCACCAAACTTCACCCTGAAAGGATGGGGTTGGCACGGAGAGATTTTCTCCCCACTTTTCTCTGATTTAGTATTAGGATGCTGAATTGCTGACTTTGTTTAAAATTCCTCCTACCATTAGAAGCATATGTTTCTGATTTTCTTCCTTATGATGACGTAGTTTGCACTCTTACCCAAGAGCTGTTTTCTTAATAGGACCAACTATATTTGGAATCACTCTGAATTGCTCTTGAAATGGAAGATTGATGTCAGTATTTCTGGCAATCTTTCACTATATTTCTTTCCCCATAGTTGAGTATTAAATGACTATTCAAGCTGGAACACCTACACCATTTTATTTTAACATAGTTAGATTTGCTTTATTTTAGTGCTGTATATACTCCTAGAGTAGCTGATATAGGTAAACTTATTAGTGGGATGGTTTGGGGAGGATTTAATAAATAACAGAAAGAGGATGCCAGCGAGTGTAGAGGGTTGTACTTTTGCATCAGTTTACACACAGTGAAATCGTATAAGCTTTAGAGATGTGATCCTGTGTTGACACTGTGACATCTGTATCTCAGGCACACTTGAGTGGCATTTTTAAAAGTATCTGCACAGGGCAGTGATCTGGATCCCACTGAAATCCCCTATCCAGAGGACATTAGAAGACCTCATGGGTTTTGTTAGTGAGCGATATAATTTCCTGTGTCGTGATTATGCCTACAACATCCATGTCGGAGATGTCTGTTCTCTGCTCTTGGGGCTGGTCATAGGTAGTCCATCACAGTCCTCCCAGTCCTGGATTACAAGCCAAGAAATGTCAGTCCTGAGAGGGAGCACTCAGCTCAGTGCTGGTCTGGGCCTTGCACCATCTTGTGACTCTCTTGTGAAAAAGCAACTGACCTTTTTCAAGAAAAGAACAGAATCCAAACGGCCCATAAGTTCAGGCTCATTTTCGACTAGACTTTGTGTTTCAGCAACTTTAAACTCTGTGTTTGATTCTGGAAGGAGAAAGCCACTCACCTGTTCTGACTCACTGCAGCAAGTGGGCTGTCTTATTTCATCCGTTTATGCTGTGTAGATCTCGATAACTGGATTTGACTCGCAGTTAGAAAGGTGGCCAGCCTGCGTGGGAGTCTCCTCCTTCCTCACTAGAACTGCAAAAGCATCCCATATCCTCCTTCCTTAAAAATACTCAATTATTCTCATTTGTCTGGGAATTTGTCAAGGTTTAGCTTCTATTTACTTGTGGATGTATTTCTCAATATATTAAAAGATCTTGTGTTTCTTTAATATTCTGCCAACATAGGTCCTTGTCTTGTGGAATCTCTCAGTTTTTACTATGCAGAATTGAAAGCAGGGTTCTTCTTTATAGACACCCTTGGGTACTTGGAGAATATTTTGGACATTCCTCATGCATACTCTGTAACTGGAAATGTTCCTATGGCATACGGTGATTTACAGGGAGCATGGCAGGAGAAAAAATGCAATTTTAGAGTGGGATAATCCTGAAAAGAGCGCTTGATTTGGCAATAATTCCTGGTGATAATTCAGATTTCATCCTCATTTATTAAATCCATTTATTCCCCTTACAAGTTTTGATTAACTGCAAGGTAGACTTTAGGAGCACACTGATGTTGTGTGGATGAGACACAGCAGGGACCCATAGCCAAGGACATGAAATATATGGAAATGGGGCAAACGGAGGGGTTTTGGTGGGGGAATCTGCTCTGACTGCTGTGGGTGATTTGTGTCCTGTTTTTAGGAAAATGAAAGAGCATAAGCCCAAGAGCTTATTCTGGAAATGGCTTTATAATAATGGTTTTCATCCATTTGAATAGGCAGGTACTTAACTTTTTTTCCAGTAGCAGAGCCAGCTCCTCCACAGCAATTTAATTTGAAACTCCTGAATGATGGATTTACTTTTCTAGTTATCCCTTACAGACCCTGTGAAGCCCACAGATTCCCAAGGCTCTGCACTCCCCTGGGTGGAAACCACCACTCTGAAGGGTGGGGGAATGAAAAAAAAAACCTCCAAAGAAAATAAAAGGAGAAATCAGAAGCTAACTGTGGCATGTTTAAGCACCCCCAGTAGCAATACAGTTGTGAATGAGTTAGTATTGGATACACTTTTCAGGAAATCCCTCTATATTAACTTTTCTTTCCAAGTAAGTACTTGAGCTCATATCACGTTTAATTGGCCTCACAGGAGTCTCAGCCAGTCCTTGCCCATTGCCCACAGAGTGCTGTGGCCACTCTACAAGGGAGAAGATGGTGTTAAAGGGATTTGGTGTCACTGAGAGTGTTGGCGTCTGTGGTTTTGTGCTTGGTCCTGGCCATGGTTTCCCTTCTCCAAAGTGGAGGAAGAAGCTCAGAAAATATCTTTTTTTCCTGAGCCTATTCCACACTAAGCTTTTCATTTCAGGGTCCTAAAAGACCATCTCTTCCCGAGACTCCTCCTGAAGCCACACGTGCATCAGGGTTCGTTGGGTGATGGCCACATTGAAAGAACATTTTTGAAGCAAAATCATAACCATTTCTGAGTTATATAAATATCAGCATTTGGCACTGTTGTGCAAAGCCAAAAGTATTGCTGGGAGAAAGCAGTTAATTAAAAACTGCTTTGCAGTGCTGTGCTTCTCCTTGTATTAAAAATAAAGTGGAACATCGTGAGCAGTTGGTCTTGCTGTTTTGTAAACAATTTTCCTCACATTTTCTCCTCTTTATTTTTGATAATGGTGAGGAATTATACTGCTGATCAAAGAAGCTGCATCGAGTCTGCTGTGGTGGGACCAGAAGCATTTCCATAGCTCTGCCAGTAGGAGTTACTGTCCCACAACAGACCAAAAACGCTCCTTGCTTGGGATCATTACAGTTGTAGTAATCCCCCCTTTCTTGGGAGGCATAACGCACACACATCACTCCAAATAGAATATATATTTAAGCATGACACATGGCTGCATGGATGCTTTTGAGACTGAGTAATCCAGGAGAAAGGGGGAATGGAGGAGGAATGGAGTGAGATGAGAAGATTCTTGAAAAAACTTTCTCCAACTTGGATGCTGAAGAGGTTCTCAAACAGTTAATTCTTGCTGCATATTTTTGCGCTTCTCACTTAAAATAGAAAAAAAATCTGAAAGTGATCACAAATGCCAAGAATTTGAACGGGAACTGTGAACCCCCTTGCAAACTCACAGCTTGTTCAAATTCACCTTTAGTATTTCATAGACGGAGGGGTTTTACAGGTAAGCTCTAAAAGCTATAAACAGCTGAGTGAAGGTGTGTGCCAGATCATCCTTGCACTCAAGGAAGCCATTTCCAAATGTTGTCAGAAGCGCATCCATACGTTTGAGACTCATGGCCAGATGTATGGCTGTGGTCATGGCTGGAGAAAGATTTGCACAAGGACTTGAACCTCCCCGGTGTTTATTGCCTGAGTCAAAACAAAGTCAAACAGGGATCAATGAGCCCTCAGGGCTGCAGAACAGTGGGGGCTCAGGTGTTCGTACCACCAGCTAACCCAGGTCTGTTTTGCCACGTGCGCATGATGCAGGGATGGCAAATCTGCTGCTTGACTGAGCTCCTCCCATCCTCCCTGCTCTGCAGGGAGATGCCCACGAGGATTTGTGTCGATCCGAGGCAGCGAGTTTTGTGTGTGAGGCACACTGTGCTCCATGTATTACAAAATAGATTTGTCTGTAAACGATGCTGACCTTTACCGTGGTTCGGTCTGCTTGAAAAGAAAGCCCTGAGGAGACATCCTCCACTGAGTGGACAACACTGTGATTTCTGTAATCTGCGTGTGCTATTTCTGATTTAGGAAAGGCTAAGCCACTTTGTTGCTGTCTCTGCCCACCGGATACCTTAACACCTTCTTTTCCAGTCTCTGGCTGGCAATTCTGCTCTAACCCAAATTATTTCAGTAGGATTGGGTGTGTAGAGCATAGTTGACCCATGAAGAACTCCTGTATTTTTGCATGCCTTTGTTGGAGTTAGTGATGTTCCTCACGCGACTGACTTGTCTGCTATAAACAGAAAAGCCACATGCAAGCTGTCATTGGTCACCATCCCTGGAAGTGTTCAAAAACCATTAGGATATGGCACTTGAGGACATGGTTTAGTGGTGCACGTGGCTGACAGTTGGATTCGGTGATCCTAGAGGTCTTTTCCATAGATTCTATGATTCCGTGACACGATGTGCATCCTGATACGGACCATATTATAAACCCATTTGTGTGTGCATTTCTTAGCCTCAAAGGAATATCTTTAAGCATCATAGTTCATAGCTATCTCTCACCATGGTGTCTTGGCACCGTGTTTGCAACACCGCAAACAATGAAATACAAAAAAATCCTTCTCTGCCTGTGAAGAGGTGGAAATGTTTTACTAATGCCTGTGAGAAAAGCATCGATGAAGAAACAGGTCTTTCAGCAAATCTGATGGTGGCAAGAACACGGGTATTGCTAGAAATCCTTTGGATTGTGGAGGTGATTGAGAGCCCACCCTGGATTAATATCCTTTAATAGTAATTCCTGTAGAAAAAAACCCATTACTTTGCCCAAACACATACTGTGTGTCCTCCTGCTCACCTCCAGGAAGCTCCTCCAGAATGTTGGCTCAACCACTGAGATACCCTTTGTCACTTCTCCTTGGACCTGTCAAACCTTTTGTGTCTGAAATAAAAACTGCCATTGCTGAAATGACTGAGTCTGGTAGAAAGGTAGATGCTCCCTGGGATAGGATAAGATTAACTTAGTGTATGAATCCCTTAGATCAGTACTAAAACCTGTTCCTGGATGCCCTAGAGAGCAGGGGACCAGCACGGGCTGAAATACCGTGGTGAGGTGCAGCACACGGATGTTTGATCGACCCACGGTGAGAATGAAACCAGGCACCCAGCCCAGTTTCTTGTGAACTCTTTGCTCAGATGGGCAAGGCAAATATGCTCACCTGGAGTCAAGGTGGGGACCGAGTCCTTTTGTTTCCTTTCTGGGAACTGGAAACAGTCCCACCTTGCTCAAGACATCACTGCAGTAGGATGCCTGCCCTCAAATGGTTAAGTGCTGATGCTTGTCTGAGTTATTTCCTGCTTCTTGGGAATGTGTTAAGCACTAAATGATTCATGAGCACCTTGGAGGGAGGTGTTACATTCTGTATGAAACTGTACACAGAATATTTATTTTTCACTGATGATTTTATTCTGGTTCCAGGATAACTTGACATGCTAAGCAGGCCCTGAAGCAAAGCAGTAATTTGCGTTCCTGTAAACAAACACGTCCTCTAATTACTGTTTTAAAGGTGGTATCACATAGGCAGAAGCAATAGAAAATAATTTTATAGGGTGGGACACATGTCAAACTGGCACTGGCATGAAAAAAATGTCTTGAAGTTGTAACGACTTGTCTTTATACTTGGCAGGCTGCTTTGCTTGCCCTGAATTTAGTAAGATCTTGGATGTGATATTTCCTAGGAAAGATTCTTATCTCGGGGATTGGTGTCTGTCAAATTGCAAAAATGGTGTTTTGCTCATCAGTTGGCCTCTGCTTCATGGTTTTTGCTTTTATTATTTCCATTTTCCCATGCATGTTTTAGCAGGTGAGCGCTTGTAATGTCAGCTGGGGACTGAACAGGGCTCTCCTGTCAAGGCAAAGACAGGAGACACTACAGCCTAAATTGGAAGAGCCCATCTCTGCAGGAGGGATTGTAACAGGCTCCTGACAGCCACACATGAGGTACAGAGGGAGATCCAGATCAGGCAGTCATTAGTTTTATCTTGAGAAATGTGCAATCAAGACAAGCCAAAATCTCTTAGTAATTTAGATTGCAGTCAACTTTAATTATGAAACCCAACTTCTGATCCTCTCTTCTCCCTCTGGTCACAGCTTACAAAATTTAATTGGCCTCAAAGATGACATATTTATTTTCAAATGGGCTGTTTTGATTTCTGCAGCATGAAAAGGAAACGAAGCCAATCCGGTTCTAGTGGCAGACCACTAGACAAGTTGGCATTTGTTAAACACTTGTGTGTGTTCTTCTGGAGCTGCCATCCCCTACCTTTGTCATGCCACCAGCAGTGATGCTGAGCGAGTTACAGGCCCTGGGCAACAGTGTTCTCTGCTCTCCTCTGTGGAGGATAATAACAACAGCAGCTTCAATATGAGCTCACTTTTTTATTCCATGTGTTGACTAGTAGAGTTAGAGGATCTCCCATACAGCATGATTGAGATTATGACTGTATGATTACTCTGTATTATTTATTACGTGCCTCTTAAGAATTTCCCAAATGCTCTTTATGCTTTTACTTTTAAAAAAAATCTGGAACTAATTAATCAAAAGTTGGCTATGTTATTAACTGAAATAGCTTTCTAGTTATCTAGGTTGAGGTTGTTTTCCTCCTATTTGTATGGACCTTTTCTGTCGCTTCGGTTACACATTTTGTGTACGTAAACCCCTCTTCCTCACACTCCGAGAGGAAAGCAACCATTAGACAACATCCCAACATACAAGATCTCTGCAGTCCATTTTAGTTGCAGAGAGAGAATAAAGATTTCATTTAAAGTCCGTGTCATCTGAGTTGTTCTTCTATATTTCAGCAAAATATGTGGCATGTTCCCACTGACTGCAGCCACAACATCCTGGCAACATGTCTGGGAATGGGCCAAACGTATCAACACTTGAGGTACCAAGCTAGACAGACACTCAGCAAAGAGCACAGGAATATAAAGAGCAGAGAAGGTGGGAAAAAAAGCCATTTTTAGCTGTACAGCACTGTATGGATCAGTACAGTTCACCACCAGAAACCTGTTAACATTCCAGAAAACAAACGCTTCTTCAAACAATTTCCTTCCATTAGAATTCAGTCAGAGGCTTCTTTGTTCAGACTCTTCCCAGCTGATTATTTATTCTTCATCTGAAAATATTTTAGTTTCCTCAGAGGAAACTGTAGCATGCTTTGGCTAGCAGTAGCTTGAGCTTGCACAGTACAAGATTGCTGCAATAATGGCAATGAATGGTGGCTTCCACAAATGCTCGTTCCCTTTTCTAAGTGGGATTGCTTGTGATAGGGCAGGAATTGTGTGCAGGAGGAGCTGTTGTTTGTATGAGTATCATGCCCAGCTGAGTTTACATATTTGATATGATCCTGCCTGACTCCAAGGAGATAAATTAAATTAAGTTCTCAGAAGGGAAGTAATTAGACCATGAAACAATGGGAAAGATAAGGCACTATGGGAGAAAATGTCCTCGAATAAACAGGGAGTGGAGGGGGCTCTTAGTGGAGAAATACGTGTTTCCTCAGCTCTCGGTAGATTAGCAAAGCTAAGATTTCTCAAAATTAAAATGAGAGCCAAAGGGGCTGCTACAGATCTGGTAACCCTGGCTTTGGGGAGAGAACAGGATAGTTGGGGAATGGTGCTGTCAAGGAATCTCCATCAGAGGTAGGTGCTGGGAGGAAGGTTTTGCCTGTGGTTGGGCTCCAGGCTGTTCTATTGCTTGCCACAGACCTCTTGTGAAACAAGTAGTGTTTCCTACATTCAGTGTCCACAGGGAAAAAAAAGGCTGAGAGGTGCCAAAAGTGGAAGACATTTGTGTGAAGGTGTCAGGAAAACAAGGAATCTGAACGTTGGAGTTATGAGGAAGAAGGTTTAGCCAACAGCCTCTAACCCAGAGAGAGGTGAGAGAAGTAGAAATGTTTGGCAAAGTGTGCTGTTTGCTGACATGAATTTATTTCTTCTAAAATGGAGCAGATACCCAGGCCAGAAATCTGCCTTTGTAGTCACTGAGAAAACAGGGTTTTTATTATTTTTGCTGACCTTTAGTTAAACAAATAATAAATGCTACCACAAGGAAGTACTGTATCACCTTCCTTTTAAATTATCTGATAGAATACTTTGTTTGGAGAATCGGGCTCTAAATATCTTCCTAGTTGCAGCAGTTTTACATTTGTTTAATTTGTTTTACTTCGACAAGGTTGTTTCTGAAATAAAATCTAACTGGATGTAATCAGCTATTAGATTGAGCAGCTTGCAAACAGTGCCAGTGGGATTCTGAAGGTTTTTTATGTGGATCAGCCAGAGGATCTGGAAGCCTATGACTGTGAGAAGTAAAGGTGCATTTTCTGTAAAAATGTCTTAAAATAGCTGTTTGTCTTGGGGGGACTTTATGATGTGTATCCCCTGTCGCCTGCTCTATGCCCAGACATGATTCCTGTGCCTTTCTGTGTCTTTAAAACTGGGTCCAAGAGAAAGAAAGAAAGCCAGAGGAACTTTTCAAAACAGTTTTGTGTTCAAGGACAGGGGGAAGAGAGCTGCTGCTGCTGCTGCTGCTGCAGAGCAGAGGCACCTTCCTGCTTTCCATGGCTCTTGGCTCCTTTTCTCAGAGGAGAGAGACAGAGAGTTAAACTCCTTTGTTTCCCTGGGACCTTGGTTTTTTCATTCTTCTCTTCTGGACTGTTCAGAACACCAGAACATCAGAACCTCACTGGGAGCCCTCACACCTCGGCCCGGAGGGGCCCGAGCCGACCCAGCTCTGAAGAGGAGAGAGAGGGAGAGAGAGACCACACCCACGGAAAGGACTCTCAAATCTTCCCAGGTTTTCTCTCCACAGCGAGAGGTTTTATAATTTAGCATTATTCTTTTCCTGTGTGTTTGTTAAATAAATAGGGTTTTTTTCCCTTTTCACTTTCTTTCAAGCCATGTGATGGGCAATAATAAATTATTTGTTAGTTTTGAGACAAAATTTGGAAGAACAGTCTGGGAGGAATGTCTTTTCTATAGAAGGCAGGTTACAGCCACCCCTCCCCCACCAGGTTCAGGAAAAAATTCCTCAGAGGAAAGTGAAAAAGATGTTGTACCATCTTATCAGGCTTAAGTGAGCTGTGGGTCCCTACAGAGAGGGATATTGCTTGATTTTTCATTGGGTGAAAGATGGTATCACCATTGGCACTACACATGGGAGGGATCTTCTTCATCAAACAGCGTACTTAATCATACTGAATCCTTAGAAATTGTTTAAAATATCCTTTAGTCTTAAAAAATGAATTGATATTGTAAGATGTGTAACAGTCCCCATTTCAAGGGCATTCACCTGGACATCATAGGTTTCTGTGTTAGAAATCCATGAGTATTTGACTAAAAAAGTCAGGCTGTGGGTGAGATTTCTTGAGATGGGAGCAGATGGTCGTGCTGAAGGACAGGGAAATAGACCCTTCTTCATCAATTCTGGATCATGATTCGAAGTTCAGGGAGTATAAAATGACCTCTTGATTTCAGCTGCTGGCCTCACTCCCTGCCGTGGATGGACATTTCATCCCCAACACCACTCAGCCTGTTTATAAAATGATGAAAAGTAAATCCTGTTTGGAATGGAGGATTAATGTAGTCAAGGGGTTGCAGTGAGCAGAGAGGGTGTGCACATATCTGTCTTGTTTCATACTGCAAACCATCACCACAATGCCTGAGTAATGCACCAACCGGATGAGGAATTGCCAGTTTCTGGCAAATTCAGCAGAGGTGTTAATCATTTTGCTTTTGGGGTTATAAAACACAGGTCACACAAATACCTGCTTGGAGTTAGGTAGCTAATTTTAGATTTCTCTGTTTGAAAGTTCTTTTTAGTATTTTTTGTGGGCATCCTGGGCGAGCAAGGAGATGTTTTAGTCAGATTAGCAGTATTTGACGGAGAGTTACGTTCTAGCTTTTTCTGGCCATCTTTAGAAATGCTTTTCATAGCAGACATCCTCAGCAGACATGTACACGGATGAAGTCTAGAACTAGGAAGGATCTTACACAGCGAGTGGATTCATCCTGGGAGGCAGCTGACAGAGTTATTTTAGAAGGCAGATTCCTTCCTCGGGATTTCTGCAAGGATGGGGAAGTTTTCAAAAGGAGCTGTGCTCTTGGTCTGCTGGGTCAGCACATCCTCAGGTTGCTCTGCTTAGGCCCTGTTCCCAGCTGGCATATCCCTCTCAGTGGGTGCTGAGAGAGGTCTCAGTTCCTTTTCAGGCTGAAGTCCCCTCCCTGGGTGAATTTTTCCACTTTTGAGGGCCACTTCTACTTTAATCAACTGAAAGTTGAGTTCCTTTGGGCCATTAGGCTTCTGTGTTCTTCCTCCCAAGAGGACAGTTATTTTGGCAAAAAAAGAGATGGAAGTTGTTTATCTGCAGAGCTCTTTGGCCAAGTCCCTTCTTCGAATTGTAAAATTGTTATTTGGAAGGAAAAGGAAACCCTGAGAGCCAGGTTAGGATGCAGATTGCCTTCATGTGTTCCAAGGCCTGAGGAAATGATCTGCAGAGGGAGCTGGGAGCCTGGGAGCAGCCCTCCAAGAAAGTCAAAATGGTGGATAGAGATATGCACAGAAATAGGCAAAGGCTGTGCTGGAGCTCCTGTCCCTCGCTGGAGCTCAGGGATCTACCTCTAGGCAGTACATCAGCAGCCTCTGCTCATCCAGGAGCCCTGTCGTCCTTGCTGGAGGTGGGTATCCAGCTGAGAGGGGCTTCCTGCTTGTGGCTGTGCACTCCCTTCCTTGTGAGACTCCTGGCAGCTCGCAAGTCCCATCTCCTGGGTGGCTTTGCTGGTCTAAGAGCCTCCTGGTCTTAGATGTTTTCACCCCTTCCTAGTGACAGTGGCACCAGGAGTGCAGGATTCAAAGGTCAGGAGGAGCAATAGATAAGATGGGAATAGGCTAAGAAGGTCCTTAAAAAACACAAATGAGTGTGTCACATCACGAGGAATGGGCAAGGAATGGTGCAGAGAAGTGCCCAGTCAAAAACATGGACTAGGAAATGTGTTTTGCTTCAGTGTGAGTGAATGAAAAAGGCCAGAGAGGAGGAGATTGCAGTAGCTGAAACTGCATGTTTGTGACTCTTCCCTTCTCTTTATTTTATTCCTGACTGCTTCCCTGAGCAGGGTCTCCCAGACAGCACAAATGGAAACACAGGTCTTTGGAAACTGTGACCTGCTGTCACCACACGGCATGGCTGGTGCAAACAGCAGCCACAGAGGTGACTTGTGTATATGAGACAGCTGCCACGGGGAAGAAAAGAGCTTTCCACCTTCAGGTGGGCTTCTGACAAAGAGTAAATGGATGGGGGGAAGCAGCTGAAAGCAGTGGAGAAAATAAGAAATAAAAACAAAACCAGAAATGCAGACAAAACAGGAGACACTGAGTAACAATTAGACTAATGTGAGATTAAGTGTTTTTACTGTTCACACTGCGTGATTAAGTACTGTGAGATTTGATGACTCGATTATCTACTCAGAAGTGTATTTATGTCTGTCAAAAGCAAAATGACACGTTAGAAACAGAGGCTCACCTGCCTCACCTGTATCTGGTATGGAGTTTGCAAAGCATAGTTCAGCAGTTTATTAATCAAAATTTAACAGTGAATTGTGTCTGAACTGAGGACACGCATGACTGATGCAGGATTAACTGCTCAGCAGATTTTGCACATCTGATTTCAACAGTGTGACTTCACTGGTGTTATAGGCCTGGTTTCAGGTCACTGAAACCTGTCTGCCCCTTGGAGAGTCTGCTTGACTCCTTCGTTACGGTGTCACCAGAACCAGCTCAGAGGTCTGACACCAGCATGGTGTGGACCAGCTCAGGTGTGAATAAAGACACAAGGTTTGGTTATCTTATCCTCTAAATAGCTGCAAGGGTGTGTCCTTGGCGTAAGAACTGGCGCTTTCCTGCCCATTCCAACTGACTGGTTCCACTTGGTTATACCTTTCAGAAAGACAGATAAGGTGTCAGAGCTCATACTCGTGGATTCCTTGGTGTCTGGTGTCCCTGGAGGTTTCTGGCTGGTTTCTTGGCCGTAAGTTTGTGCCTCTCAGTGTGCCCATTAGTTGACGTGAAGCCACACATGGAAGCCCAAATGTATTTTGGGCATATGGATTCATGTTTGTATTCTCCTAAACCTTTCCGAAGTATTTTTCACAGTGTTTGCTGGTAGCTGGTGCCAGCCTGAAGCCTGAGCATGTTTCCATGCTAACTCCAACTCCCTTTGAAATCCTCAAAACTTCTTAAACAAATTCCATTGGCTTTGCAAACTTTGGTTTTCAGTCCTAGGTTAAAGGTGGATTTTTTAAAGTGTGAAAACAGTGTTTCCAGTCGTACTTCAGAGCTATGTGAGTGGGGAGAAATGGACATTTTTCTGTGTGCTTGGTTTGAAGTTCACGATTTCATAATGAAAAATGGCTGAAGTTAGAAGGTTAATGGAAACTCAGAGCCACAGCATTAACTCAGCAGGTAGCTTCCTCCCCTTACCGTCCTATTGAGAGCACACAAATGCCCTCCTGGCTGGAGGAAATAATTATTTGCATCAAATACGTTGTTATTTTAAAATCCCACCAGAACACAGAGTAACTTGATAATGCAGTAATTCACAAGTTGAAGTATAACTAGATGGACAGAGCAATAAAACAGGGCAAAAAGGCTAGGGCAGGATGCTTGCCAGGTTGGTACTCTGATGCAGTTTGGATTTGAACGTCAAGGGACACTGTGCAGGAGAGTGTGACACATGAGAAGACACATAATTGATAAGGACCTGTGCAATTCTAGGTTTTAAGCTAAAGCACAAATTAGGAATTGTATAGGAACATCTGTGCCTGCATTCGTGTTGCATTCGGAATTGAGACATTCTGTAAATTTTATTCCAAATCCAGCTCTTGAGAGATCACCAGATCGCAGATGATAAGACCCATGAGACTGTGTACATTCATCTAGAAATGAACTTCTAACCTCATCAGTTTGTGATGCTAATCACATCACCGACTACTTTCCCAGCAGTTTCTGCTTGTTGTGCTCAGCATCTATGAAGCACTGACACACTTGCAGTTTGTGACAAGACACTGGATTTATCGATGCCACATAAAGCTGAGGTAATGATAAAAAGGAGAAAGGGCTGATAACTGTTTCCTGATGTATCATAAATGAATGCATCACTCCAATTAAGCAGACAATAGGCAGGAGTGAGTGCTGCAAAATCACACCCCTTGCTTTGTAACTCCTTTTTTTTCTGGGAGAAGCCAGGCACTGAGTGGCCTCAAAGGCTGAGCTGGAGAACACCTTCTCCCCACACACGTGCTCCACCCAGCTCAAAACTGAGAAACAGGATGTATTTGTTGTCCTAGGGGTCCTTCAGCATCATCCTGACAAGCTTTATTGGCAGGTGCTCTTTAAGCAGGATACAGCTTTCATTTATTAATTCAGCTTTATTCGTGGGGAGCAACACAGCTTTTAGCACAGCAGAGAAGGGGGATGTTACCGGAATGCCCTGTGTCCATCACCACTAAGGCTGCATTTAGTACCATTTATTTTAGTCTTCATCTAATAGCTACCTTTCATTCTAAATACCTTGAATTAATTAGATGTATTGCTTAGGAAAAAATGAGTCACCACGTGTGACTTGTATGTGTGACTTGGGTGCATAAAATATTAGAAATCTATAGAGCTGTAGCTTATAAGGCAGTTGGTTAGAAAACATTTTCTTGAATGCCATGAAACAACCCACTTTTTCATACTGATTTCTTCTTAATGACATGAATGAAAACAAGGAATTGACAAAGAGAAATTTGCTATCACTGTCCTTTGAAGTACATTTATTAACTCTTGCTTTCAAAATGTTTTTATTCCCATTTCTGCTTCATCGCAACTTGCAAAAAGTCAGTGGGCAGTGGTAAAACCTAGCTAGAATAATGGAAAAATAACCACATGTCATTGCAATAGTGCTCTTTAGCCCTGCTGTTCCCACAGCTAGACATGCATTTATTTTACATGAAGGATTTGCTGTCTTTTAACACTAATTGCTGCTTATGGCATTAATATTGTGCTTGTTGCTGTCTGAAATATTGGTGTTGTTAACCTCTATGCTCTGCTGCAGGACAGTGCCACAGTGCCATATTTAAAAAACATAAATTCTTTCTGCAGCAGTTATTAGGGATTTAAAACCATGGAAAGATTCCAGTCTTCCAGCCCTTCAGTGCCTATATCACTCTTAAAAATCTTTTAGATATATATTTTTAATATATTTAGCTATCTGAAGATACCCAGGAGGAAGTTTGAAAGCACTTTGATGCTTGGTCGCTGTAGGAAGTTACTCGCATCATATGGTACCTAATAATCTCTTTAGAAGTCTAGTCCTTGGCTACTGAGTGTTTTTAGAAATTGTACTTCCATGCCATAAGAAAAGAGGGAACTGCAGCTTAAAGTCCTCTTTTCTGGACAAGTGGCTGCAAGTGTAGAGCTGGCTTCTGTTTTAAACTCCTCTGTTACCTCTCCAAAGGCACTCTGGAGACGTTTGTGAATCCGGGTTTCTCTCTCCTAAAAATAGAAACCTATACATAGGGTCCCTATGCTCCACACTGATACATGTAGCAGGAATAAATGAACTTCACTATTTAATTTTTAATTAGACTCCCTTTATGATATCCTTTGTAAAACTGGGAAGATTAAGCTTCTCAAACTTATTCTCACCTGGTTAAAAACCAATTAGCTGTTATACACAAGCAAAATGCATCCTTATTAACAAGGATTTCTGCTAATTATATTGTTCTGGTTAAATGACTTTTCTGCCACTTGGTGTATTGAGTTCAAGTCTGCTTTGGGCTCTACAGTGATGCTGCCAAGACGCGAATCCAGCCAAGTGAGACCCCCAGCAGTCTTGCCTGATTAAAGATTCTAAGATTTGGCCCAGCTGAATTATTCCATGATTAATTCTGCCCATTGCTGGGAGGATTTTTTCCTGTTCTCTCCCTCTGCTGCTTTCCTGAAGACCACATGCAGAGCAAACCCAATAGCAGTGGAAGTAGAAGACGTAGTTTTGTCCCTGGAATCTGGGAAGATTGGAAATAAACCAGGCTCGAACATCAGTAGCCTTCACTTCAGCTTTGAAATGTCAGGTTCAGTTATGGAGTGCTGGAGCCGTGTTCTCCTCCGTCATTTCCCAGCTGTGCAGCAGAGCGGTGCCGGGACTTCCAGGAGTCCCTCTGCTTTCACAAGTGTCAGGAGAAGTGGATCTGCCTTTGAGTTTGGTTTTCTACACTCTGTGATTGAGGACAGTAACTCATAATGAACATGGAGTGGCACGGTCTGTCCTCCGAGATCAGTCCCCTGCTGTGCAGAGCTTTCCCACTTACTCTTTTATGGTACAGGGTGCCTATGACTCACCCGAGGGCTATTGGCACTTCCCACAGGCAACTGGGGGAGCAGTCTTCTGTGTAGGAGTGTCCTAATACAGTGATGATGAAATGTGGAAACCTGCCTAGCCTCTTACTTATCCTTCTGGCTCAATAAATAAAATAAATTGGCTTCCCAGTAGCCTGGTGGGAAGGAGGGGGTTTTCTGACAGGTTGCTGCTGATGAGTTTGTCATGTGGCTTGTCCCGGCAGATCGAGTACTTGAGTCAGAGCCACTGCCTGGGTGCCAGCTAAGGATTGCCCAGGAGGCCCAGGAGAGCTGTGCTCCAGCATCCCAGTCTGCCAGGCTTCCCCGCTCCCTGGGCATGTGGCCCTGGGCCAGCCAGGCGGGCAGGGTGCAGGCAAGCACGGCTGATGCACAGTGGCCCCAGTGACACAAACACGTCGAGACCTGATCAAGACTCAAGCCCACACCTGCTAGGAGAAGCACAGGGGTTATCATTGTACCTCCTGCACACATGGGGTCTCCAACCCATTTTGGAGGGCGTTTGCTGTTCCTCACTGTAAGAGACACCTGCAGCTGGGCAAGTGGGACACTGTTGGTCGCTGGCATGGCACTGAGGAACTGTAATCTGCTTTAATTGTCACATGCACACCCAGTCTGATGAGACTCAATCAAAGCTTGTGATTTTCTCGGCTGCCCAGCAACAACTGGCAGAGCTGAGCATGCTGAGGACGACTCAGCTTCATTGGGGGACGAGAAATTTATGTTCAGGATGTCATTTGTGCTTGGTTGCCCATTTTATTTTCTGCTTCTCTTGTGGAGAAAATGTGGTTTTGAGGCGTAAACCTCTTTGGATGTAACTGTAGAGCATAGCCCTGCTTCCTGCTGTGAGGCAAAGTGTCTTTTTGGTTACATCAGTGTTTTCTGAGTATATAAACCATCTCTGCCTTTGTGCTGTTACTTGTCCTTATCATCAGCAGTTCCAGCCCCACCTCACCCCTATACATTAGCTTTTAGGGTAACCCAACAGATAAAGATGCTGTAAAAGACACATCTGGGTGTCCCAGCTCTGTCACATCTGGGTGACAGCTACATTTGTTCCCCATATGGTGGAATGAAATACCTGGTTTTGTTATATCTTCCAACTCTGTACTTGTCTGAATAGGCATTTTTCCATGTTCCTGTGTAACTTACCTATGCAGGTGCGTGGGTGTTAGAGCATTCACCCTTCATTAGTATGTATTCAAACTGGTGAAGGAGATAATGGTAGACAACAACACCTCTGTGTCTGTGTCAAATGGGTATTCCACGGATGGCAGGGCTTTCTTTTCAGAGGTGCAGTGTCTGCTGCCAGGTTTCAGACAGAACTGAGTGTGTGTGTGCACACTGTGCTCATCTGAGAGCCAGGAGGCCACACAAAGTGTTACACCGGTTATTCAGCTCTTCATTCAATAGAAACTAATAAGATCTCCTCGTTTTGTGAGGCAATGTACAAGGGTAGTTGCTTTGACTGCAGCCAGATCACCCTTCCGAGAGCGGCAGCCTTCCTGTCTTTCAGGGGTTTGGCCAACAGAGCCTGCTTTTATGTTCTTGAAACACCTCCAGAGCATCCCACCTCGGCCCAGGAGCTGCTCACCACCTTTAACTGCACGTGGCTCCTCAGTCTCCCGGGCGAAGGAGTGGGAATCAGCTCTAATTACTGGCTGCACATGTAAATCCACAGTCCTCCACACTGCAAAAGCAGGGCTGCTGCCAAGAGCCAAAGGATGGTGCACTGGTTTTGTCTGAGATAAATCCTTGCAGACACTGCTTTTATCTTTTGCACCTTTAATGATTAATTCATCATTAATATTTGTTTTGATGTGTTTCATGTTAAACAGCCTGGAGGTTTTTGCTCAGGCTTTGCAAGCCTTTTTGATCGCTGCCAGTTGGGATCCACCGATAGGAAACCGTCATTCTCATGGTTTGCTCTGCTTCTTGTGGAAGTCAGGGGTATTCCTGAAATGGCACTGACATGGTGATATTCCTGTTCTTGAATGGGCTGCCAGATCTGCTGCAGGAATACAAGCATTCCAGAAGGTTATTTGGACCTAGTCTTCCCACTAGAGCTGCAAGTTTTAGTAACAGAAGACCCAGAGCTTGAATTTCCTTCTCTTGAACGGCTGCTAAGCAGCATTCACCTGAAAATTGTTGAGACAAGTGAGCACAAGGTCAGCACCTAACTCCAGGTGTGTGATCCCGGAATCACTCATGATTATTCTCAAAGTACCTCTACTAATTTGTTATGTTTGTGGGGCGTTATAAAGTTCCTCTGGTGCCTGGCAAAACCCCATGGATCTGTCCTGGAAACATTCAGCTTTTGTCTGAGCTCTGTTATGATCTGACTAGGAAGTATAACATGAGGCAGGGCAGGGATCAGAAATTGCAAGGTGGATGTGGGTAGCTTTTGTCACAGCCAGTTAGTGCTACAGCTGATTAACTACACAGCTCAGGTTTCCAGCTGTAGAGTGTCTCCAGCTTGACTTTATCACCGTGAAATCTCATGAGAACATTTTATGCACGTGGTACATAAGGCTGGGGTTTGCTGTAGAAGACGCGCAGTGCTAGGGAAGAAAGGCCATTGAAATGGATGGAAATATTTCCGGCTCTTCACTCCTGAGTAACAGGAGGTTATAGAGGTGACGGGTAGGATCTGAAAAATGAAACGGAGAGGGGTCGAGTTGTATGATCATGAGGAAAAGTGTCCTGACACCTTCCCGTCCTTTCTCCTCCATGTGGGTCCCAGAGGAGGCAGCTGCACTGATAGCAAAATCACTCAGCATCCTGCTAGGACGCTGGATCAGGACAAATCCCATCCTGGCCCATTGCTTTGCATACAGAAAATTACATGCCTAATTGAAGTGTTAAATTGTGAAAAAACTAAACTGGAAACCGTGTTAATTTTAAAATCATCACCATTTTCTAGGGCTAATAGAAGTAGGTCTTTGGGGGGCATCCCTTGCCTGAATTTTGACTGTTCAAACTTCCTTCAGACACCTGCTCTGAGCCACTTGCTGCTTGCTACCAAGACTGGAGCTTTTTGTCACAGTCTCCTCTTCAGTCACAGCTGAGGGAAGGTTTTGCAGTGACTCATCACTCCATGTTTACCTTTGTGTACCTTCTTCTAGGGCATCCAGGGTCTTTCTCTTCTAGCTGGTTTTCCAAAGCAGACCAAATTACCCTGACAGAAGCATGGAGATCTTAAAAATATTAGTGAAGACATGAATTTCCTTCCTGTGTTGTGAGCAGTCTGTGTTTTGAAGCCCCCATGTGACCACAAAGTTCAACTCCTTGTCCTTCCAGCCACAGAGATTTAACTAATTTGGCCAGGCAGTCAGCATATGGGCACTGAACCATCTGGCTTTGGGCTGGAATTAGCTCTCCCTTGCCCAATCGTTAGATCAAGCAAGGCAAGAGGTGTAATGTGGGTGGGAACAAAAGGTATCATGGCGGTAGGAGATCAGAGGAGGTCAAAAAACACCGTCTGGCATGGGGATATAGCACCATTTCTATGTTTCAGCTCATAAAAATGAGCTCTCTTTTATTTTTAATGCAAGGGAATATTCAGTACTGAATCCAGTAAACCTCCTCCAGCTCTTTGCAATAGGCAAATTAAGGATATAACTTCAAAAAATGCCAGCAATCTAAGTGTAGTAGGAGAGAAAAACCAGATGTTTTGGCTTTTCAGACTCTGTAGAGCCACCTTTGCCGAGCAACTGAGATCTGCCTGGTTTTGTTCACATCTCTGCTCTGTGTCTGAGCCGAGGCTTCTCTGAGTTTCATATTATTTGCATGTGTGTTTGTGAGTTAGAGGGAGACTGCTGCCCTGAGATGGTGGGGACCAAAGCCCTTTCTGCAGCCACAGAAGCTGTCACCACTGCTGGACCACGTTCGTGTTGACTGCGGTGGGAGGACATTGTGAGCGATATGAAGCAGTAGAAATTAATGTTTGGGTCATTAAACCTTCCACTTTTCTTCTAATGCCGCCTCCAGGGTGCCCATTTCAGGGGAAGGTGGTTGACTTGGTGACATCAGTCTGGTAGCCTCTTACAGTTTGGACCCTTGAAAATCAACTGGACATGTGTGACGTGAGGCATCACTCTCTCCTCCCTCCCTTTCATATCCCAAACATCAGCAACAGTGTGGCCAGCAGGACCAGGGCAGTGGCTGTCCCTCTGTATTCAGCCCTGGTGAGGCTGCACCTCCAATCCTGGGGTCAGTTTTGGGCCCCTCGTTACAAGAATGGCACTGAGGTAAGGCAGTGCAAGTCCCACGCCCAGCATCAGCATTGGAAGGTTTTTTGGGAGCAGGAATGGTGGGCAGAGCTCTGCTGCAGCCAGCCAGCCGTTTCCAGGACAGCCACCAGTTTCCTTCCCTATACCGACCCCTGCCATCTCACTCTGCCCCTTTCCCCTCTTGGCAGAATTGCCATGGCTTCTCCTTGAGATCAGGCTGGCTTGTTCCCATGCATCCCCACATCATTCTCAGCCATCATGAAGATTTTTTGGTAGTTTTCTTTCAAGCGGAAAGCAATCTGATCTGATCACTCCCTGTGAGCATGTGTGAGACTGTCCTACCTGTTGAAATTATTGACTCATTTCAAACAAATAAGACAGCTGAGCAGAGGTAAGTCTGCAGTGTCCTCTGGAGCACAAACAGTGATTTAAACACTTTCCTTCTCCAATCGGTGAATTCATCAAGCTTCGTGCTGCTGGCCAAACTCTCTCCAGGGTACATGTGGGAATAATGGAACATTGATTCTCAAAGACATTTGGTTACTCAAAGCCACGAATCCTTACAGACTCAGGCTTTGTTAGTTCTGGCTTCCGCAAAATTATTTGTGCTTTCTTGTGGCATTTTACCTGTGTCATGTGCTGCTCATGGAGGTGCAGCATTAAATGTCACGTCTTGCAAATGTAACACTGACTTGGAAAGAGTTGTTGTGGGGGGAACCTGCCCTCCTTTAGCAGCTCTCGTGTTTGCCCAAGGTTTTTGTACAGTTTTCTTCTAACTGATCCTGGTTTTGAGTGTTAAATATGATAGATGTTAATGTAAGTGATTCAATCGTGGATTGTAGCTGGGGTGTTTCACACGCTCTCCTGGCAGATCAGCAGCCAAAGCATGCAGCAAAATCTGCGTTCTCTGCTTTTATCAGTGCAGAGTGCGGCCCCTCTAATTAATGATCCACGGCAGCATGCAGCAGGTTTAATGCCAGCTCTTTGGCCTCTGGGATGGTCAGGAGCCAGCAGAGATGTACAGAAAGCTCAGTGATTAAAGGATTTAGTTTCCCTTATTGTACATCAACTTCCAAATTTTAATCCCTTGCTTCTTAAAAGCAATCTCCAGCCAAAGCCCATGGAATATATTGATTTTCAGATTTTTTTGGCAAACATTAAAGTGAGTATTGTCCATTAGAGCTAGATCTGGACCTATGGGGCCTTATGCACTTCTGGCAGCAATGAGGAGGACGTGATGTCTCTGTGCCAGCCAGGGGCAAGGGAGGATTGTAGCATCACTGGGGTGCCATGCCATGTACTCATCACCACTCCAGTGCTGCAGCATAGCCCATTTGGCATGATGGGAACTGCCACGCAGGGCCAAATACCACTCCTGGTCAAGTCGGGTCTTGTTTCGGGGATGTGTTTCAGCCCCTTTGGAGGCAGATGTTTCTGTGTTTCAGCAGCAGCAGTCAGGGAAAAAAGACGATTTCCCTATCAATGCAATGACTCCATAGCAAGCAAAGGGGGCCAGTCTGCGCTTGGGGCTCTGCTGCAGATCAAACACTCTCTCGTTAGCCCTTGTTTGCACAGCTGCCATGCTCAGAAAACTCACTTGAAGTCCTCGGTTGCCCAGTTCAGTTTGCTCCTTTAAATCTTGGCTGGCCATGTGTTAAAATATTGTTCACGTGCAACATTGCCTTCATTCATTGGTGTTGTTGCCACCTTTGTAAGAACACATGGCAGAATCGTAGACTGAAAGTCTGGAGGGGAAGCTTGATAATTTTGCATGGTTGCATCGAGCCCTGAGGTTTGTGTCTGCCTGAGGCACAGCGTCCAACCCAGGGCTGCTCTGAACAGGGGGAATCCATCCTTCCTTTTCATAGTTTCATAATTTCTTTCTTATACTAAACTTTTCATAGTTTCTTACCGGGGTTAATCCCTCTTTATGTTTTATTTGCACATTTCAATTTCCCTGATCCTCACTCGTAAATTTATTTTCCTCTTCTTTTTCCCATGGATTGCAGCATCTCACGAGCCTTGTAAGGTGAAAAGTCCTAAGTCTAAAAAAGAATTAGCCTCTCTTTATTTGTATTTTTATTTCTAGACATCTCCATTCTGTCTAATGGCCTCAGAATATTCCTGAAATTGAACAAAGCAGCGGTGGCTGGAGGTGGCACCTGCCCTTTGTGCCACAGATGGAGGAATTTTGGGGACACATCGGGATGTGGGACATGCAAGCAGCGCATGGGGTTTGCCAGGACAGAGGGGGAGCATCGGGAAAAACAGCAAATGTGATGAAAGGGAGGTTGAAAGGGTGGTAAGGGCAATTTTCCTTAGTTCGTATTAATTTGCGTAATCAGATCTAATTTGCTTTAAGCAAGTCCATGCTTTGATGTTCACTTTCAGGGGATTTTTTTCCTTTCTTTGGAAACAAGTAATGGGAACTGCTGTCACCCTAGTTCGTGTCCGTGTCCCCTCTGCTACAGCCATATCATTGCACCATCACGTACCCCAAAAGCATCAATGAGTTGCTTTGTGCAGAGTTAATCAGGCAGGTTTATCTATTGCAGTGTGGGAGCCACATGTTGGGAAGGGAGGAGTCTGGAGAGGGAGGACAGAAGGAAGAAAAGGGCTGCAGAGAAGTGGGGTTAACATTCTGTCACTGAGATGGGAAGGAGAAGGAATTGAAATAATATGGCCCACTGATTACGATATTACTCTGGGATTGAGGAATCTTGGCCCTCTCTGCTCCATTCTCTCTTGTGATTACAGAAAAACTTGTAATTTTTCTGCACAATGCTTGCCCTTCTGTAAAGTGAGAGCAGCACTTTTTAAAATAATAGATCCTGTCGGGTCTTGAGGAGATCAGACAGTCCAGCATTTCTGCAGGGCTGCGTGCAGGCATTTGGAGGCTTAGCAGAATGAATCCTCTGAACCTTTGAGACTCACTTGGTGCTCCTAGAGGGGGATAAAAGTGGAGTTAATTAGCCCATCCCCAAATCCCTCCTGATCCGCAACCAGCAAGTAGCTGCCACTTCACACTGCTTTCCTTGGCTCTCGATGTACCCAAGCATCTCTGCGAACCAGAAGTGTCTGCCTGTTACTCACATGTCTGGCACTGCTGATGTGCTTGCAGAGGAGTGGGACAGATTTGCTCCATCCCCATTGGACTTTGTGGTACCGACAAAACGTCTTGATGATGCCACACCCACTTGCCCAAACCCCAGCGTATTATTGAAATGAACATTGTTCATCTCTGAAGGATTAATTATTGTGTATCGAGGCTGTAAGTGATTGCTTGCTCATGCTTTAAAGGGAAGAAAGCAGCACATGGATTTCTGTGTGAATTTCTGTGTGAATTTCTGTGTGAATTTCTGGAGTGAGTGGCAGAGGAGCTGCTGCTGGCGGCAGTGACCTCTGCTGGGAAGCCCACGGCTGGTCTGGTCCAGCTCCAGCAACACAACCCCCAAATTTGTCCAAACCGTGGACTTCGCCCCAAGTAATCTCCATGTTGCTGATTTTTTAATTTTGAATTCCATTTTCCTTTTAATAGCTTGTCATTTGAGAGTTCCTCTGAGTAGAGAAATGCTGTGCAGGACAAGCTGCTTCATTTGCAGGCGTGCGATGTGCACTTCGCCAGGGATATCAAACACTGCACAACACCACGACTGAGGCCTTGCTGGTCTTGAGGAGGCTGAGAGAAAGGGGAGAAAAATGCCTCCCCCCCCTTCTCATCGTGCCCCTGGAGTGCAGTGGCCACCAGCAGCTGGGGTGACTGGTAGGCACAGACATCACCTCCCAAAGGGACATCGTGCTCCAAATGGCATCATCCCTATGAGACATTAATATTTGTGTCCTTTGGGGCTGATTCAGCTTCTTCAGCTGTCTTCTCCCAGATTACACTTCGTATTTGCCATCTTCCCACATGCTCACGTCCTGCACCTGATTTTAGAGGGGGGCTCAACACAGAGGACCCCGCGGGGGTGGGACTAAACCTTTTCTCCCCGTTTCTCTGTAGCACTGAGCAGGTTTATCTGCCCTCCCTCCGAGAGCACAGGGCGCGGTGCCCATTTGGTTTGCAAATCAGGGAGGGGAGAGGGTCGTGCGGCAGCCCCAGCGCTCAGCGTTGCATCTCTGATGAGCTCTTTCCTGGCCTCTGCCTCCCTGGCTGTTCGCTGTGGGTGACCATGTGTGTGATGCTGAGGGGTTGCTGCAGCTGTCCCAGAGGGGGGGCTTGGGCTCCTTTGGGGAACCTCTGAGGTTCTCAAAAACAGAAATGCAAAGCATTAGTGAAAACCATACCACAGAATAAACTGGGGGTTTAAGCATTTTGGCAGATTGTTTGTGTTAAACTGCCATCATCCTGATGGTAGGAGGAACACAAAGGATCATGTAGAATGTGCACGGTGCATAAAGGAAAATGGAAAAGTAAACATAATAATTTTCATTAAAGATTACTAACTACTTGAAATGTCATTTCTAACATACCTTCAACTAACCTAAACAAGGCAAACCTGCCCTTGCTCTATCTAACCCTTAAGGGACCAGGCACTAGACCTGCACAACAAAATAAATGCTTCCAGACATTTGCTCTGTAAAGCCGAATGGGTGGTGTATTGGTTTCCTGTTGCAAGTACTAAGAATTTAATTCGGAATGCAGCCTACCTGGAAATTTTGCTAAAGTATCATGGGATTTTCCAGCCATTTAGGTAGAATGAAGAGCCAAGTCATGTATTTGTTGCTCTAACATCCTGCAGCGTATTATATTTGGGTTTGCTTATTGTTGATGTTAAATTTCCTGTGTGTGAAAGTCCTTGCATGAACACAGCTTTTGATGACTGATTATGGGCATAAATTCAGGTCAGTCATAATCTTTCCAGTGAATTCAGAGGAAATTGAATTAGTCTGCATGCTTACGGGAAAGATCCTGCTGGGCACATCATCACACAGGTGTTGGGACACTTGTGACCATAGAGGATAAGGTCCTGACACATGATTAAGCATCTTAATTAAGCTACTTGAACCTAGAAACATGTAGAGAATTTTGCATTTGCTGACAAGGCATGTTTACTTTCCTTCTGAACATACCCATCTGTTGCTTGATGAGTGGCCTCTTCTTAGAATTTTCCATCTTTCTCTTGCTCTTAAAATATTGTCTGGAATTGCTGTAATTGATATTCTGCCCTGGGGTTGTACTGGGGTAGTCTCTTCAGGGTTTGCACAAGTTAAATATATCCTTTACAAATTATTTGTAAACATTTCAGGAACAAAGCCGTAGAGGCATTGCTGAAGTAGCTAATTAGATGTGTGCTTGCAGAGATGATTTTTCTCTTTAAAGCTAGCGTTTTGGCAAGGGGCTTGGTGGGAATGGTGAGGATGTAGAAAAGCCACGAAGACTCTTGGAGCTGTTGCACACAGTCCTTAATAATGCTGCAGGGAAATTTGGGTATCAAGACCAGGCTTAACATCGGAGCAGCACAAATTTGGTGGGAAGGAGTGTGGGGCTGTCGTATGGCTGCTGGTTGCCTGTGCCAACTTCTGCATGGGGTCAGATCCCTGCTTTCTCCCTACCAGCATGCCCCCTGCCTCTGTCACTCCCTTGCACCCTGCAGTAAAGCTGTCCTGAGAGTTCAGCCTCCAGCCAACCCTCTTCGTTCATCTGACACAGGAACTGTAAACCTCTGATGCCTCAGATACTTAAACCTTACACATTTCGGCTTCAGAGATGATTGAAAGAAATTTCTCTGAATAATGACCGTATTCTGGGCTGTGAAGCACTTTGGACTGTTTATTTTGTTGAAAGGGCCCAAAAGATTGTCTAGTTCCAATCCCCCTGCCTTGGGCAGGGCCGCCTTCCATTAGATCAGGTTGCTCAGAGCCCCATCCAATCCAGCCTTGAACACTTCCAGGGACGAGGCATCTGCAACTTCCCTGGGCAGCTTCTGCCAGTGCCTCACCACCCTCACAGTAAAGAATTTTTTCCACATATCTATTCAAACCTACCCTCTTTCAGTTAAAAGCCATTATCCCTTGTTCTATCACTGCACATCCTTGCAAAAAGTTTATGATGTTGAATAAAACACTGACAAGTAGGATGTAGCTAAAAATAGCTTTATGTTTTGCAGTCATGTGAAAAAAAATTTAAATCACTATTTCATCTTCTCTTATCTTGTGTTTTTTCAGGATCAAGCATGAAAATATAGTTGCCCTGGAAGACATCTATGAGAGCCCGAACCATTTATATCTGGTCATGCAGTTGTAAGTACTGAACCTAACAAAGTTTTTGTGTCAAAATTGCCAGCTCTTCTTGTTCTGAGTTTGTTCTTTAACCCAAAAGATGGGATATGTGAGAGATATTTGTCTTGTGTGCTACAGACTGCAAAATCCCTGGAGAGTGGTCAAAACCAAATCTCCAGTTGTGATGCGCTGGGTTGTTGTGAAATTGGGAATCAAATTGTTTTGTGACTAGTCTCACCCAAATCAAACCAGAGTGGTTTTGTGAGATCACGTCTAAAAAAGAGCAGAACAGACAGACAGGGCAGCGGAGTAAATTACAGCTGAGAAGAGCCAGATGTGCTACAGGGAAGCCTGGAGCATCTGATAGAGGCAGCTCTGGGGTTAAATTCCTCAGGGGAGTCCTTGGGGAAAATGCCGGTCCCTTGTCTGTTGGTTGGGTCCAGGCACTGTGATGTCCTCAGAAGTTGTTGTGCTGGCGTTGAGGGGAGAATAGTGTCCTGTAAATTTTTCGTGTGTTTTTGTCGCCCTACATTTCAGTTCCAAGTGCTGCAAAAGGACTCACACAGGATAGTGTTGTACAAATTCCAACAAAGCAGCTGGGTTGTGGGAAGTACCAATTTTGTGATAAGTTGATTTACAAATCCTTAGTTCTGTTTAATCTCTTTTTAAAAATAAATAGATATTATTACTACTTATTATTAGTTTGTTTAATGTCGTGTAACCATCACTTTTATAAAATCCTTGCATTCAGATATTTGGGTTACGTGAAGTGCAGTTCTGAAATCAGAGGTGACACCGAGTATATCTTGGTATAAATTTCTACTTGATCACTATTCAACACTTACTAGGGAATTATCCTTTCTGTTAGAGCTGTACTTGTAGATCCAGCCAATTAATTTTCCAAAGGCCAAGCATTTAGCTGTTCCAGAAGGCCACAGGTTCACTGAGGCCCACTGGGGTGAGATGCCCAGCTGAAGCCAGAGGCAGGAGCTCATCAGCAGCATTTGGGGTGGCAGCTCCAAGCAGTCCTCAGCCCCAAAAAAAGAGCTGTGCCTGGTGTTACAAGATAGACCAAGAGGACTGAACTGAATGCAGGGAATAATCTTTCTGCACTTTTTTGGGAAAGGGCTGGGTTATCCCAAGGTGGGGAGGACAAGAAGGCCAGGTACTCACCCTCATCTCTGTGGATGTTACATGATGGATGGTGCAACCTCTGCACTGCTTCTGAACTTTCATCAATAGCTGGGCTTGGGATCAATTGGTATCAAGAGTTGGGTGGCAACACTGCAAGGTCCAGGAGGCTCAAAACCCATTCTGCTTGCCTCCTTTCATGGATTCCTGTTTGGGAGAAGGCATGCACAGATAATCTCTTGTTTCCAAGGTAACACCAACTTGTTGATACAATAGCTATGAACCATTGCACAGCATGAAGTATCTTATCTATTTGTTTACATTTCTGCCCTGATTATTATTAGATTCCATGTGGGTTTTTCAGCTTCTCATTTTTGTGTATTTCTCCTAAACAATTTCTCCTAATTTTATCTACATTTAAAACTTGGGTTCTGTGAAGCAGAAGGGGTTCCAATCAAGAAGCTTTGAGAAAGCCACGTTTCAATTGCAAAAAAGAGGGGATAAAATCAGGGCCACTCAAAGATCAGTATCATGAGCACAAAAGATCTCAAATCCATGTGCCCTTCTCCCTGGCTCATTGCTTGCTGAGTGGACTCCAAGCTTTCCCAAGGATTATTTTGTGGCGTGGACAGCATTTTCATTACCAGCCTTCCAAGCACTTCTTGCTATGTTGTGGAAAATTCACATTACGGCCCCTGAGCATCTCACAGCACCTCTGTGGGAGAAGGCTTTTGAAGGCAGACCAAGCCTCCCTATTTATGTTTGTCCTTGAGTACCTCTACTTTTACATGAAAGCCATGCTTGTTAGCAAGCCAACTTGGAGGATAAATATCACACCTCATTTATTCTGTCAAAGATATGGGCAAGTAAAGGTCTCAGTGTCTGTGCTGGAGTTGGAAAGAAGGGAGGTTAAGAGGCAGCTGTCCATGTCTACTTGACACTTAATTTGTTCCTGCCAGTCCCCCCGGGAGCTCTTCCCAGGGTTGCGTAGCTGTTGGTGAATCTGCCCTGTGTGTTTCCTGGCATTCTCATGGGGAAATAAGATCTCTGGCTTTGGTTTCACCACCTTGTTCTCACATATGTTGTATACAAGCCATCACAGAACTGTTCAAACTGACACGATCCTCCTAGTGCCAGTTAGACCAGAAGTCCAGGTTGGAGATTCCTGGATTCGACAACTTGGAATTTCATGTGCGGTCTCAAAGGGTTATACTGTTCCTTAGAAAGGGCCGGGCTGGGCTATTTCTTCTTTCTTTGTTTTCCCAAAATGCAAGATATTCCAACCCAGTGCCTCTAAGTTTGGCAAGGTTGTGGACAACTCCTTGCTGTCTTTCACTCCCAGCAGTGTTGCTCAGCTGTGGTATGAGGTGGTTACTGGTGCAGCTGCAAAGCAGAACACAAATGTAGGATAATCGCTGCCTCTCCTGTGATGACTCTGCCAAAATTTTGCAGGCACTATAGAAAAATACTGCAGAACATTTGTTGTATTTCCGTGAGGATGATGTGCTTTCCAACCAAGAAAACATCTGCTCCTTCCCAAGCTTAGATTTCCTATAGTACTGTTAAGACCTACACAGGCAACAAAGACAAAAACTAAAATGAAACTCTTAAAGTTTCATTCCTTCTGGATGCTGGGTGAGACTTCCCCGGAGGATATTGTAGAAGACAGGGGGAAATAAATTGCTTTCAGAAATTGTTTTGTTGAACTATTTTGGTGTAATAGTGAGCTCTGTTAATGAGCAGTTATAGGACTTTAGGTTGCTGTTGGTGCCATTTGGTAAGAATTACCCTACTGTATCTTCTAAGTGATCTGCCTTATTTCATCTGTCAGCATAGGGAAAGATCTTGATCATCTGTTGTGGTTGGTAGTGTCAGATACTAATGTTTCATTAGCATAATCAGCCTCTTTGGGTATTGATGATTCATTTTCTGCATGCTGGAAAATCATGCATAAAAATGGATTTACATAAACACGTGGAATCTTAGAATCATCTAAGTTGGAAAAGGCCTCAAATATCATCGAGTCCAACCATTAACCTGTCACTGCCAATCCCACCACTAACCCCTGTCCCCAAGTGCCACATCCACACATCTTCTGAGTACCTCCAGAGTTGGTGACTCCACCACTCCCCTGTGCAGCCTGTGCTTGACAAGCCTTTCGGTGAAGACATTTTTCCTAATAATCCAATCTAAATGTCTTTTCTGCCTGAGTTTTGCGGGTCCATTTGCAAATGCTGTTTCTGACTGTGCTGCCTGGGCAGATCAGAGCAGATTCCCGAGGCTCGGCTCTGACTTCATCTCTATTGTTCACCTGCATTGAAGCATGAAGCAGCAGGTTTTGGTTTCCCTGAGAATTTTGTGTAGCCTACACTAGTCAAAGCCACAGGAGCTGGGGCTGTTCCTTCTCCAAAAGATATGATTAAATGTTAAAGATTGATTAAGACAGTAATTTCCTTGTTCTCCTCCCTCCTTCCCTCCCATCATCCATCCATCCATCAATCCATCCATATTTGCTTAAAATATGTAGGAACTTAACATTTTTGCTATCTCCTCTCTTCTGTCAAAGTTGGTTGAAGTTCACCCAATGGGTCAAAAATTACTAGGAGTTGGCAAGTTGGGATGTAGAGTCATTGTGCCACTGCCTTTGGAAAACAAGCTAAAAATGGGTCTAAAATGTAGCACCTCCAAAATATATGGAGCAGCCTGGGGCAGTGTGTAGCTAGATAAGTAATGGTCAAAGCTGAAGACCCACCTCTGAGTTTCATTGCAATTTTTTGCAGAGTCAAGAATATTGGCAAATCCAGAGGAATTCCTATTAATACTAGGATCTAGTTAAAGAAAGTGAAAACCCTAGTGCCTGCCTGGTATAGTGTTCCACCTCTTTGGGGCATCTGTGATCTGATCCCTTTGGCAAGGCTCCTTTACCTGGATCCTGTTAGCGGCTGGTTTTGGTTCTCTAAAGAAACCAGAGTATTTTCCCTGTGTGATGTTTTTCGAGGCTTCGGCATCTCTGCTGAGAACAAGTTTTTAGGGTGAATACCCTGTTTGACCCAGCCCTGAAGTACTTCTCCTTACCTTTGCAAAAAAACCCTGCCCAAGCTGAGCCTAAACCCCCAACCTTGAAGTTTTTCCAGCTTTGTCTCTGAACTCTGCTGAATTATTCAGATGATTTCCATCACAGAAAAGCTGAGATGACGGAGACTCCTTCCTGCCGGGTGCAAGTCACGCACTGAGGAAAGCCCTGCCCACAAGTGTGCAGGCTCAGAGTCCCAGTGTCCCGTTGCTGCTGTTTATCAGCTCTGCCCTGCCACACACAAGCACCTTCTAACCCTGCCAGTGCCTTGGGAGGCAGCTCAAACAGGCAGGTACCCACCGGTGGTAAAATCCACACAAGTTTCTGTTATTACCGGAACTACTCTGCTTGTGATTTTGCCTTTCAACTGTATGTTTTGCTAATAAGTAAGCAGAGTGCTAAGCTGTGATTAAGTGCTGAATTCACTTTGTTTTTTGAAAGCCCAGTGCCTGAGTGCACTCTGAGAGCAGCCGAGCATGAGCTGTGTATGTAAGTGACATTTCAATGAAAATACTCAGCCTCCAAGAAAAACAACAGACAATGGAAGGAAGCGTTGTGTTTGCCAGGTTCCTTACGGAGGCTAGCAAGGACTCGGTGTGTTGCAAAACAGCCATCCGCACGCCAAGCCGGTATCACATCAGGATGCTAATTAAAGCAAAACACAGATCTGCCACGCCACATTCCTTAGGTGAGGCTTGTTCCCTTACTTGGGGGGTTTTGTGTCAGCTTTATGCAGAAGACAGAAGGAAATCTCTCTGCAATCACGATGGAATTTATATCATAGACCCAATGAATGCTTTTGGTTGGAAGAGACCTTGAAGATCGTCCAGTTCCAACCTCCTGCCCCGGGCAGGGACACCTTCCACTAGACCAGGTTGCTCAAAGCTCCATCCAACCTGGCCTTAAACACTTCCAGGGATGAGATATTCACAACTTCTCTGGTCAGCCTTTTCCAGGGCCTTATCAATGGATGATAAAAGTGTACTGGGTTCTTCAGGAGCAGAAAACACCTGTGTCCAAACATCTGAGAGGCCCCTCAGCAACACTTCTCTCTAAGGATGGTGAGTTTGTTATTATTAGTAGTAGTAATGGTAACAGGAGAAACACCACTAGGAATGAAGAGCACTGGAGCTGATGACTCAGGGGATTCCCTTTGTTTCATGGTACAGGATGGGACATCAGCTGCACACCCACAGACTCTGCTCTGCTTTGTTTCCAGTGCTACTGGCTTGGCTGAGGTGTCTCAAAAGGGTCAGCCCAGTTTAGTGCCTGACATCCATTGAAAACACACCGGGTATGGATCAAAAGGCTTGGATCCCGTGCTTCCTGCACCTCCTTGTGCTGCACAGGAATAAGATGTGTAGTAGATGTATGTGGCAGATGGATCTCGTGGTTTATTGGCTAGGACACTTAATGGATGGGCCAGGGAAAGACCTGTTCTCAATTCCTGGTCAAACAAATATGCATAAATTTTACATTAATCAGTTAACAAATATGCATGAATTTTATGTTAATCGGTTATTGAATAAATTGTACACTTGGTTTTAGTGGGGTTTTTGAGCAAATGCTACATAAAAACTGCAGTACCAAGAAGGCTGATGCACATCTGGGCAAGCCAGGAAGGAGCCTGTGAGCTGCCAAGGGAGCTTTGCTCGGACTTTGTCACAGCTGAGCAGAGACTCAGGGGCTCTACTTAGGCAAGGCTTCATTTCCACACAGCTTATGGAGTGAAACATGGGTGATTTGGGCAAAGCAACCTTTGTGAGTCTGCAGTGGAACAAGATACGGCAATAACTACACCCTGTGTGGAAAAAAGTCTTTTGCTGCTTCTGTGGACGAGAGCTTCTCAACCTGAGAGGACTGTGCTGCACAGAAGGCACAGCTCCCCAGGGATGGATCCAGCTGGCAAACAGGGAAAGCAAATTGGGACAGCAGCAACAGGGTTGAGCACATGTGACATGACTGGGAGTGTCACACCATGACTGTGGGAGAAACACCCAGGGAAATGAATCCTGGGCCCATCACAGCCTTCAGCATGACCATATTGCACACATGGGCCCAAACTGCAGAGCTGAGGTGTTGGATTTTGAAATTGCCCTTATAACTTGGGCATGGGAAATACAGGTTTTGGTTCCAGCCTGTTCCTAGTGGTTAGAGAAGTCAGAGTATGTTCTGTCAGTATGGCTAAAAAAACTTAATGCCTTAATTAAAATTTCCAAAGGTGTATCAACTAAACAACACAGGCAACCCTGCTAAAAGGCTAAAGGAGTTAATCTCAGTGTACTTTAGTACTTTCCCACTTGAGCTTTGCAAGCTGCTGACCACATAGTAAACTAGCCCTTGGCATTATGCCCCTGGGAACTCGGTAGCAGTTATTAATTCAGCATCAATTTAACATCTTTTCCTTTGTGGAAAAGAAGATTATTCCATCAGTTGGGTTACACTGGTCAGTGTTAAATATGAAGAAGGATCTCCCCTTTTCCAGTGGCTGACAGATTATAAGAGGACTAGGAAAGACTAATGTCAGCGTAGAGATCAGAGCGTGGCCAAATTTATTGGTAATAGATTAATAGACCACAGATTGACCACCAGAGTGGCTTTTAGACACCTGTAATTGCATGGATTCTTTGTGATCCTGAAAGTGTGAATGTGCTCATTGGCTAGTCCTGCCTGCCCTCAGCACTTTTGGTTTTTCTTCTTGGTTTTTTCTGGCTATGGCAGAAATTTTGGTAACTCCTCATCCCCATGTCTCCTCCAAACATAGCAGCTTTTCCTGGGAATGGCACTGAGCAGCAGTCCTGTTGCTTCCTTGCGCTTCAGCTGTGGCTAAGAGCGGGCATTTCAGAGTCCCTGGGCAGCAGTCCAGTCCTCCTACAGCAACAGAGGAATGGTGAGAGTCTTCTTCACCTTGGAGACTACAAAAGCCTTTCTTGTGATGATTTCCACTTAGAATATTTTGTCACCTTCAACAGGTGTAGACAATTGTTAACAGCCTTGTTCCGAAGCTTGCACTCATTGTTGTTGCCTTAGTCAAAACATCCCAGCAAGGACTCATTAGCAAGGCAACATTGAGGGTTTGGGGGTTTTTTTTAATCAAAGTGCCATGCTACTCCTGATGGAGAGTGATTATCTTTTTTCCCTGTAGCCTTGAGAATAAAGAGGTAATGGAGAAAAATTTTCTCATTTTCATTGAACAGACAGCACTATAACGCTCTTTGCTTTTACAGAAATGTGAACACTTCAGATGAAAATGGATTTTTTTCTTTTGCGATATCTATTGTTGCAAAGCTGCTGTTGTCAATAAAGAAAACAAGAGGTTTGGCCAAAATTCAAAATAAACCTTGTTCTAATGCCTTAATCTTTAAAGCTACAGAAAGATTTGAAAGTCTCATAAGTCTGCTTGTTTTCCTATGCTGGTGATTACAATAAACAAGTACTTTCTGAGGGTTATTTGATGCAATGTTCACTCTCCAGCAAGGGCTGGCAACAAATCCTTCAGGTGACAGTATGTGCCTTGATTGATTTTTTTTTTTTTTAACAGCAATATGATGATTTTGGCATCATCAACTTGAGTTTCTTCCCTCAGCCCAGCAGCAGTTCCCTCACTAAGTCCCCATTTAGGGCTCTCTTGCAGCTGGGCATGGGGGTGTATGTGCCTGTGTTGTATGGCTTAGTCTGGAACGGGCAACTGATGGGGCAGCAATACGTATCTGCCAGAGATCCTGTATAATATCACTGCTTCCCTGGGAGCAGGAGTGGGGCTTTTCTCTCCAAACAGCAGGAAGGTGGCTATTTAGAGCCCTAGCAATTTTCTTTCCATTTTGTTGGCTTTGGATAAGCATCTCCTTCCTTTCATGCCTTGCCCAGAAGTTTCATTGCTAGTTACTTGATGTTCACGTAGTCACTGAATGAGTCTTTCAGATTTAGTTCTGCTTCTCTCAGTTCCTGATAATTTACACTGTGGTGCACCAAAGTCAATTAAGTAGCTGGTGTTTAATTCAGGTGGAAGGGGCTTTGCAGCAAGGCATATAATAAATGTTAAATCCGTAAATGCCACAGTGTGAGAATTCATTATGATACAGTAGGATCTCTCTCAGGCACGATGTGGAGTCATTCTGATTAAATGGTTACACTCATTTAAACAGAAAAGGCCTTTCATAACAACCTGGAAAGCTTTGAAGTGAAATAACACGGCGTTGAAGCAAGATGCAAAATGAATGTGGGCGTTCCCAAGTCCGTTCTTTTACATGGAAAACATTATTAAAAGTTTGCTTCTGGAGGAAGGTTGTACAGGCTGTGGTGAAAGGGAGGGTAGGAGGCCGACTGTCAGTGTGTTCCAGAAGACATTCCGTGATTTTGTGGCAGAAAAATAGGCTCAATTTCCCGAGCATGCCCATGCCTCAGCTCCAGCCCCTGTTTGAGGTTGTGCAGCCAGGTAGGTGGCTCTGGTCAAGAGTCTGTAAGTGACTCCAGAGTCAGTGCTGGGCTAACTTGCAGCTACACATGCATTGTGTTACCCAGAGTCTCTGTGTACAACTTCTAGAACAACCCACTAAGCAGGTGACGATAGAGCATCATCATCCCATTCATGTTCACACTGAAAGAAAAGATCTCTCGCTAAACATTTTGTCTGTATTGCCCCAAAAACTCTACATAGGGTGTATTTTTAAAGCCAGGCTGATTTGTACAGATTTCTGTGGCTGGCTGGGGGTCATGGCCTTAAGCAGGAGAGTGTAAAACCTAGAAGTTTTAGTGGAAATACAGGCTGCTGTTTGAAACCCTGTTTTGACTTCCTTTTGCAGTGCTGTGGTTATCTCCTCTTACAGAAACTATTTTCATAGGACTGCAGAAGTACTTGCCATAGGTTTCTGCTTTAAACATTGTGCCTGGAAAATTATTCGGTGGAAAATGAATGTGGAGGATTTTGTGGTTTTCTTTTTTTTTTCCCCCCCCTGAAACAGTGGTTAGGTCTGCTGTAGCCAAACTTTTACTTTTTTAAGCATTTTATAGAAAAAGAAAATACTGTTGCTGGTGAAGCCTTTCTTTGATGCATTTATAGAACATGTGCTCATTTCATTCTGATTCATGCCACATGGTTATATCTTAGCCTGTAAAGGCCATTTTTTTTTCTCTTAAATTGGAGGAAGAGTGTGTTCAGAGACCCAAGTATTTATGTCATCTTTTCCCTTCTCCAAGACAAAATTCCCATATGGGGCTGTGCGATCCTGGCTTGGCTGAAAAAGGCTTTCTCTACCAGTTCTGAAGATGGTTTGGAGGAGTTTGGTGTTTATTCTGTCTGATTATTCTGTTGGCAAGGAGCATTTAACCACTCTGTAATTCTATTTTCTTCATCCCTAATTGATGATACTCTAAGGAGCACTGATATCCTTGAGTGAGATGTAGTGGAGCCTTTAAATGTCCATATGTCCCCGAGGAAAGGAGATACCATTCTCCAAAATGCATTGTAAACAAAGAGTTAGAAATACAGTTTGAAATCCAGTGAAAGAGAGCTGAGATTTTAAGACCTACATTAGCATAAAGAGAGGCAGCATTGGTAAAAACTGGGCTTGGCATCTGTAATATTAAAAATCAGGTAGAAAATTAAAATTCATGCAACTATTTCTCTCTGCCTTAGGGTTTTTACCATGAAAACTGTGCTGTGAGTCTCTTGCAGCTCCAGAAAAGGGGTTATTCCTTTAGGAGAAAACAGAGCTAAGCATCCATTCTGCCATGACTGTGGTGCTCCTTGTCGTGAGGTGGTGTCAGATATACTCAGTCCTAAAGTTCATGGTCACCTTGCTGCAAAACAGCACCCAGTGCCATGGGACAGGAGAGGTGTAACCATAATTAAGCAATGCTGAGCAGAGAAGAGAGAAATTACCTTGCTCCGATTGCTCACCAGGCTTATCTGCAGGAATATTTATCTCGCTGCAGCCCAGGGTCTTTCCTGTCCATTAAGGCTTATTTTCCTGTAAGCATGGGGCAGGACCACTTGCAGAAAGTGCTTCTGACATTTTGCTTCTTGGGGCTGAAAACTCCCTGCCAGAAACTTTTAAATCTGCTCTTTTCAGATGCTTTTGCGGCTGGATTTGCTGCAGAGAGGTTTTGGTTCCCATTGGTGCTGTCCTACCTTGTCTGAAGGGTGGCACGGGAAATGTAGGTTAGCTCTCTGTCACTGAAGATTGTGTCACCGGCTGAAATGTATTTTAAAAGGCAAATTTCCTAGGGAAAAGCATTTTATTTTGCACTCTCTTCCTCCACATCTTAACGTGGTTGCATCTGGAATCCCTTTCCTTGCTTTTGACACGTGACCACTGTGAGGAGAGCCATGGCAGCTCCTGGAAACATCATGTGGGAACATTCTGGGGAAAGACCATTCCTCTGATGTGTACGGGCATTTATTTATAATGGATTGGAAGTGAGGAGTGCTTGTGACATGTGCAGGGGAGCTCATGCCTACAGACAGGAGCAGGCAGGGTTGCTGCTGGAAGCGATTCACACCAAGATGGAGAGAGCTGCTCTTGAACAGTCTCTCCTTTAATCCTGGTCCCACCTGAGCTGAATTAACCCAAGCAATTTGCTACTACAATCCTGGCTGTCTACACTTGAAAGTTTGGAGCAAAAAGGCAAAAGTTTTTTACCTGCACAACACCACAGGTAAAAATGTGGGAAGGAAAGGAAGCAAAATAACCGATGAGCTGCTGTCTGTTAGCTGAAGGTCTGGAGCTTCTCTCTGGCCTGAATTTCCTTGGAGCATGCTGTGAAATGTGGCCAGGTGATAGTCATATAATAGATTTTCACCTGTGGCTGAGCTTTCCTGAGCATGTGCCTGCTCTCAGCCCACTCCACTTGTGTGCATCTTCATCCAAGGGGTTCCTCCTGCACAAGGTATGTCAGAGATAGTGGCAGAGGAGACAGCTCACAGCTCAAAAGAGGAGGAGGGAAAAGCAGAAGCTGAGCCATATGGAAGAGAAAGTAGAAGCAGACACGGCATCTCAGTGGTAGGTGCTCATTAGGCTGTCTCTGATGTGCTGCGAAGACTGAGTTTATCCTGCTGAAGGAATTCTAATATTCTTCTCTGAGCTGAAAAATGTAGCAGAGTGGGTAAAGGACAGGTCTTTTTATATATGGAAAAATATTCTAGCCTGTTTACCAGCACTGTGTAACAGGAACCAGTGGCTGCTGCTCTTGAAGTCTTGTGAGGATGTTTCGTGGTTAGAGCACACAGATCTGAAAATCTGAGAGTTCTTGTCTTACGCTGTCATTGATTTACATTGTGGTCTCAGATCACTTTGTCTTTTAATTTCCCTGTTCACAGAAAGAGAATACCTTCCTTATTAATTCTGGGTAAGATTAATTGGGTTTTTGTTTTTGTTTGTTTTGTTGTTTTTTTTCTTGAGTCAGTGCTGCTCCTCATGGAATAAGTTGTTAAATACAAGTACTGGAGTCTGGCCTCTGGAGTTGTTCACTGAGGAGCACTGTGGTCCCTCTGTGTAAAAGTGAATGGACTTGTTTGCTGGGACCTATTGACTGTTTTGAAAACATATTCAGGCATGCCTTGATCCCCTCTAGTGTTTCCCTACAACTCCATGCTCTGCAGAAGCTGTGCAGTGGCTTTATGCCTCCATCCCATCCATGTCTGTGCAGAAACCTACAGAGAACAGAACCCAGGCTGTCTGGTGACTCAGTGTAACAGCATGACTGGTGATGGCCATCATCATTGCATAGATTTATTTATCCCTGTGATGTTGGTATATGGAAATCTCAAGCAGCAGACATATGACATCCAGAGTTAAAAATCCACTTACATAAAGCCAGGATTTCACCTACTGTGCATAGATGTGGGGGCAGCCAAATGCATCACGCCATCAATGGAGGGGAACAAAAAGAGTTGTCATTTAAAACTTGGTAAGGGAGAGCTATAAAGCAGCAGCTTAAACCCAGGCTGGGTAGAAACTGAACAGCAGTATCCTGAATTTTAATATCTATTTCTTTGTGCTTCAGGGGAGTGGAAGTGGTTCTTGCGGATATGGGGATGTAGGAGCAATGTGCCAAAGCACGTGGTATGGGGGGCTCCAGCACCTCTGCTCGTGCTCCCCCTGTGCAGTGTGACTGGATCTCTGTGAAGGCAAGGTGTGGTGGGTGATTTGGGAATCCCCAGTGTGCCCAGGTGCCCTCCAGCTCAGAAGGAAAGTCATGCTTGTGTCATGCCCACCAACCCTGCTGTGAAAGTTGTCTGGGTGTGCTTGGGCATCATATTCCCACTCTGGGGGTGGATATGAATGATCTTTTTGACTCCATCTCTACCAGTAAATACAAAAGGTGTGTATTGGTGCTGTCCACTGAGCTGTGTGCAGGCACTGGCCAGGAGGATGGCTGGCTCAGGGTGAACCAGCTCAGGAGAGTGTGCCATCAGCCCTGTCAGTGTGGGCAGTTGTGGGGCAGTGTCCTGTTTCTGTTCAGGGACAGACCAGGTACAGTTTCCATGCCTCTGCTCCTCCTTTGGGGAGTGGAAATAACAGCCCTTTCTGCCCTTTCAGTGGATGCTGTGAGTATAAACGTGTTAAACTCTATGAAGTTTTGCGATAATAATATCAGTTTAGGCATGTAAGTGCCTCGGACAAATATATTGTGCAAACACCAAGTGGATTAAAGTACAACTTCTGGCACAGTGGTATTGCTTAAAGGCTGGTTTAGTTCCATTTCAAAGGATTTCTCAAAATAAATCGTCTGAATCCTGCTCCCTCTCTGCAAAAAATATGGACACTGTCACCAAAAAGCCATTAAAAAAGAAAAGCAAAGCATCTAAAAGCTTTCTCCTGGTTTGAATTTTTAGATTTCAGAGCGGGAACACATCAGTTTATCCATTAAGCATTGGTCTGGCACCACTCTCCGTCGCCCTGTGGCACAAATCACTGCACCAAGATCTCCTCCTGGCATGCTCTTTTCAGAGCTTTCTGACACAATTCAAACTTCAGCCTGTCCACAGTCTCACCACTGGCACAAACACGAGGGTCTTAGAAGTGGTTTGCAGAGTTATATCCTGCCAGGTGATTCCCACCTGCGGATGCCAGCCCTTATTTAGCCACAGGTACCCGTGCTTGGTGATTCGGTCTCTCCCAAGGGCAGGACGAGGAGAAGAAGAAATGGGAGAGGGAACCCGAGGCAGCAGCAAGAGAATTGACTCTGTGGCAGGAGAATTGACTCTAGGTTTGGGACACTGCCTCGTGTACCCTCAGTCACGCGTATACCACGCCATGTGGCTGTGAATGCAAAATTTACTTCCTTGCTGTTTACTTAATCTATAGCCTCTTGGTAGTAAATTATATTCATTGCCTCCAGTTCCTGTTCCTGTTGAATAGTTATTTGCAAGGCAAAGGAAATACGTACTGGTTTTATTCTGTTTGGACTTTGAATGCATAAAACAGTCCTTTTTTTTTTTCAGTCTGAAGACACAAGTGTCCTTTAGAACGTGAACATTAGCATTGTGTTTAGAAAAAAACATTTTCTTTCCAAAGCCTTACTTCTCATGTAATGACTCATTTTAAAGAATTGGGCGTTCTTTGTGGTTTTCAGAGAAATTCCTAAACCAAAAGGTATCCTGCTTCCCTTCATCTTGAATTCTTACTCAGCCGATAGCATCAGATTCCAGGGTAGCTTAGTCTTGCACAATTCAGCTGTGAAGCCTTTGCCCTGTAGAACTCATTGGTACAGAGAGGTGCAAAGCAAATACAGTTTCTCCTAAGGTTTTACTTCTGGCAATATGTTCAGAATTTCTTTTGAAGATTCTAAAATTTTATTTTCTGATAAGTTGTAGAATCACAGAAGGGTTTGAATCAGGAGGGACTTTTTAAAGAACGTCTGTTCCAACTACCTCTGCCATTGAACAGGTACGTGTTTCATTAGATCAAGTTGCTCAAATCTCCATCCAACCTGACCTTGAACACTTCCAGTCTCTTAATTACATGTCTGAATGTGCGGTGGGGACTTTGCCTTGGCTCCCACAGAGAGGCAATGTGATGGTGTCAGGCCACGCAGGGTGTTTCTGCCTGGCTTCTGCAGATGAATCATCTGAAGGGTTGTTTTTGAAGGATTGGGCTCTTGCATTTGATTCACTCTCCTTGGCAAGCTGAAAATAGTGTGCATTGTTCTCATAATCCTTAGCAACTTGAAAACTGCCATGAATTGAATACATTTTAATCTTTACCTACAGCAAGAAAAGAGGCTAATTCAGTTATTCCTGCAGTTCCTTAGCTAATGCCAATTAACTGATGGCTTTGTACTTTTCCAGCAGTTTTCTAAACATTTCCCTTATCATTTCAATGAGGCCTTTACAAATTTGAGGCATAGTGAATAGATTTATTTCTACTGTGTGCATTAGTAAGTCCAAGCAACATGTTAAAATATAACTGTCCAGGAAACAAAGACCCACTCCCACAATCTCATATCATAGATTACTGAGATTAGTAATCTCCTGGACATGATTTTCGCAGGGAAATTGTTAATAGTCATGTTATAGAACAAAAACAAATTAAAGTGATGTTGAGAAGCGGTACTGCACATTGGTGGAGTTGTAGGGCACATACAGGACAGACCACAGACCCACCAGATATAACAATTCTGCCCCAAATTGATCTGAATGACTGTGAGTTTCATCTTTGGCTATTCTGAGTACTGTCTTGAGCTGCACTTTCTTTATTTCCTCTGAAATACACTCCTTAGTTGACTTACAAATAATTTGGTAAATGATTTACGTGTGGTCAGATAAATTGTTGAAAGCCTTGAGTAGGTAACTTCAGACTCCTATGCTGAAAGGTGTGAGTGTTGTAGTGCACCTAGGAAGACCATTTCTCACATGACCAGCACAAGTGACCACAGATGTGCGGTGCAGAGGAAGAACCGTGTGTCTGCATCAGGGTAAATTTTGCCTTCAAAAACAGAGGAATGGCTGTTCTCTGGCCACAAGGATCTGGTGCTTATTACCAGTTTTGGGGAGGGGTTACAGTTCTGTCTGTCACACTGACCCAATGATTTCTGCCATGATCTGGCTCCTGGGCTCAACTGTGCTGGGCAAAGACTTCCCTCTCCTGTCAAAACTGCATTAAGCCACAGGCTGATGAAAATTAACAACCATCAAACCATCAGGGACCATTGGATAATCTCATTTCACATTCAGCAAGGAATACCTTCTTCCTTTTGCCTTTACTTGGTACAAACCAAATGCCTCAAAGAGACTTTCAAGGACTGTGTGGAGAGACTGGAAGCAAGACAGAGAATAAACAGGACTAGTGGGATGAATATGGTGGTGAACAGCATTGATCTGCTTTACATACCCAGCCAAGGATTTGGTATCAGCTCTGACCCTGCCTGGGGCTTTCTCAACCCTGCAGAATGCAGAGACTGTGTGTCCATGCTCACATCTAGGGGCACAACATGCTGTAGCTGAATTCAGCTGGAATTTTTCTGCTCACTTTGATGGAATCAGTCCTGTAGGTGAAAGATTAGGTTTTGCCTCTGGAAAGGGCTGTAATAATTGAAAAAAAAAAAAAAAAACAAACAAAACCAGCATTGCATGGGATGGTAGAGTGGTTGTGATAAGCTAGGGAAGTGAAAAATACTTCGGTGAACAACATTTGAAGATAAGAGGATGGGAGTGGACCAAACCTGCTGCTTACGGCGAGGAATTCTTCTCAGGCCTACCTGGTTCAGGTTTGCTAAACAAAGGGGGCAAAGGGCTCGTTCATGACTCCTGGCCAAGCCTAGGGCAAGCTTCACTTACCCTGCTTGTGGCCAGGCTGCTCTGCACCTCAAGTACATCCACAGCACAGAGCACTGGCCCTTGTCTCCTTGAGGCCTCAGATGGTGCCATGATGTCCCACAATACGATCAATGTGCTGCTGGGCATTTTCCAGGTCAGAGGGTCTCACAGCATGAGAAGGACCATGTTGCAGCCCACTTTCACAGCATGGCACTGAGAGTGTCAGTTGTGTGACCTGGTGACCAGTGTGGGCAGCTGGGATATGTTGGAGAGAGATCTCATTGTACTGATCCAAACCAGAGCCTGGGTGTGACCTAGGAGGGAATCCTTGAACCTCACACATTCCGTGCCTAAGTGAGTGCTTAAGCTCATTTCCCAGGCTTTATTTAGTTGGCATTTGTAGGTGTGTCCTACGTCTCCCTCCAAGCAGAGGGAGACCCCAAAGTCTTGACATTGGATCGGCACGGTCAGATTCTCAAGCAAATCCACAACCTCCTCGAGAAGGCCTTCATGTCTCCCATCCCAGTCAATTTGAGGACTGGGGAGGAGGGAGTCTTAGGGCTGGGCTTGGTGTCTCTGGTCCTGGAGGCCAGGCTGGTTGCTCCTGTTCCAGGGCATAGAGGACACTGCCGATCCCAAGTTGAGCATAGCAGCTGGTGGGTAGGAGTCGGTGCTGAGGCAGCATCCTGTGCTTCCCCGGCGGTGTGAAGAGCTGCTCGGCCGTGAGGGAGGGGAGGAGGGAGTATGTTGGGAGGAAGCTGTCACGGATCTGCCTCTCATTGCTGCTCGCAGTCCTACGCTGGCTGAGTCAGAGCTGGCGGGAAAGGCGAGACACGCGGGTGGTCGCTGGGAAAAGTCCACGCTCCAAGACAGTGAGGAGGAGAGAACCAACAGGACCCCCAGTCTGAGGGCTGCAAGCCTGAAGGGCTGTGCCTGGTGTTGCAGAGTGGATGAGGATGAGGAAGACTGTGCTGGAAGGCTGTGGTGTGCAGGAGTTGTGTGCTGTCTCACACCCCTGGAAATCATGAATTTGACATCGTGGTTGGCTGTTGGGAGGCTCAGCCTTCAGCATGGACCAAGCCACCACATTCCAGCTGCTGAGAGCAGCCCAGCAAGATGTGCAATCTCCAGCACAGCATCCAGTGAGTTTCCCTTCCTTGCTGCCCTTCAGTCCTCGTGTCGTGGGTTCACCAGCACTCACACAGCCAACCCAGCACTCAAACACTGCTCTGATCAATAGGACTTTTAAAGAGTTCTCCAGGAGCTACTTACTGTGTTTTATGACAGTTCAGATGTGCAAAGCCAAACAGGGTGAGCTTTGAAATCAAGTTTATGTTAGGCAATAATCCAGAGAAGAATTAACAAAGGCTTCAAAGTTGAATTATCCGAGATAGCACGTCAAGCCATTGAATTTCAGTTCAGCGGTGTGCCAAAATATTCCGAGATGTCTCTTATGATGTATTTCATTGTTTCTTATAATTCGAGTAGTAGGAAAGTGATTAAAAATAAGACTGCATCCCTCTGTTTCTCTTTGATTCAGTGTCTGAAATTTCAAGATATTTAAAAGGTATTTATACTCATACGTTTAGGCTTCTGCAGTCATTTGTTTAACTATGCAGTTTGAAAGTGATTCAGTTCAGCAATTAAGGTCTAAACTAAATTGTCAAACACACAAAAGGATATTTGCATATGTTACTTACAGCATCCATTTCAAGCTGATTTCCCGGAGAGAAACATGGGCCTTCCTGTTCCTTCCCCACATATTTCCTAATAATTTTTGAACCATTGGCTAGTCAGAGATATATCTGTTGGAAGAGTAGAGTTATATCTTGGATATAAGTGGTTCCCTCTGCATTTTGTGCCGATATCTCCCTGCTAAAGAGAGATCCTACAACAGTGCCTTCAACAGAAGGAAGTACATATTCTTGTGAGGTTTGAAAGCGGTAGCATGTGCCCCACCAACAGCTCAGTGTTTTCTGGTGACTGAAACAGAGGGGTGTTTCCTTTTCCAAGTATAGAGTGGTTATTTTGAGGGCTTGACAGGGGAATGTAGAATTTCATGCATCACCCACAATGTTTGAAAAAGCATTAGGATATTGAGACCATCTGAGACGAGAAGTACAGAAATGTTTTAAGAGGCTGGCAGAGATGCCTGGGAAGAGTTTAAAAGAACTCAAAAGGTTACTTTGACCAAGCAGTGGTGAATGCAGGGTATGTTATGCACAGTATGTGGTGGACGCAGGCTGCTAGGGGAGAGAAACTGGCTGCTGTTGGAAAACGGTGACAGACCTTTTCTGATTCCGAACTCTGGCTGCAGGTGTCAAAAAAGCCAGTAGACAATTCCCGCGGTGCTGTTAACCTGCAGGAGCAAGAATGGCTCTGCAGATCCCTCTGTTTCTCAAGAAGAAACATCAGCAAACGCCCAGTCTAGGATAAACCATGCTCTGGGAGGGCATTTGGGTTAAAAGCTTACGTGTGCATGTGGGACGCTGCTCAAAACCATTGAAGTCACTGTCAGTTTTTCCATATGCTCAGTGAGCTGTGATTCAGGCTCTTACTGAGGTGAGGAGAGGGAAGTATCCATTTTTTCAGGGAAAAGTAAATACCGACTGCAGAAAATTCTGTTCAGCAAGAAATTCCAAAGAAAACTTTGGAGCTCATCTCTCCTGTGACATTAAGTTATGGTAATTTTAACATATTCTTTTGAATTTTAGGAGACGTGTGCTCCATAAACAGCTCAGAGTTTCCCAGTGGCAGAGAAGAGGTGTTTGTGGTTTGGGTGTTAGTTACGGGGTTTCCAGACACCCTCAGAAGGAGAAGGAGATCCTGACAGGGTTTGTGATACAGCAGCAGTGGTGATTCCAATGGTAGCTCACAGAGGAAGAGCAGGAGAATTTGGGAAGCATCCCATTAGGTGCAAGACCTTAGGGAACAGCCACACTCCAAAAGAACATCAAAGCTGAGGTTTCCACGGTGGTCCTGGGTTTGAGACACCCACCTCAGAGAGGGTAGGAATGGTGTGAAAGGAAGAAAAGAACGAAAGAAAGGAAATTTTTATGGTGAGTATGAGAACACACTTTCCCAGTAGTTGAAGTTCTCTGAATGAAATGCGAGCAGATCTGTCACTCAGAGCTGGGCAGAATAGAGAAGTGGAGAGCAATTCTGCAACTCAGAGACAACAATTAAAAGTTTGATGGACAGAATGATGCAGGAGTTTTTCTCCCTGCTTCTGTCTAGTGCAGTTTGAAGTTGCCTCTAATGCCAAGAAAATTAGAGCAGAAACTGGCTGATATTGCTGATGCATTGGGTCTGGTTCCCCGAGAACAGTAATGGGCCATATAATGAATTTCCTCCTAAAATTTTGCATAGTACATTTTGTGTTTTAGTGATGGAAAAGTTGTCTCAGGCTGATTCTCCTCTGGAGTAAAAATTTTCTGAGTAACATTTGTCTTCAGATTTTACCACATTTTATAAATGGCTTTGTTCTGTTTTCCTTTTTCCAAATAGGAAAATTCACTCTGTAAAAGAAAATTCTTTCAAGATCTAGTCTGAATATAGAAACTACTTTTGTACAAATCTGAATATAAACTTAAGAGAAGAGACCAACTAAACCTCTTGAGGATATTGCATCAATCTCAAAGTTAATAAGGTGGAAGAGAATGCATTTTAGATTTTATATTAACTTCCTTCAGACTAAGAACCATTTTTCCTTGCAGTTCGGTTTCCATCTCATTAATTTATTAATAATTAAACATCTGAAAAATAAAAGATCTGTTATTTCTCATGTAACATCAATCAATAGATTTCTAATTAACCAGCCTTAGAGCACCAAGAAGCAGTTGCTCCAGCAACTGTTTCTACTACCAGTAAATTTTAGTGGGAGAAATAGAGTTTAACTGTTTTGCTGTTCCAGAACAGAGACCAGAGGCCAGCTGAGATTTTTCTTAGCACAGGGGCCAAATCTAAGGTGGGACCCTGGCAGCATCTCCAGCATCCTGGGCCCGTGTATGTGCTGTAGGTGGATCCTGGTTTGTGGGGTGGTGCATCCCATCCCCTTTTGATTGGAAAACCTGAGAGCATGGATGGGGAAGGATCCATCTGTGCTCCCAGCCTGACTGTGGGGATGCTGTGAGGCTCCGTGCTGAGGGGTTAGTAAGGCATGGATACGTTCCTCTAACCTTGGAGATCTCACAAATCCTGGAGCTCACAGATCAGAAAAACAGCAGAAGGTGATGTGAAACATTCAGAAGGGAAAAAAAAGGGCTGTGGGGCACAGAAGGAGCCTGTGGTGGTGTCAAAACAGAAAGGCACAATTTTCAAAACCTACCTTTGCCCGTTTCCAGGCTGAAGCCCTCTATAACCTCCTATAACCAGCTACTCTCCAACACTTCAGAAATCCCCTGTGATTTGCTGGAAGAGAAGGTGTTAAAGGTATATTTCATCTTGTGATCCTGCAAATGCTTTCTGATGTAACTTTTCTCCCATAAATAACCCCCTACACATGGAATTGAGAATCACATTCTCAAATTATAGCTCCTGATGTGCCAAGTGCTTCTGACTAAAGGGATTTCAGTCCATGGAAAATATCCCTAGAAAATCTTTCCAGATTGATCAGTGTGCTCTTTCACAGTCATTTAAAATAAATCTTTCCTGGTTAATAACTGGAAGGACAGCCGTGTGTATGGGGTGAAACTGCAGAAGCTCTTTGGCAGTCTCAAATTCTGCCTGCTAACGTGGTACTGAGGCTCCTCCTGTGGGGATCAGGGAGAAATACAGAGGATGAAAATACTAGAAATAAGGAGAAAAAGCAGCTGAGGAAGGAAGAGAAACACCAACTAAACACTGAAGGATGAATGAATCACTCAATATCCCTGCCAAAATTATAAAAAAACCCCAATAGCTGTCCTCCTCATGCTACAAACCCTCAGAAGTTGCTGTTTTTTTCTAAGTAACTTTTCTCCTCTGTGCTTTTTGTTGGAAGCAGTAGCACCGATCCAGGCTGAAATCAGGATCCTGTGGGTTTGGGTTTCTTTACAGGTGAACACAGACAAGTTAATGGTGTTGTGTGAGCTCTAGGAAAGCCGTGGCATCCCAGAGTTCAGGCTTTGCTGCCTCCCAGAAAGCAGCACAGAGTCTCTTTGCTGCGGCTCAGGTGTGACTCCTGCCACCTTTTCTGGGAATGGCATCTCCTGTGTCCTCCCGGAGAGGACATACTGCCTGGTCACCATTTTTCCCTGCTCTTGCTTAAAACTTCTCCATAGTCCAGGGGGAGGTTTGCACAATTACTAATGAGACCTGTGCAACGAAGCTTTGCAAATCTGAGCTTTCTCGGTACAGCTGAAAAACCAAAACACGTGGATTAGTTTGTCATAACCCCAGTGGTGACCCTGATCCAGATTGGGATGTATCATGAGGGTAGATTTATCATGGGAGTGGGATTGCACATCCACTCTGGCCCTGCCTGAACTTCTGTTCAGGAGGTTCAGATCTGGGAATAAAACTTGCAGAGGCAGGTCTGTACAACAGTGGAGAGGTAAGGACAAGAGAGATAAGGGCCAAATGCCAGGAGGGATTTGGGCATCCAAAATTACATTTAGCTGGAGTATAGGGGTTGACAATCAAACCTGTCATAATGAAGACACTCAGCTGCTGCCATCCCTGAGGGTGGGAAGAGCTTCCTAAGTTGCCTGTTGTTATTTACTCCAGTCTCTGACCAGTAATGAGCTCAGCACTGACTTAATTAGCTAAATTATCAAGTCCTTCCTCTGCTGAGCCCTGGGCGAGGTGGGTTTGGCAGCTGGACTCCTGCACACCTAACACAGACCTGGTCAGGTCCAACAGCAAGGGGAGCTGCAGCTTCTGCTGGTTCCAGACCTCTGTGCCAGGAGAGGTGCCAGGCTGGGACCCCCACCCTGCTCACAGCCGCTTTGACAGTGGGTGCCCATCCAGACCCTGATGATGGGGCTTTGATTCCCTCCTGGAAAAAAATGCCAGGGGAATGCCTGAGCCAGCTTAATGCTTAATTTTAAGCATCTGAGGTTTTTCTCTTTATTTTTTTCTTTTTATTTTCTGTATTTCCAAAGCCACAGGTACAGTTCTCTTTCAAGATTTATGAAGTCATAGGGGGAAACAGTGACGCTTTCTAAGAAACATCAATTCCATAGAGGTGCAGCATAAGCTTACTTGATACTTTTCTTTTTCCATCCTCTGATTTTCCATCGTAGGATGACTTTTGTGAAACTTTATTCCACTTCTAATCTTGTAAGAAAAGATAAAATAAATCAGAGAGAAAACACATCACCCATGCTTTGTGGACTGCTCACATTTACAAATCAATGGCAAAAATCTTGTCTGAAATTCTGTACACTTAAATTTTATTTTCACACATCTTACTGTTCTTAATTTTTCTGCTTTTATGCTCTGGGGCAGACAATTTAGCTCTGCATCAGAGGAAGTCAAGAGCCCAAGAGACGAATTTTAATTAGAAGGCAATCAAACCACCAGATGGCTCTCTGATGTCTTAAATCTCTACTTGGGTGAAATAAATTGACTTTTCTTAAAAACAGCGCTAGAGTAAATTTTAAACAATGCCCCAAAGCTGAAACATAAAGTAGTTCTGCATAGTTGTAAGAATAATTTGTAGACTCTGAGGCATTTGTCAGAGTGTTTTATTTGTTTAATAAAAAGCATTAATGTTTGAATTACTGGTTGCTTTTGCACTGTGCCCTGTGATCTATTCTCAGTATGACTGTTGTTTGAAAATATTTTTAATGTTTGGGTTTAGTTGTACCAAATTACAGAAAATAAACAAAAAATAAGTTCATTCTTCCCAATTTTCAGTTTCAGTGTTGTGTCCATTATGAGAATGGTGACAGCTTGTGGTCTGAACCTCTCCAGTGCTGCGGGACGTGGGATGGGTATTTCCCAAGTGGGGTGATGAGGGCAGGGGGACAAGGTGACCTCCCCGAATCAGTGAGCTATGAGGAGAGGTGGAGCACAGTACAGAAGCAGGGATAAGCCCTGACCATCATCAGTACCCTAAACCAGGAGAGGAAACCTTCATCGGAGTGTCAGAGGAGAGCAGCATGGCAGAGAGGAGACCTGGGAAGTCTGTAACACCCCACTCACCTGCTGAAATCACTCATACCTATTTTTTCTAGGTGGTTGCATTTGTCTTTCCCTGCAGATGGGGTTCTTCACAGAGTATTTGTGGGGTCACATCTTTATGCCATGTCCCATCTGTTGTTTGAGGACCTTAGGGCCAAATTCAAAGCCTCTTTTTCAGGGGATAAAACGCCAGTTGACTGCAGGGATTTCAGAGCTGAGCATCTCACTGCTTTTTTCAGTATGGCTATTGAAATTGACCATCTTGCCTTGGTTGGTGGCTCATGTGCCAGCGTGGACCAGATGCCAGCAGAACTGCACCGTCCCGCCCCAGAGCTGCTGCCCTGCAGCATTTGCATCTGCTGCTGCAGGAGGGAATATCCTGAACCACGGCGGACTGTTCGGCAGCGGGTTCAGCTGCTGTCTCTAGTTTGGCAGCTCACTCTGAGTTTCTAAATGATCTACATTTTTGTGCCTATAAATAACGGCGGCAGCAGAAATCGTGACTATTGTTGTGCCGTCTGTCTCTGGAGCAAGCCCAGTCTTGTGATCTCACTGCTCCGCCGAGGAGCTGCTGCTTTTTTTCGCACTCTCTGCATGGCATTTCAGCCTGATCTTTTGTCGGGGGTCTCAGGGTGGCCAAGAGGGGTGGTGCAGAAACCTGTGGGTCCCCGGGTGGGTCTAACACTGCAGGGACAACCTGATTGCAGCAGCAATGCCATTTTCCCTACTGGGCCAGGTTCGTGGTGGTGTCTGTGTGGGACACGCACACCATGGTTGTGTGATGAACACATCAGACTGTTTGAGGCCCAGAACTTGGAGTCTCTTGTACTTGACCCAAGGGATGTCTGTTCTTGCAAGCTGAGGCATTTTGTTATTCTACAACAATATTGTCAGTCCATTATATTGTCAGTGCCTGCTTGAATCTAAAACACATATTAATTAACATGTTCTTTCTCCTGGGTGACCATGTTCTTAAGGATGCTGAACCATGCAAAAAATTATAATAATGCAGCTTGGTTCTGCATCTTCAACTAGGGCTTCGGGCAGCTCTGAAAGTCAAGTTCATCTGGTTTTTTGTCAGAACTTTCAGCCTTGGGAGCACTGGGATATCAGGCATTGCCTGGTGGGAGGATTGGGCGCCTCTGCATTCAGGTGGCCCTTAAGGTAGGATATTGCAGCACAACAACAAAAATAATTATTAAAAAAACCCCCAAATCATAAAAATATCAGCTCCATTTTCCCAATAAATAGTTTATTTTAATGGAGTAGTATACAGAGGTGTTTTTAATGTACTGGAATAGCACTGTAGCGAAAAGCACTTTAACAAGGGGTTTCCAGGCTGGTGCTTAACAGCTGCAACAAGGGGAAACATTTGGCATTTCTGTTTTCCTAACCTCCTGAGAACACACCAGCGAGATTCCTCTTAATTGAACCCTTAAACTTTTAATGCAGTCCCTGGACTGATATGCATTTGCCATATGTTTTACTTAGCTGTTAAATGGTTGACTAAGGCCTTTACTTGGCCTGTTAAACGGAATTGATGACATTTTAATATTGCACAGGGAATACCACAGGCTAAATAGAAAACAGACATCTGTGGCACTGAGACGGGTCAATTCTGGCACTGGGCTGAGGACCTGGACAAAGGAGCTGAGTTCTTGCAACCAGAGCAGCAGAAATAACACAGCAAGAGCAGGAGAGCGTTTTCATCAGTGGCTTTGGATGTTCATACCTGGCTATAACTCATTATTTAAGGGCTGCCTAAAGCACTTTATAAATCATCAGTGTGAAGTCTGTTTTCCATACTGGTCTGTAACCCACAGTGAGAGTGAATGGCTTCTTCCATTGCACAAGCACACCTGGTTTTCCTGCTGGAGGGACGGACACACTCTGGCTGCGAGGCCAAACTCAGCATGGTGACTTTTCCTTTAGTTGTGGAAGACATGGACTAAGATTAGCATCCCATAAAAGCAGGACAAGATGAACATATTTCTTAAAGGGATTAATCTGGCTCCCTGCAAAGGTTAAGGGAACAACTGACATTCACTTTAATGGACCCTGTTACTGTTCCACGACATTGGCATCAACAGGGCAGTCACGGTGCTGAGGAAGTGTTATGGTGCTAAGGGAGTCTTGAGTTCTTTTCTGAGAGGTGGAATATTTTCAGAAGGAAGTATGGAAAACATCCTGTGGTTTAGGGCACTTTCCAAGAGTTGGATCTATTGACTTGATTCCCCTCTCCTCTCTTACATCTGGAACAGGGAGCAGAACTTGTGCCCCAAGTCCTGGGAGCTTTGCTGCTCACAGTTGTCAAGCCTTGACCCGTTGGCAGCAGCAGCACCTGGATTATCCAAACCCTAATTCCCTCTCCAAGGACCTAAGTCCCTTTTTAGAGTCATCCTTCACTGGCTTGCCCCAGGTTGCAGAGGAAATGTGTGGCAGAGCAAAGGTTAAGGGCAGAGCCCCAAGGTGAAGCTCTTGCCTTGGTCTTGCCTTCGTGTTTGTGCGGGAGTGCAGCGATCCTGCATGTCTCACACCTCCCATTTGCTGGCACCAGAATGCTGGGGGGAGTTATGGGGTTGTGTGGTAGCTTTCATATTGTGAGTATCAGATGTAAATACTGCAGTAATATTAATTTCTTTGCCATGTCTGGTGTTAGTGAAACTTTGCTTGGTACGCAGGCAACCAAAGGTTGCCTGATAGCAGAGAAATCACAGCATGTAGCTGTGGATATTTACCCTCTTCACACTTTGGTTTGGTCTCTTCCTTTGGACCAGTAGAGTAGCAGTTCACTGACTTGAGTGCATTGGCTCGGGGAGACAGGGTGCCTGCTTGGCAGTGCCTGGGCTGAGAGCACTGACTTTTAATACCTTTTTCTCTGTTTTCAATCTCTGAATCCCTCTCATGCAGAAAAACAGTTGCACTGATAATTTTATTTTAATACTTGTGCATCAGTGTGCAGGCTCCAAGGTGCTGGGAGACACCAGCTTGGCAAAAGTAAGGACCACAAAAAAGCTCTCTCATGGGTTATATGCACATACAGGGCACAGATCCTTTTTTTAAAAGTTAAAATAGTGGTATTCATCAGCTAAGTGCATTGGGCATCATTTTTCAGATGCTGTTGCCAAAATCTGGACACTCAGGATTGCTGTGCAGGGCTGATGAGCCCTGTAGCCAAAGTCTGCATTTCATTTTGTTCATGAGTTTTTGCAATGTGCTTTGACTACCGTATTAGGGAAAAAAAACCCCTGTGTCCATTCATTTTATTAACTCCCTAATGTTCTTAGTGTATAAATCACACATCCCAGGGTTATATTTGCTAGATTATTTTTTAGGTTTGGTCAGTTTGGGATGGAGGAGGAGGTTTTGATTTTAATTTTCACATTTCTGTATATTTAACATACACAACAGATGCTCAGGAGCCAGGGTTGGAGATACTGGGATATTCCAGGGCCTAGGGGTATCCCTACAAAATGGAAAAGGAAGATTACAAACTTATTTTTCTAAGTCAGTGCTGAATCCATGAAATTGTAAGGTCATGTAGTTTTGTCAGCAGGAATGCCCAGGATCTGAACAGATCCTCTACTGACCAAATTATGTAGGCAGCAATTAAATGTCAATGCCAAGGATTCCCTATGGGATGTGCTGAGCTGTTGGGGTGGCAGTTCAGACCAGCTCAGCACAGCCCTTTGGATCCCAAGAAGTGGGATAAGGCCCCAAACCGCTTGTGCTGGCACGTACCTCATCTGTGGCCAGCGTGCCTGGCAGAAAGCTCCCCTCCTGGAGGCATGTCCTGCCCTGGGCCTCCCCAGGAGCAGTGAGGCTGGGCTGGGAGGAGCAGTTCCATGCTGCAGTCTGAAGCTGGTGCAGTTTTACAGCTTGTATTTCTGCTGTTGCTTGGGGCTTGCTCATGAATGGGATTTTACAGGGCAATTTAAGTATGAAATGTGAAACATGGGGAAATTATATCCTTTACGATCCCCGGGGGGCAGGGCTCAAGGAAGAACTTTGCACAGAGCGTGGCTAACAGGAGGCATCAACAAGGTTTCTTTGAGGCTTTGGGATAATCCTGTTGGATGCTTTGGAGGCTGAGAGGAATGAGGTCTTTACTTTTTGAAGCCCACTCTGCCTCGGGGTGGTGCTTACCAGGAGCCGCCTTTGGGGTGCCACTCCCGGGAGAGGGATTTTTAGGATGCTATCGTGTGGGACGGGCAGGAGTGTCACTGTGCCCTGCCCCAGCAGATGGCCCAGGTGTTTGCTGTGGGACAGAGAAGAGTCTTTGAACAGCACTGTATTGGACTTCTGGTACTGGATGTAGCTCCCACAGACTTCTGCATGTGAGACAGTCTGGTTAGGCTTTTCTCCATTTTCCCAGCTAACTTTGATTATTTGTTGTATAAATCATGGATTTACTTTTTACAAACGTAAGCTTTTACAGTTTGTCACTAATCCATCCATTAAAAATTACTACAGAAACAGACAAGGCAATTGTAACACAAACTCCTAAAATATTGAGCATGACCTGTGAGAGGTTGGCTTCTTGGCATCGATTCGCTCTTCTGTCTTGAAAATAAAATTACTGTGGAGCTACTTGTGTTGATTAACGAAGAAATAGCTGGAGCCTTGCATTTTCTGTGTCAAGGAAAATGTAAAGTGTTAGAATAGATGGCAGCCTTGGAGCAATAATATATAAATGGATATTTAAAATCTCTCCCAAGGCCAAGGGACAGTCCCAGTAAAAACCGGAATGCCTGGCATTTGTCCAGCCTGGTTTGTTAAGACACAGGAGCAAATAGCTGCCATTAAAAATAACAGAATCATAAAATCTTCCCTCTTTTTCTGTAGCCCTCATTATTAGCATGAGCATGTGTCTGTTTTCATCCCTGTGATTATATTCTTGCAAATTGTCTCTGTGATGAATTGATGATTTCCATTAGAAACATCTCCATGGCCTGGACTAAAACAGACACCAGCAAGGCAATAATTGAAGAATTATTAAAATAAACCCTGGGGCACATTTGTGTTATGTAGGACATTCTGGAAACTTTCTCTTCTGTGAGCTGTGCTCCTACTCAATCTTTTAACAAATACTTGCCTTCCTGGAGGGTTGGGGTTTTTTCCCTTCTAAAGGCAGTAAATTCAGCTATTGCACAGAATGAAAGTAGTAAATCTGCGGCTGTGGTACCTGGTTTTAGTGCCAGGCAGCCAACACAGACTGAGCAAGCACAGGGTGTTGGCAGGATCTCTCTTTCTGCCCTCTCAATGCCCAGCTGGTTTCACTCATGATTTCCCAGCGTTTTTGGAGGCTATCCTTTCTGCTGGCCAGGTTTGCCTGTGCTTCGTTTGCTGCTGATGGCACCTCCTTCCTCCCATCTCTCCTGGGGATGCCATGGACAGCATTTCCATGAGGATCTCACCCCATGGTAGTTGAAGAGCAGAAATCACATGAGCCATGGTGTTTCACATGCCTGAATGCTGCGGGGTTTTTTGAGAATATAAAGAATTAGGACCAGATGCTTCTTTTTTTTTTTAAAGAAACTGCCTCTTTTGTACATCATAAATCTTCCCTCAAGGCCGTGAGAGAATATCTGTGCTGCCCACCCTTCAGCCAAACCACAATAAATCAGCGGGTTGTGCTGGTCCCTGCTGTGCCTTATCTGTGCAAAGGGCTCAGCTTGGAAATTAGCTGCTGTTAATGGGAGAGGGCAGCTGGCCATCTGCAAATAGACATGGAGCTTTAGGAGCCTGTGCTCCTCCTGGCCCGTCAGCAACACACGGGCAGCATCATGAACCCACTCGCAGGCTTCATGCACAGAGGGAGCTGGGAAAGAACGGGTGGTGTGAAAAATTGTGGTTCATACATAGATGAAAGCTTCGAGTGGGGCATGGCAAGGAGAGCTCAGCAGTCATGGGTTGCAGCGGGGTTGGAGCAGTGGGATTTAGACCAGTGTGTTTGCCATAAGCTGTTTTTGACAGGTTTGATCTGGCTGTGTCTGTGGCTCATCCTCACTCACCGTGGCCTGTGCCCACTGTCTCCCTTTAGGGGTGACTGGGCAGGAGACTGATCAATTTATGTACAGTCCTTAGGTTTCCAAATTCGATACCTGTTTCTCCTGTTCTTTCAGTGACATTACAAGTGCCCTCTTGAAACTGAATTTAGTGGCTAAATATATAGTATTGCTCTTAACAGCCATGTAAGTTTTATTTAGCTGAGATTGCATCCAAGATTGGTGTGTCTCTACACCACTCAAGATTGTGGAAGTTCACTCTTTTTTGCTGTGGAAAACAGGAATATCTTGCTTGAACAGCAGTGAGATAAACTCACAAGATGAAGTAGAGTGATTAAATGATGTTGAGAAGAGAGTGGTAATTGTAAACTCTATCTTCTGTTAGGTTATATTTGATTCAATACTGAAATGCAGGCACCTAATACTGCTCCATATCCTCTCGAGGAACAGACAATTCATTATTGATGCAGATGTAAGTGAAGATAATTAACATGGCAATTTAGCATTCCAAATGGAGAACTGGAAATGAGCATCACTCAGCTTCTAATTAGCTCTTCACAACGGATACCTTCTCAGGTGGCTGTTGAACATAACTTTTTTTGGAGAAAAACTTCACATAGAAGCAAAAAAAATGAGGTTACCAAGACCTAAATCGGGTAAAGTTGCTCTAATATAGCTAAAGAGTCCGCAGGCAGTGTTGAAAGGGTTCCAGTGACAGAACATCCGAAATTATCATTGGAAAAAAAGCTCAGTGTAATTAGTCAGTGTGTGTAATTAACTACTGGACAAAGCATACAAGGGATTAGTGGTATCTTCTAAGTCAAGCCTGTCTACACTGCTAAATGATAGTCTTTTGTCCAGCCAGGAGCTATGGATCGGAGGCAAAAATTGTACTGTCTTTGTTTTGTCTGGGGTCAGATTAGATTATCATAATGGCTTTAAAATCTATGGATCTGTCATATTTGATTTTAAGTGAATGAATCAAAAGACTCCCTTAATGTAGGTATGCACATTCAGACCAGAGCTGAGTGAACAATTCAATAATTAATTTGATGGGCACAAACATAAGAACATGAGCGCAGTTTTATTGGGTCATACCAAAGATTCATCTGCTCCAGGATGGCTCTTCAGATGACAAAGGCTTTTGTCTTAAATCCACCACCTGCTAATTCCGTTAGGTCCCCCATTTCTCATCTGTGGTGTGAAATAATTCTTTATATTTCCCTTGTCCGTGCTCCGTCCTTCTCATGAATGGTTTAGTGGTGGACTCGGCAGTGCTGGGTTAACGGTCAGACTCGATGATCTTAGAGGTCTTTTCCAGCCTAAATAATTCCATGTTTCTGTGGATATATCATTCTGTAGTGTTCTCCTCTGCCATCTCTCTTCCTTGTAAAATGTGTTCTCTCTGTTCACAGAGAAGCTCTCTGGTCCTGCTTTTCTTCTCTGTACTTCCCCAAGTTTGATTATGCTTTCGGCCAAAGCATCTTGAGGACTCTTTCCGTAAAGATCATCAAGGTGGGATTTGTCCAAATGAACACAAAAATGGACATTTCTGCTCCTCACACCCTAGAAATGCTCCCTTCCTTGTGCTGCCTGGAAGAGAGGAGTGTGGGGGGGCTTGTACAGGTCCTTATTGTCTAGACTTGCCAGATTTGGTGAGATGAACTTTCTCAAAAGTATTGAAAGCAGGAGCATTCCATGGATGTTTAGGAAGACAAATTATTTTCTATTTTGCACTCATTTTTTCTCCTAAACCTTCTGTTTGATTTTTTGTGGCCAGGGAGTATTTCAGGGAATTGGCCTTGATAACTCCAACATGTATTTCCTGATATTTATAGAAATTGTATATCCTAAAATTGTGCATATAGAATAAAATGGGTTTTCCTTGTACTTGAGTTGCTTGCACATTTCTTAAGAAATACTTCATTATAAGCAGATAGAGTTTTGAAGTTTGCTTTATCAGTTCTCTGCAACTTTCTTGACACTTGCTCAAAAGTTGGAGAGCTTAATAATGACATTTTAAATGTATATATAGTTGTTGCAACAGTTTGATAAAACAAGGTATATATAGCTTAGAGTTAAGTTGGTCTGTTTGGTTTTAATATTTAGCTCCCAATTTACTGTTTCTACAAACTGCTTGGCAAGTTGATATTTGCAACAATATGTCTTGACCAGTTGACAGCATTTCTCCTTTTTTTTTTTGGTTCAAAAAAAATTTTCCAGGGTTGTATTTCTCTAGGACAAAGGGATGGCTCATTGTTGTAAATCCTAGAGATAAGCTGGAAAAAAAAGTAGAATTTATGTGAGATACTGGGGATATAAGGAGCTTCAAGGTTCTTTCTGCACTGTGTTAAATATTACTCAGTGTTACCTTTACATTGGCTATTTCTCTGATGACATCTGCCTGCAAACCTACTTGTGAGAAAGCAAGTGGAAAACAAGTCAGTCTCAGAAAAAGGAATATACACACTACCCCAAATTTCTATTAAATGTATTTCACAGAAAATCTGGGCTGTTTAAGCTCCAGCTGAGAGTGACTTTACTGCACTTTCCTGTGCTCCTTTTTGTTGTTTAGGACAATTCTCAGTGCTGCATTCACCTTGTATTTCAAAATTGTTTACTATACATTGCATAATTCACAGTATCCGTTTTCAGTTGCATCGGTTTCCATTATTTTTAGGTCTGTTCTTCCTAGTTAATGCTGGCAGGACATCGAGGTTGGTTTCCATCGGAAAACAAGTAAAAAGGAAAATAAACCAAACCTATTAGTGCTGAAACATGACGTAGTTTTAAATTGTTGTCAGGTGAGGAATCTTCTCCAGATTTTAACTATCCGCTTATTTTATGGAGCGATGGAGGAATAAGACAGCAGTTAGGAAATACATTGTTCCAGCCCTCAGATACTGGAAAATGTATTTTGAGTGGTGGTTTGTCTAAGGAGCTGTACTTTTCTGTTTCCTAGAAGCAAAGTGAAAAAGACTGAGGCAACAAAATCATATATATGTGTGTGTGTATATGTGTGTGTGTATATATATATATACATGCACACACAACAAGCAAGAGTGATTGGGCTGATTTACTGACATCCCACAGAAAGAAGTGAATAAACCAGTGAGCAATTCCTTCTTTTAAAACTACACATTTGAGTTACTAAATACATACTGTGTAATTTTTTTAGTGACATTTTTTAAAATGCTGGTTTTTTTCACTGGTGAATACATTGCTTGCAGGGATGTGGTGATATCAAACTGTTGACTGACACAGGTAATAGTCACCACTGCTGAGCTTCAGCTTTGCCTTTCCATTTAATGCAGAGCCATGAAGAAAAGCACGTTGAAGTGCCAACTTCTGTCATAGAATCACGGAATAGTTTGGGTTGGAAGGGACCTCAAAGGTCACCCAGTCCAACCCTCCTGCAATGAGCAGGGACAGCTTCTGCTACATCAGGTTGCTCGGAGCCCTGTCCAACGTGACCTTTCGTATTTCCAGGGATGGGACATCCACCACCCATCTGGGCAACCTGTGCCAGTGTTTCACCACCCTCCACAGGTCCTTTTTCAAATGACAAGGAGCCCACTTGAGTGTGATCCACCTGCTAGTCCTAGGATGATTCCTTGCCTCCTGTGGAGGTGCCAATCACACTATAGGAGCTCAGAAGAGTGGCAGAAAAGGAAGCGCCCATCTTCTGCACATCATGGTGTTTGCAGACCTCAGCAGAGTGCTAGGAATGTGAAATTTTGCTATAATATTCCTTGGGATTTGATTGCATGGTGGGGTCATCAGTGGAAGCGCTGGTTTCTTTCCTGTGCCTTGTATTGATGGCAGCACTGAGGGAGTGTTGCTGTCACTGGCAGGTCCCATGTTTCTGCCATGCACCACTGCCTGGGGGAATGAGCATAGACGGGCTGCTGGCATTTGAAGGGCTGTCATAAGCTGCCACTCAGAACAGTGTAATCACAAGAGACTTAAAAACCGGATGTCCTTGGTCATTTGGTTGCCCTTGGTTCAGTCACACTTTTTACGGCTGATGGGACCAGGGGAAACTTTGAATATGATGTTGGTTCTTTGCATATGGAATAAAATTTTGAATAAAACAAGACAGCATTGACCTTGAAGAATCATGGACCTCAAAAGATCTCTGCAGTAGGGATTCTGTGAAGGAAAATGCTGTCTCCAAAGCTTTTAACTGCCAAACTGTATTACATCCCTGAGCAGAGCTTTCCAGAGACTTAACAGTCTAGCCCCGGTGGAAACAGAGGTCTGTTCTCCAAAGCACAGCCTCACTACAGCTGCTCAGCAAATGTCACATGAAACTTTTAATGCAGGGGAAAAATTGGTTTAGTTTGCTCAGTTTGGTTCAGAAAAATGGCCACAGCATTTTTTTCCAATTTTTTTCCCAAACAAACCCCTCAGAGTGGGGAGCAGCCCTTTGGAGCAGCCACCATCACAGTGGTGAAAGGGCTGAAAACCCAGAATAAATACCATGGCAATGTTGCATTGCATTTTCTCTACACAACCCAGAAGGAGATTGTAGTGAGATGGGGTCTCTTCTCCCAGGAAACTGTTGATAGGACAAGAGGAAATGGCCTCATGTGGCACTAGGGAAGGTTCAGGTTGGATATGAGGAAAATTTTCTTCTCTCAAAGAATGGGAAGCACTGGAACAGGCTGTCCAGTGAAGTGGTGCAGTTGCCATCTCAAAAAGTGTTCAAAAAGGGAGTAGATGTAGCACTTCAGGGTATATTTTAGTGGGCATGGTGGTATTCGGTCAAAGGTTGGACTCGTTGTTCTCAAAGGTCTTTTCCAGCCTGAATGATTCTATGATTGAACAGCACTATCAAAGGAGAGGGTGCCAATATCTATCCATTCCTCCTGGCCATATGCACACACCTGCATTCTAGAAAAATAAGCCAAAACTAATCCTGTGTCCTTTCTTTGGTGGCCTTGGAGCATATATTTATGTTACCAGCAGATTTTAAGCTGGGTGATTTAAAGATACAATAACAAGGAAAGTCCTCGCCTTGTTCAAGCTGTATATTTTATGATGTGCTGCAAATGAGAAAGCCAGGGTGGTTTTCTGACATATTTACTGAATAAGGCAAATCTCTGTAGGCCGTACAGTAATCCTGTAGCAATATCTGTCCCTGCCTGATTAACACCCTAGATTATTGGTACAAGGAGAATTTTCATCACGTACTGCTATTTGCAAGAGGTCAGACTAAATAATCATAATGTTCCTTTCTGGGTCTAAAATCTATTAATCTGTTTACTCATTTTCCTTTAATGTGTTACTTCACTTGAACAATGAGATGAGGGCGGCCAATTTCTCTTTCCTTTCGAACAGCACATTGGCCAGCTTTGCTTTCTGGTTCTCATGCATTTTCACAATGCAGAGGAAGTTTAAAGCCAAACAGAAAAGCCCTCCATTAACAACAAAGTACATTTTAAAAACAGAAATATTTGTGTTAATAAGAATTCCCTCATTAGAGAAACGCAATACCCAAAGGCAGAACTTCTCAGGAACGGTCCCTTCAGTATTTATCTCCCCTCACACTTCAGCTTCATGCTGAGTTCTGTGCTTTTTCTGATTTATATTGTAGGAAACTGCGAATGTGTAACTTCTGATCGATAAGCTGCTCACAGTTACAGGGTAATGCTCATATTTAACTTACTTCTCATATTGTCCTGGGAGGCCTCCTGCTCCAAGTTTCTGAAATCAGTCCTCTTTTCATTAAGCATCCCTAATGTGCAGGTTCGAACAGCATTAATGAATCCCTAGGGATGTGTCTGCCTTTCCAGGGTGGTTCTTCTAACCCAATATGATGTTTGGTGCTTTGGTGACTTGTCCAGTGGAGAATGGATCATGACTTGAACAGTGAAGCATCAGGTGAACTAAACACTCTTCTGGAGGGAAAAGCCGACAAGCTCTGAATAGCTTTGCTGGGATTCTTCATGTAAATCCACCACTAATGAGTTCATCAATAAGACTCCTGATAAAAAGCAATTAAACTGTCAAGCAGTAAATGATCCAGAGCAATTCCAGCCTGTACTACAAAAGAGGCAGAAGAAAAACATGGGTGTTTTGCCAAATGGCAAAGAAGTCAAAGTGATATTTCAAAGGGTGTTATTTTTCAAGCTCCTAAAACAAGAAGAAAGGCTCCTACACTCGGTAACAGTGGGGGATCCAGGGGTGAAGAAATGAGAGGATATAGCTGTACACACAGACAGTCCCACCAAGAGAAAGAAAGGGTAACATGAATACATTAATATGACTAACATATTTTCCATTCCAGCATTTATTTGTTCTTTTATTCATGTATTTATTCACCTGAAGGCTAACATATGTAGGGATGTCCCCCACCAGGCAGCCCCGCTGAGGTGACAGTCTGGCAGGTATCTGGTACAGTGACCTGAAGTGCGCGGGTGCAGGTTTCACTCTGCTGGCAAAACCACCAGAAATTCAGAGAGGTGGGCTCTTGTTTTTTGGTTATGAGTTTAGGAGCCTTAAATTACGAGGGAGTTTTTGTTTGGTTCTCATTTTTCATCAAAGTACTTCTTTGAAACTTTGCACATTCTGCTTCCCTGATGGTCTGCAGAGGAATCGGATGCTTCAGAACCAGGTTGTTAATGCCCTTTCTCTTTACCTGCAGCATGGGCGGTTCTCTTTTTGTTTGCCAGTTCGGTTCTTTCCTGATGAAGTGATGGTGAAATGGGTTAATGTAAAGGGAAGGTGTAATAGTAATGCTGAAATGTTTCCTCATCTCTCACAGGTTCCATCTGTAAATTAGAAATTGCACAAATAGGGAGACTGTAGTGTCAAGGACTGACACCAATCCTTGAACAGAGCCTGAGTAATTACTAGGACACTGTTAGAGTGACCTCTCCTTTGCCTCTAATGAGCATTGCAAGGTCTTTCAGGGTCCTTTTTTACTGTCTGTGCACGGTGTTCCGCCAACAGTGAACGCACTGAGAGCCCAATTAACAAGGTAGCTCATCCATGCACAAAACCATTGGTATTTTCAATGTTTTTTGAAACCTGTCCTAAACTGAGCCACTCAGTGTGTCACCTTGTGCTGGAGTTTTAGATCTGCATTTAAACACCAAATTGGGAAGAAACAAGAAGCAAAACCCCCAAATCAAGTCAGGAAAGCAAAAGATTAAAAATGTAACTGTAGGAATTTATTGCAAACTCCAGCATCAGGCTAGATCCTCTGAAAGATTTGTATCATCTGCATGATCGATGCATGAAGTCTCCTTAATGAAACACTAGATCCGGAAGCTTTTATCTCAGGAAACCCTGGAAACAGAGTGCAATCTGTGTTTCCCCAGCGGAATTGCAGATAATGTCTCTTTTATTATATGGTAAAGTTGTGTTCTACGTCTCTCCTCAAACTGAGTGTTAATGGCATTACATCCTGACCTGTACCAGCACCAGCGTGACCAGAAGAACCAGGGCACTGACTGCCCCCTGTACTGGGCACTGGTGAGGCCTCCCCTCAAATCCTGTTTCCTTTCACCTCAAATGTTTGTTCTGGCCTTCCTCATGTGGCCAGTCAGTGATATGTACTAAAGGCATATAGCCTCAGCTGAAAGATGTAGTAGAAGTGAAAAGTATTCATATTTATGGCTGGATTTAGTGCAGGTTTTTTTCATTCTAAACTAAATTAATCTTCTGGTCATTGTTTTGTAATTGTTTCCTGTATTGCTGGAGACAGGCAGGGCATTTGCTGGGGTGTCCGTGTGCCATGGGGACGCTTAGCTCAGCTCCTTCTCCGAGTGCTGGGCTTTCCCCATGTTGCTTGGAGAACCAGGGGAGAGCCACTGCTCGGTGGCTGAGCGAGGACCTAGGGTTGGAGCCACACACGTTCCATCCAGGCAGTCCCAGCAGACACATCCATACAGAAGATGCAGTTGTGGCTGCTTTGCTGACTTTGGCCCAACTCTGAGTCCCTGGGCAGGGCTGATGCTACTCTACATCACAGTGTGACACTTGAGCTGCTCCAGGGTTAAATGCTTTTCAAGTAACTCAACTTGGCTAGTCCTCCTTTGACTTTTTCTGCACTGGGAACCAAGATTGAAATCAGCAGGGGAAAAGGGTTCCTTTTGCTGTTGTTGGTGTGTCCAGCTCTGTGAGCCAGTGCCAGCTGCAAGACAGGAGCAGTCCTCTAATTTCCACTAATGAGAAATCCCTCCTACCCTCTCTTTCTGGACAGAAAATTTTGTCTCAAATTTCTTTAAGACAAAGACCTAATTCTGCTCTTACTGCCTGCAGTTTCAACTCTGCCTCAAAATTGCCATAGGGAGGGCAAAGCTGGATGGTGCCATTAAAAAGAAAATAATTGTTCCAGAATATTAAAGACTGGAACACATTGCAGCATTGCTTTGTGAGCGCCCAGGTCTGTTCAGAGCAGTTGCCAAGTCCCATCTCAGCAGGGCAGAGGGGGTTGGGATCGAGACCAGCGACCAGGCCACATCTCCACCGTGAGTTTAGAGCTCAGATGCTCTCCCACAGCTTCCTTTGCTGGTTTACTCCTGTAACAGCACTGGCTGATGTCAGTCCTTGGGCGCCATGCAGGGAGCAGCATTCCCAATGACATTACGGTTGAGTTAACCCTATTTTGGAGGAGAGAAGCCATATGGACGTAAGCTCCCTATGGAAAGTAGCCATGGCCTTGGGTGCTGAGTTGAAGAGCATCCCGGGGAGGTGAACCTCAGCCAGGAATCTTGCCCACAGCAGGGAGACTCTAGAGGTGAGTGCAAACGTGCAATGCACCGTAACATGGAGTCACCACACTAATAAATGGGAGCACGAGACCCTTGGCTCTCTGCATCTACCGGGGATGCTGTCAACACTCTGAATAAGCAAGTGGCTGCAAATGTAAGGGCTGCTCCTCCTGAGTCCTTGGATTAAGCTCTGGTTTGCAGTGCATCATTTAAGAGGTTGCAAATATTTTCCGTGTGTTGGAGTAAAATTATGAACAGATTGAGCCCGGGTACAGTAGATCCACTGGACTGAATCTGACTAGGAAAAGCTTTCAATTAAAGAATGAGGCTTAAGAGGGATGGGGAGTGAGCTGGCATGGAGGGAAATTCTGTCAATGTAGTGAAAAAATTTTGTGGAAATACACTCTCTGGGAAGATCGAAGGAGAGTTTCCTTGTGCAGGAAAGCGCGTGATGTAAATTGGTATCTACTGACGCAGTCCATTGCTTGAATGTAACAAAAGTAGCTGTATGAAACTGCAAAACAGCACACACTGCGTTTTCATGGGGAAATGTGCTGTATTCAGTGATATTAATTACTGTGTGGGCTCAATTTTCAGTGCAATCAATCCACAGGAAACAAAGGGACTGCAAGGGAAATATAAAAAGACAGTCAGCTAATAGGAGCCAGATTCAATAAAATTGTCTCTGCCTTCAGTGAACAGTGAGGTGAGGTGTGTTTGTTCTCCCTTGGCAGGGCACAGAGTGGGCCAGGCCGTGGGTGTAGGGCCAAAAGGAGCTTGGAGCAACACTCTGTGTATTCATACATATGTATATAGAAATATGTATATGTGAGAAATACAGCTCCTATTTTGAGGAACTAAGAAAGAAAGGGATTTAATTCAGGCTGCTGGTGGACTTCAGACCCTGGGTGAACTTCACCTTTCGTGCAGTTTCAATTTAGTGCCAGTATTTTAGCAAGCTGTTTGGTTTGTTTGCCTAGCACTTAATAGAAGGATTATCTGGTTTCTTTCTTTTTCTTCCAAGGTTGCTTTTCATTTTCGAAGCTGAATGTGTTCATTATTGGAGGTAGCATTCTCTCTCATTCAGGCTCCAAACTTCCCTAGGAAGTGACTTCATGTTATTATTCAGGCAGATTATTGCCTGGAGTGGCTGAATTACCTAGTGTTTGTGTAATGGCAAGCTCTCAGTCCCTATGTATTTAATGACTGTAATCATTTGTTATTTTCCCTTTATTAGGTTTGTTTTTAAAGAAAGTTTTACTGTGCTATTTATGATATGCTAAGTGGTGCAACTTGCTGAAGAAACATATCGCATACATTTTATTTTTTAATAGGTTTTGCTTGCTAAAATGGAAATCTTTTATTTACCCTAGTAGGGCAGTTTTTTGCTGACAGTTTTATTATTTCAATTACTCAGACATTTCTTTCCTCTTTTGTTTCCTCAGATACTCCTCCAGGGAGTTTTAATGTGCCATTCTTTATTTAAGATTGGGCTCAGAACGTGTTATTTCTAGCAAGGCAGGGAAAAAGTGCAATACAGCAGACATTAAATAGTGGGATGTCAAGGTTTTATTTTCTTGCCTCTTTGAGTTGTGGAATCCTTTCCTCATTTGTGTCATCTGGTGATTAATTGCACTGATAATCTGTGCTCCTCATCAATAACTGTTTCCTACCAGTGCCAGGCAGAGACTGAGCTCTGCCTAAAGAGCTTGTGACTGCAGATAGATGAACATACGTATGTGAGTGAAGGAGGGCACCTCTGAGAGTTTTTAAAATTGTCAGAGGTGCAGGCTACTTTAATAAAGTAATGCTCTACAGGTAGTGGCAGCAACTCCTGAATGCATTTCACTCACTAGTGGGGAAAGAATGGGATCATTCCTCCAGGGCAAACCCCAGGCCTCGGTCAGTGGAGAGAAAAGTGAACCCCAAGGGATCTTATGAGGAGTGGGCCAGCACCAGCAGATGGAACTGCCTATGCGAAGTTCTCTAGGGTGGGACAGCATGGAAAGCAGGGTCTGCTCCCCTGGCTCTTGCTGGGGTAGGTTCGTGATTCCCTCTGCAAGTGCTAGTGAGTTTTTGAGCACTCCCTGATGTGTGATGGATTTTATTTTCCATTGTAGCCCGACCAGTCCTTGGAGAAAATCAAACTCAATTCAAACTCAATTCATAGAATCATGAAATATGCTGAATTGGAAGGGACCCATCAGGATCATTGAGCCCAGCTGGCCCTGCACAGGACGCCCCAATCACATCATTGTGCCTGAAAGCATTGTCCAAATGCTTTTGAACTTTGTCAGTCTTGGTGCTGTGACCACTGCCCTGGGGAGCCTGTTCCAGTGCCCGACCACCCTCTGGATGAAGAACCTTTTTCTGATATGCATCTTAAACCTCCCCTGACTCAGCTTCAGGCCATTCCCTCGGGTCCTGTCACTGGACACCACAAAAGAGAGCAGTGCCTGCCCCTCCACTGCCCCTCACGAGGATGTTGAATACCACAGTGAGGTCTCTCCTCAGTCTCCTCCAGGCTGACCAGACCAAGTGACCTCAGCCCCTCCTCATAAGGATTCCCCTCCAGAGCCTTCACCATCCTCGTGGCCCTTCTTGGGACAGTGGGGAAGCCCCCAGAGCCGCAGGCAGATCTGCTCTGGCTGCCTGTGTCTAGTGCATGGCCTTGACCATCCTTTAACGATACAGACAGGGCATTACAAAGCACATCCTCACGCTTCTGCTTCCCGTTGTGTTTTCCAGAGTGTCTGGGGGAGAGCTCTTCGACCGCATCGTCGAGAAAGGGTTCTACACGGAGAAGGATGCCAGCACCCTCATCCGGCAGGTCCTGGATGCTGTGTACTACCTGCACCGCATGGGCATCGTGCACAGGGACCTCAAGGTACGGCCACAGCCCCCCTCGGTCCCCTGGCCTGTGTTGATGAAGGTTGTGTATAATGAAGTTATGTGAGTCTAACAAACACGTGTACCCCGGGACTGGCTGTTTCAGTGAGGTTTTACCATAGGAGAGATGCTCCAAAGCCTCCCCATGTAATTGGTTTTAATGAGGACTCTGCAATCAGGGCAGTTACAAGGGAGTTTTGCACGTGTGATGTGGGGAAAAGCCATTAAGACCCAGGATGTTACATTAAGGCAGAAAACTCATCTCAGCTGGGATGTGTTTACTGCTGTAAAGTATTTTGCAGGTTTGCTGTGCTATATTTACTTTTATTTAATAATAACTGGTAGCAGTAGTGGGGGAAAGTTCAATGATTTCCTATCATTTGGAGCAGTGTTTTTGGAGACATTATTAACAGCAAGGGTTCTTCTAAGGACCATTGTGTGCCATTGTGATATTTAGATGATTATCCTTTCAGCTGCACCATATTGTCACATCTAAACCTCTCAGGTTTTCAGGTAAAAAAACCCTAAACGTTGTTTTATTGTTTTCTTCCAGTATCTTAAACTGTCATTAAGACAAGCAGACAGGCTTGGATTTGATAGCACTTTAGTATTTTAAATAATTAGCGGAAGATACTAGAAAAAGATACAAATTTCAAGAGAAAACTGTGGGTTCAGTTCCTGAGCTGGTTAATTCTGCCAAAGTTTATTGCCAGAAATGAAGAATTCAGTGACTGAAATAACACCTCTGGTTGTATTTTGGAGGGATGCTCCGAACAGGAGTTTCCTTGGATGCTGATGCAGAGCTTGTATTTTCCCCCTGGAAAAAGAGTGGAATTTGGCTACAGGTTACAAGCCTTATATAAGCCTTATAAAAAGACTTTATGAACATTAATAGAGTCAGGAGGCACAAAGAATGGAATTTTTTTTTCCTTTTTTACTTCTTAAATACAAGTCTTTATTAAATGTATTTCTAAATTGTTTTGATATAATCTAATATTAAAGTGCAGGTTTGCAATTTTTGACTACTCCTAGCAAAGTTAGAGTGCTGGTAATGTCATCTCGCTGTTATGCCTTCAGATGGATGAAAAAACATGGTTTTGAGAGATACTCTTCATTTGCTTGTTGTCTTCTCCAGAATCAGTGCTGACGTGAAATGCTGTGTGGTGTAAAATAATTAATGACAGGCTTATTGCCAAGTGCAACGGGGCAAAATAGAGCCTGTTACTGGTGTAACCACCAGCACTTTGGGGTTCTCCAAAGTGCAGCAGTGCCCAAGGCAGGCAGACATGGCCTCCTTTTGTGACAGCCTCAATGCAGTCATGTCCTCCTGCCCGTCTTTGACTCCAGATGTGACTCTTTGAGCTGTGTGTGGCCATTGCCATAGGATTGCAAGCTTTTCCACACCTTACTGCTGCAAGGGACGTGCCTCAGTCCTGTGTACCTCCTACAGAAGGGAGCATCCTGTGATCTTCAACAGATAGGGGAATAAAAGAAAGTAGAAAAAATTTTAAGTAGTGGTTTGGCACATGTTTAAGACAAAACCTTAAGTCCACTAAAAGAAAATATACACTGATATCCTCAAATAATGTTTCCTCCTTGGTATTGTGCAGTCCAGTCCAGACAGTCCCAAATAATGGGTTTCCTGTAAGGAGGCACTGGTTAGGCTTCCATCTCCTACAGTCTCCACACGTTGCCCTCAGTTCCTGTTCATTTCCTGCCCTTATGCTGAAGTACACAGAAATGGGCTCATATTTATTAGAGCTCCAAAGAATTCCAGTATGGAAATGTTGTATTTTAACATGACCAGCTTGCTCCCAAATTCAATTTTTAGAAAATAACTTCAGGCTTCTTTCTGCCACCAACATTTTTGGAGTAACGTCCAAGAGCTCTTAACACAGGTATTCCAATTTGCAAGCTCTTAGTAGTCTTGTCTTTATAATCCAAAGTAGGTTATACCTCTCACTTTTAAAAAATAATATTATTTTAACGTTCCTGTAATAAAATATGGGATCTGGTGATTGGGAAGTAAATTCACGTACAAATTACTTTCAGAGTTTATGTAAGGCCATGCTGACTTTAGATCAAACCAACCTTCTCCAGTGGTATTTTGTAGCAAAGAGTAGCTCCTTTTCTCTTTCTTTCTTTTGTTTGCAGGTTTTTGTCAGTACCATATCAGTTGTCAAAATGACTCATAAAATGCAGCATATGAGGAACACCTGCTGTGAATTTCTGTTAGCAAAAACGTACCATGATGAGAAAAACAGGGATATAATAAGGTTTTTTTATGATCTCAAAATATCGAAATAAGTGTAAGGTTCAAAATGAAACTCCGGGAAAGGATCCACTCTACAAAAATACAAACCATGAAACACCCATAACAATTACTTATTGTAATTATGTGTTTATTCAGATACCAAAATAGTACTTGCTGTAGTTCGTAAAAGCAGGTCTGGATTTCAAGTCTCTAACCTAAGTAATGCAACAGCAGATTAGAAGAGGTGGCAGCAGGAGATGTCCAGGGAAGTCCAAGATGCACAGAAGGACTGAAAGGCTCAAGCAGCTCCACCTGATACAGAGCCACCTTGTTAATGCTTTTTGAATTAACCAGCGTGAGGAAACAGAATTCTTTTGAACACGTTTGAGTTTTAAATGCGTGGGTTTCTTGGCCTCACTAAATATGAGTACGTAGGAACCTGAGGTGAGTTAGCAGAAATTGTTAGGAAATGACTGCTTTTCCCTTAATTCCAAGTCTACCAACCCCTTGGCAGATCAGAAGGGCATTAGTAAAAATCGAGACTGACTCCAGCCTAGGACAGAACATGGCATAACACTGTAGTCCCTAAAACAGTGTCAGCACTGTAAGTCCAGTTAAAGCACTGGACTTGCAAGGTATCATGAGAAAGAAACACAAATGGTACAACTGCATATTTATTTTTAGGAACCGAATTGTTTCCCTTTTTTGCCTCAGCTCTGCTGGCCCATAGCTGTGGCTGTGGCTTGTAGATCCTCTCATGGCCATTGTGTCCCATGTTCACACATGGCCCATGGATAAAGCCATCACTTGATGCTGGGGCTGGGGAGCCGGAAAATGCCATTACCTCCTGAATGGGGACATTGCCCTGCAGCATTTCTTCATCCCCCCTTTCCCCACAGCAGATGGAGAAGGGAAGATGGATGCTGGTGCTGCACTGCAATTTCTCCTCTGCACAAATCCAAGCTTGGCTGTGTCCCAGGGATGTTGCGTGGCCGCAGCTGCTCCTCACCGTTTCCTGGAGCACGCAGCAGGCTGCATGTCAGCATTTGTACCAGCTTTGGGCAAAAGACTCCACCGAGGCTGTTTGGAGACATTGGGTACCCATCGCTTTTATAGGTGAACGCCCCAAGGTCCAGGGCCCGTTGCCACCAGGCTGAGTGCTGCACGTGTGGAACCTTTTGAGAGCCCAGATGTTTAGCAGGGGAAGAGGTGGGCTCTCACAGCACCCAGCAAGAGCTTTGCTGTGCAGCAGCAGCACAGTCAAAACACATGGATGCAGGACTGTTGGGAGCAGATGGAGGCTGGTTGGGCTCTCCAACCCGCCTGACTCTGGTGTGAAAAGCCACGGGGCTTTGTGGAGTGATCCTTGTTTTCTCTTGCCATAAACAAGTTGCTGTGCTTAGTGCTATAGCACATTTTTCCTTCAGCATTTTTTCCTAATCAGCTCTAGCTGAAACGTCCTTGCTGCGAGTCTGTTAACTGTAAAGGCATTTCCTCTCTCAAAACAGTTTGTTTCCAATGGAGAAGATACAACAATTCTCTAATACCTCCTGTTTTCCTTTTTCTTTTTTTCAAATACTGTGTAAAATTTTTCATTACACTACCTAGATTTGCCGTATTTACTTGCTTTCAAATAAATCCTTCTGTTTTACCACTCTGAAGTGACAATATGTCTGACACGTCTCACAAGTAAGGGATGAGCCCTAGGTCTTATTTGAGATGCCAGAGGAGAAATTTGCTATCCCAGAAAAGTTGCTCAAAGCTCTGAGCGTCAGTTTCTTCCATTTGTTGCCATACAGGAGTCCGGAGAGGGTCTCCGTGTAGGTTTTAAGGACAACTCTTTAGGCTTAGGGGAACCCAATTATCTTTGTGTATGGCGTGACTAAGGATTGTGTTAAATGCAGTGCATGGGTCAGCGGGTGTTGTTACTGAACTCACGTATTCAGAACTCATTGTGCTTGTTCCTTCTAGCCTGAGAACCTGCTTTACTACAGCCAGGATGAAGAGTCAAAAATCATGATCAGTGACTTTGGATTGTCGAAGATGGAGGGTAAAGGAGATGTGATGTCCACAGCCTGCGGAACTCCTGGCTATGTCGGTAAGAGCTTTGGTTATATTTTAGTGAAAATGAAATAATGCTCATTTTCTGGTGCTGCTACATGGTGCACATGAGATTTTACAGATATTTGTTAGATTTTAGCATTTGCCTGTGTTCTGCCTTGTGCCCTCTTCCCCTTTGGGGTGCAGTCCTGCATTCCAGCTCTGGGTTTGTGGGATTCACTTTCATGTTTTCAGTCCTTTGCAGAATGAGTGTTTTCAAAGACACTGCTTGTAGCTACACCAGGAGCATGTGAAGAAGAGCCTCAAATGTAATGCTTCTGCAAGCACCTAGAAAATGAAGTTTACCTAATGAAACGTATTATTTTAGTCATAAAGATAGCATTTGCCAGATCCCTCTGATAGAAGGCAGCAAAATTAAAGAGTTGCGTTTATTTTCAGGCATGTTCAGTAATCCTCTGTTACAACCACGTGAAGTTACTGACTCAGATGTCAGAATGAAAAAGCTCTTTAGATCCTTGGGCCTTCCTGGGCAGTATCAAATTGTTTTCTGTCATTTATTCTTTGCTCTTTTATCCATTTGGTAGTGATTATACAAGGCTACCTATTAGCAACATGTTTACCAGCAGCCCTTAAAACCAGTTAAAGTAGCTGAAAGTGAGCATCAGATGGCAGGTGGTGGTGAGGTCTGTTTGAGCAAACACTATTTAAAAGGCTCCTTTTGAGCACGAGACATCCAGCAAGCCTGTGCCTCCTGCCAGACCAAGACCATCAGCTGAGGTGGGAGAATTAAACTCAGGGGTATCCATGAAATCCATGAAACTTGACAGTGGATAGATTTGTCTCAGATCTTTCCAGCAGGAAAGACTGGAGGTTTTCCAGCTGTCAGAAGCTCTTTTTACTTTGCAGCTGCCACCTCTCCTGTTTTCCTAGTTCTGATGATACCATAGCACAGGCACGCAGGTTATGTGATTATGACACAGTGATACGGATCTGTCCCAGCTACTTTTTTCTGGGCACACTGCACAGACACGCTCTATCCCAATAAAATCAGAAAAAGGAACAGATTTCTGCGCTTTCCCATCATGAAGCCATCAGCCCCTCATTGTTTTATTTTAAGACATGGGCCAGGATGCACTCTGAGTAGCAGTCTTGTGTAATCACACCAGGCTGGAAATCTTCTTCCAAAGCAGCAGCAGGAATTGAGCTGAGACAGCAATTTTCATAGCTGTTGCTGTCAGCTCTTCTGTCCTTATCAAACACTTTATTTGCTCTGGAATGGGCACTGACTAGAATGAGTCTCAAGACACAGGAAAGCTTAGATGATGTTTGCCGAAGTGCTGATGAAAATGAGGGAGTGACTCTGCTTGGTCACTGAGTGATCTCATGCAGCCTCTCAGCGTTCCTATTTACATGAGAAAACTTGCTTTTTTGGAGAGGAAGCTCTCAGAGCCTGTGACAGGAGCTGTAGTGCTTTGAGAGATGTTTGAGAGCTCTCATTACCCGTGGTCTGGGCTCCGATAGCTGCACAAGTGCCTCCAGGCTTGTTGTTACCTTGCTGAATGCAGGATTTACTCATCCCGGTTCAAGAGGTCATGGCCACTTATTTCTGAAGTGCTGACAGGACTTTTCCCCCTCCTTCACAAACAAAACACCTCTAAGTATTTGTTTTATTTCTTTCTCTTTGTTCTTCCTGCATGGGACACTGCTCCTCTTTAGTGCTGTACTTTTTTTTTAAACGTAATAGGTTGCTCGGACGACATTTTCCAAGCACGGAACATTTTTGTTGCCGGTCACTGTGGTGATGCCCACAAATGGTCCTCCTTGAGTGTTACACCTGATGATGGGGCTTCTGCATAGGTGGTCTGCAGTTTGCCCACATCCAGAAGCTTTCATGCCTTCCAGTGTCACTCTGACTTGCAGCACTTGCCAGCTGCCCTCAAATCAATGGAAAAGTCATTCCTCGAATAAAAGTCCTCAGCTGGGCTGGGGTAGATAAATGCCACAGTCCCGACCCGTGAAGTGCCCTGTCTGCCACCTCTTTTTGTGTTTTGCTTGTTCTTTCCCACCTATTTTATCTAGGGTTAAGTAACACTCAGGGATCCATCACTTAAAATTAATTTCCTGGTGCTTTTCTTCAGAGATATGTAGAACACCCCATTTTTTAAGATTTTATTAGAATTGATTATTTTTGTCAGTTTAACCACTTTGCTTTTAAATTGCTGGAAGAGAATTAGCCACGTATCACATGTCAAAGGCACCCAGGGCTCTGTGAAGAAGTCATTGGCTACTATTTATACTTCACCTCCAGAAATGGGTCCGGTCAGATCCCGCTATGCAAAGTGCTGGACAGGCTTCTGACTTGGAAGCAAACCTGATCTTAACTCATGTCTGCTGCCCAAGTATTTGCAAGTATGCAACCCCCCCACCATTTCTGTCTAATTTCCCTGATCAGGATATACATTCAACTCTTTTTGTTTCAGTTTTTATCTCAACTTTTCTTATTTTGGTCTACAAAGAACAGTAGTATCCGAGACACTAAATCCCCGTTTATGTGGTTAGGAAATTTATTGAATAAGGAAGGGTGTCATTATAATTAAATTCCTTAACAAATATCAGTTTTCTTTCTGAAAATCAAAGTATTACTTTTCAAATTAGACTATATCTAAAATGTGCATGACCAGTAGTACATTAACACTTTAGCTTTTAAAGCTCTGCCTTGCAGATTAAATTACTGTCAACGGTTCTGAGTTCTTATTTTTTCAGCAGTTTTGTCAGAGATTTTGGCTGGCCCTGTGATGAAAAGTTGATGGTTAAGATAATTTAACCCAATTATGTGAGCCACTTTTGTTAAGAGGCCAATCTAAATGTTTGCTTACTGAAAAGAGGATCTGGCAATACAACCTCTTCTAAGAAAGTCTTGTAATTTTCTTATCTGCTTACCACTCTTATCCCCATTTCTTATGGAAAGAGCCTGAGTGATGAGCTGGGACTAGATACCCAACTTTTAGATAGCATCTGAATTGGGAGAGGTGGGAGAGCTTGTGTGGCTCATTTCATTGCCTATTAGGTGTGAGGACTGACCTGCAGGGGTCTTACCCCATTGTCTGATGTGGAGAAGAAGTGGTGTTTTCAAAACCCTGAGTGCTGTGTGTGATTATGGGCAAGATCCCAATAAGCCATTAGTGATTTATAATTTTAAACATCAAGAGATTTGGGCTGGTCAGATTCTGACAATATATAATAACTCAGTTTTCATGGGGGAGCTGTTCAAACCTGCCTGAAAATGAGCCGTCCCTGAGGTGTGTGAAGCTGGGCACCCACCAGGAGGAGACTCCAGTCACTCGGCAAATTCTCCTAAAGAGATTTTGGATGTTTGGGAATTGGGTCTCACTGAGCGACTTTCCATGAGAGGTGGTCCCTCAAAAGCTTTGGTTACTTCTGCAGATGGAACTTAGACTTTCAAGACACTTGAAAAGTTTGAAAAAAAAAAAGTCAGAAAGCCTGTCTGAGGCAATCTGATCTGCTTTTGCAGAAACACTGAATTATGAGCTGTGTTTGCGGCTGACTAATATCTTAATCCTACTGAGATTTAAAATTCTTGCTCTGAGTCCTAATCCAGCTTCAAGTGAAATTTTCTTGTACTTCCCTGAGGTACAAATTGGGCTGGATCCTGGCTATGTGGTTGGTCCCTGTGCACCCCACCTCACTCACTGTTTTCGTTTTCTGTATTGCTTTTATGAGAGGTCATTTCACAACTTCCATCTCTGCTCTGCCCGAAATCCAGTAGCAGTTTCAGATCTCACAAAGCCACGTGCCCCTCTTAGCCCTGTGCAAGACCACAGCATTTAAGTCAGCGATAGATTTCCACGTTGAATTTTGACCTATTTGGTATCCTTTGAGTCAAAAGTTGGAAAATGTTCAATAAGCCCTCGGAATATCCGTATTAGCAATAAGCTACCTCAGGAGCCTTTAGGCAGTATCGTGAGTAATCAAGTAAAAATAAAGCACGGGCATCCCTCTGAACAGGGTTTGCTCAGACAGAAGCACGTGACAGGGCAATTTTTCAGCTCTGTTGCCATATCCTGACACAGAGCTCTGTTACCCTCTGCTAAACATAAACTGCATTATGTCCCGTGGCAGATGTCTAAATCTGACTCAGCAACACGAAATAGGGACAACAGGAGCACAAGAAGCCAGCAATATTGCACTGAAACCCTGCTCTCCTTCGGAAACAGCTTCAAACTTCAAAGTCTTGGCCAACCAGAACAAGATAAACACGAAAGGAATGTGGGGAAAATGGAAAGAAGTTGTTTTCACCCCAGGAGTCAGCAGAAGAAGGACTCTGGTCTTGTGGTGAAGCTGCTTCATGTGCACCTCAACCTGTTTGCACTGTGAGGAGGGTACCTTGTAGGTTTTCACTTCAGGAGAGGGCCAGGTTGGCCCGTTGTGTGCAGTACAGGCTGTAATGAGGAACAGGCACCCTCATGACTTGCACAGTGTGATCAACAGGCTTAAAGTATCAGAGCAATCCCCATCACCTGAGCTCTTTGCAGGAACACGGATTGCAGTTTTTGGCATCCAGCAGCTGCATTTTTAGGGAGCTTATTAGCATAGCTATGCTCTCTGAGGGCAATGGCACGGTGTTCTGAAAGGGTTCCGAATGTTCTGGTCTGTACCTTTTCTTAAAACCTCCATTTGAAACAAGCCTTTGAATTTTTTCTCTTATTAAAAGCAAAACACAACCAAAAAAAAGCTAACTGTAAGAGAGCAGGATCGTCTGGCCTGGGAAGCACATCCTCATGTACCTGCAGGTGGAAGGAGGCTCTAGGTTTGTTACCCCACCTTGTACCCAGCACTGTAGCAATGCAGATTCGGCCTAAAACACCTTCCTGGACGTGAAGGAAAGGTCCAGGTTTGCTCCATTGATTTCCCTGTCTGGATGACCATTGTATATGATTTGAGCCCAGAGTGACTCCCTGGGGATGTGTGACAGTGGAAGCCTTTGCTCAGCTGGCATCTCCCCAGCGCCAGAAATGGGAGATTTGGCTTTCCCCTTCTCCTTTCTGCTGTTTTGTCTCCCCAGCCGTCTGTGTTGATCCTTTAATGCTGTCAGCTCCTGGATTTTTTTTCGTTGCGTCTCCTGCTTTTGCCTCTTGGCACTGATCTGCCGTCATTCCTGAGAGCTCCTCTGACTTGTTTTTCAGCTCATTAAATATTTCCGTCTTTTCCGTATAACAGAGACAGATGATGCTGAGCTATGTCCTCCTGTTCCTGCCGCATGTCTGCTCATTGGAAAAAAAAATCAAAAGCAGCCATTTGGCCTTAAAAGAAGTATTTAAACCTCCTGCCTTTCTTCATTAATGTTTACCAAAGGAGAGGTAATAACCTCACATTTGCTTTGGGCTTGATCCTGTATTGGTCTTACCTATTTCAGAGCTGCCATCCACAGAAACAGCTGTCAGTGCTCTTCACTCTTTTAAAACAGAGAGAAATGCCCCAGCACAGCTGTGATGTTTTAAGAGGGAAAGTCTTTATATAGTTCACATCCCCTCATCTCAGAGTTGTTTTCTCTTATGTTAATGTGGCATATCTGTATAATGTCAGGAGCTCACTTGTGCTCAGCAGCCATTTGCATAATATTTTCTTTGGGAGCTATGAGATGTATAATGTTTACCAGTCTTGAAAAGTATGTAAACAGGCGCAGACAGTCAAAGGTAGAAGAGAATGTGAATAAAGGATTGGGAATTTGGAAGGACTAGAGAGTTGGAAGACATCTAAGCACATAAAGACAGGAGAATATTAACTCCCTTCTTCCTCATATTTTGTCCCAAAATTCAGTTACAAGGGAAACGGGAAACTGCCTCATTTCTTATGCAGTGGTCCCAGTTTGCTGAATGACTTGAAAATTGGGGTATGATTTAACCTGTGTTGCAGATTGGGGCATATCCCAGTCCTCAAGAGTCTTCCTAATCTGCCAGCTATAATTTTACCCACGTTCCCCTGAATTTTCTTCATTTTTGCAACATGTCCCTGGTGAAATTTGACCCTCATTTTCCATCATTGCTGTGCATGTGAAAATGCAACCTGGATGCCCTCACCTGCCTCGTGCACTGTCTTCCTTCAGTCCCCTCTACGAGCCCTCACACCAAAGCACTGGAAAGCCTTCTCTGATTCTCATTATTTCTTCTTGTTCCATACCTTGCTGGCAGTTTTGACCTTGGTTTTGTTGGCTTGTCTGGCTTAAGAAGATAATTCTTTGAAGAGACCAGTACACCAGAGCATAAATATAGGGCTCAAGTTTTAATACATCTCTGTACTTCACAATTATTTTTTTTTCTGTTCTTCAAGTAACTAACTGCTTTGGTGTTGGTGAGACTCCTAGCAGAGGAAGGTGTGACTCCCAAGAAATACTTCTGTTGGGACTTGCCGCTTCGTGACTTTTTTGCAGCACTTGAACTCCAGATTACTCAAAGGAAAGACTGTGCTTTTTAAAACCCAGTGTAGCAAGTCTGCTTTAGGAATGCCACAATCAGTGATTTCTTGCATTATTGTGGACATTTTGCTTTGAAAAAGGCAAAAGCTTCTTTACATGAAAAAGATTAGGGTCACAGGGTTTTAAAATTTAGGTTTAAGCATTTGCATTGCAAAGTCCCAACGGGGAAAACATAATACTCCATCATCCCAAACAAAAAATACACTTTTTTAAGTCTCAGTAGTGTAAGATAGTAAAGCAGATCCATGAAGAGTTTCAATAAATGCCCAGGCTCTTGCTTCTACCAAAATTCAAACTATGGTGGCTGAAAACTATAGAGGCAGGAGGCTCGGTTTCTTTGGGCATGTCCAATTCCTGTTGCTTTTCACTTCTCTCTCTGAGGTGTCTGTGTTTCCAGAGGCGGAAGGACAAATGACTCCCTCTGACTCTGACATCCAGCAGGCTTTGGAAGGCAGCTGCTGGAAGAAATGGTGACTGCTCTCCTTCCTCTCCTGCAGATGTAGCTTATCTCCTCCCTGACTCGCTGCCCTTCCTGAGCTGCCTCTGGAACTCCCTGGTCTGGCAGCGCGGCGCGGCAGAGCCGCGGTGCTGTCAGGGGGAATGTGCATCTCTGCACCCGTGCAGAGCTTGGCCTCATTTTCCTCCTAAACAGGGAGGCGATGGCCCTCTGCCTCTCATGCATTTTTCTGTGCTTTGTTTTGTTTTCTGTGCCTGGAGACAAAAAAAATGGTGAATTTGCTCCACTTTAGGAGTCATCCTTTCTTGTGAGAATATGACCTTCAAAAAACCCAGACATTTGCAAACGCAAGGGCTGTATGTGGAGAGCAAAACAAGGTCCTGGGGAGCTTCAAGTTTCAGGGTCCTGCCTTTTGACCATATTCAAATGTCTGGTCTTGTAACATGTGCTTGTTTGGCTTTCTATTTCCAGCTCCTGAAGTGCTGGCCCAGAAGCCCTACAGCAAAGCCGTGGACTGCTGGTCCATCGGGGTCATCGCCTACATCCTGTGAGTACCTCCTGAGTTTCCAGTGCCAGCACCTTTGGGACCTGCAGCTTGCCCTCCCACCATGGAGTTACCTGCTCAGCCTGTGGCAAAATAGCTAATTTCTGCCACTTGTGACATGGGGTAACATGTACCCTGGACACCTCCCAGATGCATAAAGGCTGAAATTTGAGCAAAAGTGGTAGGAAACGAACCAGTACCCTTCAGCTGCCAAAATCCTTGCTCCCACCAGAACTGCGCTGTGTGCAGTAGTGTGGGCTTGTCCAGGCTGTGACATTATTGAAGTTATTGTGTCCCCCGCTCAGATTGGCTTTGAGGAGAAACAAATCTGGCCGTGTCCACCGAGCTGCCACAGAAACAAACGTCTTTTCCTGACAGCATTACCAGTGCTTTATTTTTTTTCACTTTTCCCTTTTACACAACTGTCACAGTTGTACGAGACTGAAGGAAAAAGCAGCTCCAATGAGGCACAGCATTAATGCATTCCTACTTTGTTCCCTTTTTCCTTATGCAGACATTTCATGGCTTGTCAACATGAATAACTTTTTTGATGGTGCTGTAGAACTATTTTTGCCAGGACATACCTCATTGCTGTGCTATCCACTCTGTGCAACGTTCGTTCTTTACATTTGCATTACATTTGCATAAGTTATATGCTACCCAAAAGAAGGAGGTTTTATGTAAAATAGTATAGGAAGGTAGCTTTATTTATTGCATGTGTGTTTATTTATTTAAACAAAAATCCTGTCTGAAAACATTAGTTTTATGACTGACTTTCTAATCTACATGAATATTTGAAAACTTGTTGAGTACAAAACTTACATGGGAATGGATTTCTCTTGGAGCAGCCATCAATAGCAGGATGCAAAAAGCTTTTGCTAAACAAAGCAAAAATCAACAGTGCTGATTCTGACTTTGTTTCAAAGCCCAGCGGGACCTACTACAGCAGTGAGAAAGAGGGCAGACATGCCAAAATACCTCAGAGGTTGCTTCACAAACCATTCCTTAGTGCTCTTTTAGATGAGAATGGTGTATGCTGACTCAAAGTTACCATTTTTCACAAGCAAACCTGATCATGGAGGTCCTAGGGGTTGGGATTTTTGACACTGTCAGTCCTTGCCCACCGTGGCAGGACAGAGCTGGAGTCTTTTCTGATGCTCTTTTAGCACTTTGCTGACTACCAGCTTCAGAGAGTGGGAAAAGGAGGATGCAGGTGGGAAACAGCACTACTCTGCCTCACCTCCAGGCTCAGCTGCTGCCTGGGTTCACTTTATTGCGAAATATCCACCATGAAAATATGTGTCCATCTGGCAGCCCACGGGAGAGCTGTGAACTGTTGCATCTGGCTGCCTGGAGATAAACCTGGCTCTGCTTTCCTCCAGGTTGTCAGTCCCATGTGCCAGTGGCTCGTGCACCAAAGGCCTTTTGTGCTGGCAGGCCTGTGGTTATTTCACTTGTTGCTTTCACGGGTCTTGCTGAGGAATGGGGGTGAGACAGTGCTAAACAACGTGTCCTCCACACCCGGTTTATGAACACTTCTTCAACAGGTGGAAGATTTTAATCTCCTCTGTAATCCTTTCCCCTTCCTAAGTAAGGCTGCTCTTTCTGCAAGGTTCAGCTCTGTTTCCTGCTCTGTTCTCCAAATCAGCATGCGCTCAGCTTGTCAAGCAAGGCGTGCACACTCCTCACACTTAAATTCCCTATTTGCTATACAGGGAATTCCCAACCCAGAAGGCTTAAATCATCTCAGAAAGAATGAGCCTCTCTGAATTCCTGTTTGCAGGACAAGGAAACCTTTTCAGGGTTTCTGTGCTTCAGGTAATAAGGTCTTGATTTGTATTTCGTACAGCCCAAATGAACGGCAATAACACATGGCCGTAGAAGGAGCCTGTTAATATCTTTGCCAGACTGTTACAGCTTGGGTGGGATTGGGTCCGAGACCAAACCAGCTCTTTCAATGTGTAAGCCACATCCTTCAGCTCCTGTAGCAGTCAGCAGCACTCCAGGGCTCCCTTTGGTTAGCCCCCCACAGCCAATGGTATCAGGGGCCCTGTGCACTTCAGCTTCTTCAGAGGCACTGGGCACCTCAACCCAGCCTGGGTGGATGCAAGCAGCCATTTCACCAGGGTGTGCTCTTCAGTTGCCTAAACTTGCCCATTTAGTGCCATGCTGGGGGGTCCAGGGCAGCCACATGGATTTGGCAGATATAACACATTGCAGAGACCTTCCTTCTGGAGAGGCAGATGGATCCAAGCTGGAGACCATGGACCGTGTCACATAGCACCAGATGCCCATGCTGAGGTGTCTGGATCACACCCTGCTCCCTGCTCAGAGCCCTGCTTTCACAGAGTGGATTCATCTGCTGTGTGGTACATTTACATCGCTCTCCAGCCTCCCTTGTCTCCATCTCTGCTGAGTGCAATGTGATCTTAGAAACCCAGCCCACATCTCACATGTCCTAGTCTTGGTCTGGATCTCATCCTTGCTTCCAGGAATAGCCAGTTCAGAACTCATTGTGCTTGTAGCCAGAAGTTGCAGATGTGGTCTCTCAAGAAAGTGGATGTCTGGGATACAATAAAAAGAGAGAAGAGGAGGGTCCTTCCCTAAGCTGGAAGGAATTAGCCCTGCTGGGGTGTCTGATGCCACCCGTGATGGGCACGGCTTTGACACGCAGGTCTGTGGTCTCAGCAGTGCCACACCACCAGAGGTAGCAGTGCCAGCGGGCTCCCAGTGTGACATGGCACCGAGATGCCACAAGAATCAGCAGCATAACCACCCTGGTGCAATGCTGGGAGTCAATCCTGCCCTGAGCAGGAGTTATTAGTTCCAATATGTCACTGCACCCATCTGGATGTGCCATTTCCAGCTCCACAATCAGCACAGTTGGAGCTCCTTGCGCGTGCCTAAACCAGTTGGAGACGCATTTTTGCATAAGGCAATCCAAGCACAACGTCCTGCCTCACCTCCTCACCTCTCCCACAGATCCTCACTGCCACTCTGGACAGGCTGTTGTCATTTAAGAAGATGGAAACTCCGGGGAAACCAACACAGAAGCCAGGCATAAATTAAAGATGCTTTGAGCTAATATTACTGCAAGTGGTTTGAGTGCCTCCAGACGCAAGCTCAGTCTCACTCGAGAGCCCTCACTTTATGACACTGGAAGAACAAACTGTTTCTGTGGCACTGATGCTGTAGAGAAATATTTGTTTCCATGATATGCGAGGATGTCTTGGGAAAGAATACCTTTGTTTCAGTGCCAGTCTCTAATGCTCCTCATTAATGACAGCCAGATTGCAGAGGCCGCACCAGAGGAGTTTTTATCAAAACCTGTTTTGCATGAGAAGTCATTATTCACAAAAACTAATTTTAGAGCCTGAAATTTCCTGTTATTCCAGTTGGAGTATTTCTCAATTCGAAACAGCCTCGCTGTTGAGCTCGGCTTTCCACTTATCGCAAGGTAGTTTTGATAATGTGTCCAGCTTAAAAATATAAAGCACAAGAAGAGCAAGAGACTTCACTGGATTCCCAGCAGCTGCATTTTGGACCTTTCTGGAGGTCCAAAATAAGGAGTGATAAAAGCTTGGGGAACTAAAATACTGATCACATGCACATCTTATATAGAGAAGATTAAGTTAATTTATGCAAACAATAGAAAATCATGTTTCAAAGCTGGAAAAGAAGCTGGGGGCACAGAATGCTCTGCCTCAGCCCCTGGTTATTCATAGTCTTTTGCAATCGGTCAAACACCTCTTGCATTGAATTTTCTTCTGATTCTGTTCACTGTTAGGACAAGAGAGTTACTGGTTTGTTATTGTTTGTAAACAATTACATATCTGGAGATAAATCTTGGATCATACTTTCACACTTTGCTGCTGAGCTGCTTTTTGTTTTCAAGTAGATGTGCATGAATCATCAGTGATGTTTGCATGGAAGGATTAACCAGGGACAGTGCAAAGTATATTATGCCAAAAGAAGTTTCCACCATCACCCTGGGAGTCATCCACTGGGAAAAAGTGGTCAGTCATCTTGCCTGCTTGGCATCACACACAAGCCTAAGCAAGAAAGTGAGGAATAATTTACTTGTTCGGCACTGGAAGGAGAAATAGTGGCGGCAGAGGACACAGGCGTGTTGGATTGTTCAGGAAAACTCAGCTAACATTGGGAAGACAACCCCAAATGATTATTCCTCATTGCTTGCTCCTTAGTTTGTGTTTGATTCCCTATGCTGATATGTCCTTGTCCACAGCTTTGTGGGAGCACCAGTGTCAGCCAACATGAGGGACTGTTCCCAAAATATACAGAAGAAATACATATGTTTATCCCTATAAATAGCACTTGGATGACTTCCCACACCATACATCTGAGGTCTTTGAGCACTCACTGAATTCTTTGTTCTAATCTAACTGTAAAATTGTTTGTAAAACTAACCCTGGGGCCTCTTGTGTTACAGGCTGGACACTGACCATGTGAATAAGTTTTTTAGGCTTTAGTATCACCCCCAGTATGTAGTGGGAACTTGCATGGGTTTGCTTTCTCTGCCTGGTGAGGACAAGATGTTCCTGCTGTTCCTCTTGTGCTCTCAGGATGGCTTTTAGAAATGACTTCTGGGAATATTTTTCTCTTGTACATCCACCTGTGTTTTTCTTATCTGCATCCCATTATTTTTAAGGCAAGACTGGGAATAGGAGTTTGGGGGGAAATCTGTTGCTTATGTGATAAGGTTGCTAAATAATTCTGAAAACCTTTTATTTGGTGAAACTGCAAGAAAATGATGACAACTAATAGCTGCCTGAAACTCCCCCAGGACAGTGCAGGATTTTTTCACATCGAAGACAGAGGGGTTATTTTTGCATTTCTGCATATCTAAAGAAAAGCAGCAGAACCTCTGATAGTGAGGTCATTTTTTTCACACAGAAATGTCCCAGCAGATGGAAAGTAAGTTGGTGGGATTTTGATTCTGTAAGAATTAACAAAAAACTCATTATGGACTTTGGAAAGTGGCCCAGTTGCTGGAAGTCCAGCAAGATTTCCTCCAGCCATAAATTGCAAGATAGGCTGATTTGCTGGGGCTTTCCCATCCCTTCTGCAAAGCCAATAAGGTTAAACCTTAAGTAACATTCAAACTTCTGTGTCTTCCTAAGCTCTGTTTTTAAGGGAAAGGACAGCAAGGCTGCCTGTATTTTGGCTCTCAACCCGTCCCTGTGCCAGGGTGCCCCGATGTTCCACTCCCACATACCACCTCTTCTGACCCACAGGGCTTGCTCCCTTCTCACTTGATTTTCGGTATAGGTCCTCATTGATCTGCCTCCCAGAGGAACATCCTTGGATCCCCGTGTGCAGGAGGTTCATCCCATCCTGGCCAGGATCAGCCCTTACCCTGTGCTCAGCCATCTCTGAGGCAAGGGGCTGGTTTGGGGGGGGAACTCCCTGCCCATGACCTGTAGTAGCAACTAACACTTCTCAACGTCTCCCAAGCAAGGGAAAAGCTGTGCCAGAAGAGGCTGTTTTCTGCCCTGTGCCCAGCTCCCAGGAGTCTTGGTGCCCTTCAACATGACCCTGTCTCTCCTTGTGCATCAACATGGGCTGCAGTGACCTCCTGGACACAGAGGCTGATTCCCCAGACATGTAGATATTCAAGCCATGCAGAGGAGCTGGATTGAAAGGCTCTGGAGAGGCTGGGGCTCTTGCTGGGACTCACGTCTCTGTGCTCCCCCCTTGCAGGGTTGTCACCCTCCAGCTGTGTGCTGCTCAGCAGTTTGCTCCTACCTTTTGCTGCCACAAGTGTGTATAAATCACAGCAGTCCTAACTTGTGCTCTTGTACCTTTGCCAAGGTAATTAGTAGGGTGCACTTTTGAAGGGAGTCATTTCTCTCTCCAGAGCAGCCTGCCAGTGCCTCAGCATGCACAGCGCTGTCTGCTCGCCTTAAAATGCTTTATCGGAGCACTTCGGTTTTGTTTAAGGAAAGTGCTGAGGAAGGCAAGAAATTAATGAAGGGCTGTCAGGCTTCTTACATGGAGCCCCCTGAGTCTCCCAGGGAAGAGGGGGCAGAGCAATGGCTTCAAGTGTTTTTTTTTTCTTTTCCTTTTCTTTTTTTTTTTTTTGCTGCAAGCTGGGCATCTCTACCCCAGTGCTCATCCTACCAAGATGCAGTGCTGGTGCTGTCAGCTCTATCATTTCGCCTCAGTAAAGCACCCAAAATCTTGAGGGTTGAGACAAAAGAGGAGGAAGGTGAAAATCAGTTCGTGTGCATCCCACCCCAAGACTGTGGGGTGTGAGCACTGACAATTATTACCCTAAAACAAGTCATTTATAAGCTCCTCACAGATACCTGTAGAGCTGGACCCTGATTGTGGATCCATTTTCTTCATTAAACTACCAGATGTTTTTCCTTCGTTGTCCACTTACATAGTGCCTTCTTGGCATTTGCTTAAATTCAGCGTTTTTAAGGACTGTTCTCATACACCACCTGCACCCCGGGGTTTCACACAGGAGCACCCAGCCCCACACACAAGCACGTGCCCATTGAGTAGGTGCACAGTCCTGCTCCGGACATACATGCTTGTCTGGCATGAGGTTATCTTACTGCTTTTGATAATGGCAGTCATCCCGTGAGACACAAGTGAGGACCAGCTCATCTGCTCTCCAAGATAAAGAGAGAGATTCCTGGTTCAGCTGAACCACAGCGAGTTCATTATCAAGCTACAAATTTCAGTAGAGTTCTCCCAGGTCAGTGTGGATGTGACGCAGATCAACATCTCACTCAGTATTTAAATTATTTATCGAGCACACTGGCTCTGCAGAGCTAACAAAACATTGCTCCTTTCACCCTCAAGTGTTGAGTTGGTTCAAATAACCTCCAGGGCAGCCGGCTGGCTTTGGGTTATAAATAACTCAAGTATTTCATTTCTTGCAGTTTCCCCCCCCTTGCTCTGTTGTTGCTTCTGAGCTAGATCTACAGTCTGTTTGTAATGGCTGGCTCTCTCCAGTTAAACACTTTATTGAGGTTGATTAACTCAGAGTTAAAAAAACTGTAGGAAAAAAGATCATTTCAATACCAGTGAAGTATGTGAAAGAATGATTTAGACCAGTGATAAGAGAAAAAAAAATGTATCATCTCTATACAGAGCACAGAGGCAGGAAGGTCTGTTTAACTGTGAGCAGGATGGGTTTGCTAAACCTTGGGCCAGCTTCAGAGATTAAGTCTGGCACTTTGCAACATTGGTGTTAAAACCTGAAGAAGGGGTGTCTCTGCTGACATGTCTGTGCCAGTGATAAGAGACTTCTCCCTGCAGCACCAGCTGGGTGTGAGGGATCTCTGACACACGAATTTTATCACTGCATCTGCTTAATGCAGTGCTGGATGTGCTTTTCCCACATCCAGCCCTGCCTCAGCATCGTGGCTGTCCTGCTCTCTGCAGTACTGGGAGGGTGCACCCTGAATGTGTTAGCTCAAACTAGGCGAATAATGTTCAATGTCCTGCTTGTCCTGGGGCTAGGTTTTCTGAGAAGTCTGATTATAAACACTGAAAACCAGGACAGGATTGTTGTTAGCCTCAGGCAAGGCAGGCAATTGGATGTGGTCAGCAAAATCACTTTCAGGAGTGAGAAAGGGAGAGGCTCTCCCTGTGTCTGCAGCAGCAGCAGGTCCACGTGCAGCCCTTGCAGGCCCTGCTGCAGAAGTGGACGGGCTCCCAGGCATCCTCCTTGCTGTGCCTGGGGACACAGAGCCCAACACAACCTGCAGATGCATTATACCCTCTGTCTGAAAGCTCTGCAGGGCTGCTTGTCCTGCTCTGCACCAGGTCTTCTGGTTGTGCTGAGGGATGAGAGGGACTGATGCTCTGTGACCCTGAAATCTCTTCTTAGCACGTGTAAAGGAGAGGATGGAAGGGGTCGTGTCTGTGTAATAAAACTATAAACACCCAAAAGCATGCAGAGAGAGGCCAGGATATCTGCATGGGTCAGCATGGGGTCAACAGCACCAGGTTTACAGGCAGAATTCCTCTTTGTCCAGGACAGGGCCAATCTTCAGAAGTGGGTTTACATGTCCCTGAACAAACTTCTCTCGTGGTAGCGCTTGCTTGCTTGAAAACTTACTGGGGCAAGTCTTAAGCAAGAGTTTCTCCTCCTTCTCACCTTCTGGACAGAAATGGGTCCAGTGGTCACCTCTCTCTTTTCTTGTCCTCCATTAGGCTCTGTGGATATCCCCCTTTCTACGATGAAAATGACTCCAAACTCTTTGAGCAGATCCTTAAGGCAGAGTATGAGTTTGACTCTCCGTACTGGGATGACATCTCCGAGTCTGGTAAGCAGCTACTGCTCTTTAAATTGCAACAACCGTGCATGCATGTGTGCCTGTTGCATACATCCCCCTGGGCATGAAATGCAGCCCCCATCATGTTCAGAGCTCCTTTTAACTGAAAACCAGTGGGAATGTGCATTCCTTTTGGCTCAAATAGTCGTGGGAGTTTGTTTCTGCAGGAGACAAATTAAATACTATTTTGTCCAGCCACACACAAAGCCCTAAAACATAGCTCAAACAGAAGATAAAAATGGCAGAAGACTGTCCCGAGAAGAAAAAGCAGCTTAATTTCTTCATTGTATCCAAATGAAAAGCAGATTGTTAATGTGTCATTAATAAGGTGGCAAACGAGTTGGGCTCTGTTGCTGACACTGCACTGCAGCTCCAAAGCAAGTCCTCAGTGTGTGCAGCAAAGAACCAAGAAATTAACGGCTTTCAAATGAGGCAGGTGGACAGATCCAGAAACTGGGAGGGCTGTCCATGTGGGTGGATGCTCCCCACTCAGTGCAAGAGACAATTAACCCAGAGCACCCACCTGTCCCTGCCCCTGTCAGCCTGGCAGAGGGGCAGAAACACCAGTGTGTTACAGGCAGATGTGCCTAGGGGCTTCTGGCTCCAGCGTGGGTCCGTGCCGAGGGGTGACAGCAGGGGACACTCAGCCTTGCACCTGCATGTGTCCCTGGCACTCTGTGCGGTCTCCAAGAGGTCACCCAAGCTCAGTGTCCTTGCTCTGTCCAACCCAGGGAAACATCTGCTGCTTCATGCAGGAGAAGAAATGAATCCTAGGAATATTCCATCATGTAAAAATATCCCTATAAATACAGTTTTCTGATTTATTTGTGCTACTGATTGAGGCAGGGGAGATAAAAACTGAGTGTTTTTATTATAAAGATGATTATATATGCTCTTATCTCCACACAGAGCAACATTTTTATGCTGCTTACATCTGCAGTCCAGATAGCGTTGTGATGGATTGCTCACAAATATATGTGATGAGAAGTTTTTTTAAACTAATAAGGATTTTCAGAGAAAATATGGAAGTCTGCTGGCAGACTCTTCTGCCTCGTGGGGGAAAGTCCATCACCTAAATCAGCACAAAGATTTTCCTGCCATATTTGGCTTTGCTGTGGCTCCTTCAGCTACACTGTCCTGAAGCTGCTGGATGCACGCCATGCTGCAATCTCCTTTCCTTCCATTATAGTGCCAATTAAAAACACACTGCCTCCTGCTCCAGGGAGTCCATTTTCCTTGCTAAATTCCTCTTAAATAGGCAACACGTCCTCACAGCTGTCCATGTGTGTGACTGCTTGGAATGAGCAACGTGAAGCTCCTCTTACTGTGTCATCTGACCTCCTCCCTCTCCACTCGGCTGACCAGCACCTCCAGTGCACGTGGCCACATTCAGACCACTAAGATGATGCAGCACACGGCTGACCAGGGACCCAGGAGCTGGCAGGGTTGTACTCTGCTGACTCTGAATTATCCATCCCCCTCCTAAGTATGCCTGCAGGAGTAGATGCCTTCAGCTTTTATCTGCTACACTAAATAGCTTGGATTTGGTCCTAAGTCACTTTGGTTATATCTATACTAATAAATGACAAATGACCCAGGGCCATTTTCTTGTGCTGTGGCCAGGTGGCACTTGGTAGCCTGATTGGTGCTGTTGGCTGATCATGTGGCAGCAGAACTGGGCATCAACTCGATTGCTTTCAATTATTCTCTCTTTTTTTTTTGCAGCTAAAGACTTCATTCGGAATTTGATGGAGAAGGACCCCAATAAAAGATACACCTGTGAGCAAGCAGCACGGCACCCTTGGTAAGCAGCACTCACTGCTCTGAGAAACCCTCAGGACAGAGAGCACCTTTCTACATTTATGGGTGCAAGTGGCTTTTCTGTCACGTATTGTACTGACCTCTGCTACATAACTCTGTGCTTTTATTCTTACAACCCCTGCCTTCGTCCTCCAGATTTTCCTGGAAAACTGTAATGGACTTTAATCTCATGCACCGACCTGTGTAAGGATTAGTAAAATACTGAATTACCTATGTTGACTGTAGTGCAGCAGTGGGATGTGCCAAAATGATTAAAGTGCTTTAAATTAGATGATGCCTTTGCATAGGGGTGACTTCACCAGCATTACCCAAGGTTTGTGTAGCTGGAACAAGGGTGACTCATGTACTTTTGACCAGCCCTGAGTGGCTGAGAGCATCATCCCACACCACCAGCTGCACCCAGACATGGGCTTTGGATCTAAGTCCTTTAGGGCAGGGAACATTACATATACAAGGTGAAGTAGTATTTTTGTTGTTATAATAACTGCAACAGAAAAGAGTTAGTGGCATGACATTTTCACCCCAGGTGGGCATTAGACTCTGTTTTTATACTATGACAATTGCCCCAAATGCCACTTCCTTTTGCATTGTCTGTGTGACAAAAAGGAAATTCTGAGAAATTAAATCCAGCTTTTGTGAGATGAAAAAAAAACAAACCCCAAACTGTTTCTAAATGGTACTAACATGAGCCTTGGGAAATTAAACAAGTCAATATTAGAAATACAGAATAAACAATGGGAATGCAACTCCCAGCAGAGAGTGAGGTGACCATTTGTACAACTCAGAGACAGATTTTCCAAGGCCTTACATCCAAGATACACAAAACATAAGCATCCAGCTCCTGGCCCTGCTACATCTGTGTTGGTTGCTGGAGTGCAACAAAGAAACGTGGCACTTGTAACACACACAGCTTCTGGGCCCTCTGAAAGGAACAAAATGATAAAAAGTGTTTTCATTCCTTTTTTTGTGTGGTTTTTTTTTCTTTTGCATGTCATGGCCAAGGGCCAATGGAAACTCACAGACTGCTCCATAATTTGTACTATTTTCCACAGAATCCAATCTTCCTTTTAAGAACAACACCCCAAAAGGGTTTGTTTTCCCCATTTCTGCGTCAGGGGATCTTCTGCCAGGCTGACTTTGCCATCCAGTGGTTAATTTTCAAGACTTCAGGTTTTTACACAGCTCCTAGCACAGCTCAGGGTCAGCCTTTGAAATGTCAGACACGCAAATGGCACTGCAGAAGGGAGGCTGAAAATGCTCACCATGTTTCCACTCCACATCCTGCATCCTCCTCCCTTTGACACAGAGACAGTACGTGCCAGGTGACTGCAGGACAGTTGTGCTGAAAGCAAAGCATGGAAGCTTCCAAAGCTATGGCTTCAGATCTGCCTCTGTCCTCCCCAGTGAGCCCCTGAGCAACACTCCACGCCTCATTCCCCCTTGCTCTGAAAAGCTTCCTGTAGCGTGGATGTTGCAGTTATGGACCTCTCTGGAGAGGGGTTCGGTGATTTTTTTTTTGAGGGTTTGGATCCTGTAGTGATAAATGCCTTTTTGGATAATCATGGCTACTCACCCAGATATTATCTGCTATTCTGGAGTAGTGATAGGATCTCCTTTTGCCAAAGCATTGCTCAAGGAGCATTTTCCACCCAGATTCCTTATGTCAGGCAGTAGTGAGGTTTTTTACTGTTTCTTTTCTCATTTTAACCATTACATCTGTTGCAGTGACATCCTTTCCTTCTCTTGGAAGAGAGGGAAGGCTTTTTCAGTCGAGGAGGAAGAGAGTTCCATGCTTTATCTCAGTGGTCAGTTGTGTCCTCCTCTCAACCTGGGCATATTTAAGTTTCCAACAGCTCCAGGCCTGAGTTCCTCTCTCTCAGGGTTGCATGCAGTGTTGCAGCAGTTGGGGACAGGGGTGCACATGTGCAGCCAGCAGAGAGAGGGTACCACACCCTTTAAACCAGGGTCATCCCACACCCCCTTTCCAGATGAGCATGGATTTTTCAGTGTACGTGCCCCTTAGCCACATCAGCTTCCATAGTGCAAACAGAGCATCTTCTCTGTGTGGTATCAGAAGGACAGAGATACATAAGACTGTTGGCTTAGTGAGAAGAGATGATCAGAGCAGGCTGAAGTGGTGTGCTGGTTTGAAAGCAAACCAGTGGGAGACTCCAAGTCAGAAATACAACTTAATAGGAAAAAATAAAATAAATGCAATAGTACAAAAAGAAACCACGGACAGACTCAGAATACAACCTGACACCCTGTCAGTCAGGGTGTTGGTAGCAGTCCCATTAAATGGTGGCTGCAGTCCTCCTGGAGTGATGGCTCTGTTGAAGCAGTGATTCTGCAGAAAAAGGTCTGGTCTTTACCTGAAGGTCCAGTGGGAGCTCTTGTCCTCTGGGAATCCAGTAGGTAAGGGCTACCTGTGGTGTTCGAAATCTCAGCTTATATCCAGGATGGAATGCTTGGTTCCTCCCTCTGGGCGGAGCATCTCACCATGGGATGATGTAATTTTATCAGTCATGCTGTGAGACTGGATGGCCCATTAACAGCAGATATCCCCCTGGAGGGAGGAGGGGTCATGGGAGAGATAAGGAACCCTGCCCCACCTGGTTTCAACAGCTGGCCCATTATCAGGAGATAGTTCAGGATCAGTTATCTGTGAGTCATGGGGCAAGGCCTTGATGGGCCTGTTAACAAAGATAGTCCTGAGGGAGGAGGCAAGGAACACCACCCGACCTGGTTCCAACAGCTCATGAAGATGGGAATAGAATACACTGCAACCCAGGACAAGTGGTCCCATAAATGACATGCTTCTGTGGAGTGCTTGCACTGCGAGCAGCCCTTGATGGCATCTCATAAAAGGTATTTTTTCTTGTCTGCACAAGCAACACAAATGGAGAAGCACCTTTGGAACCCTAGAGTTCTCACAAAGCGAAATCCTGATTCCGCTGAGGCTAATGGAAGTTTTGCCAGACTTCAGTGAGAGTTGGGGTTTGTCTCCTTGTTTCACCAGCAGAACAGAAGCCTCCCTGAGGAACTGCTGCTGTGCAAATGGTAGATAATTAATGTATTTGGGGAGGTGGCTCCATGTAATAACATTTTCCAGCTTTCCCTTTTTCTTCCTCCTGTGAAATCTTCCTCTGCAGTATCAAATCATTTGGATCCATAACAAATTAGGAAGAAATCTATAAAATCATGAGTGCTTAATTTTATAATCTGATTGTGCTAAAAGTAGTTAACTGTGCATGACATGGCTACCTGGCCATGAGATTTTGTTGTTTCAATATGTAGTATTTGTGAAGAACAAACTGATTCTAAAATACACCTTTTATTTTAATCACCGTGTTTTCATTAAACAGGGCTTGCAAGAACTGGATCTTGCAAGATATTACATTTGTGCCTTTAAGGTTAATAATATCTTTGAATTTTGGGAAACTTCTCCAGAATAGACAGCTATTCGCATGACTAAATGTTTGCACAGGATCAAACCCTAAAAAAAGTAAATACTTCTTCCCAATGGCCCACTTTTCTGCAGTGTATCTGCTCACCACATGCCTGCATTTACGTGGTGTTTTGCTATTTATAATCAAATGGCCCTTGGCAGGGGGATGGTATGTTAAACTCGGAGCTGGCAGAAAAGGAGGCTAACAATTGCAGTGCAGTGTGGTAGCTGAAACAGTACAATGTGTGAGACTTGTTGGTGTAATGACTCCACCCCTGCGTGCCCATTTACACAGATTTCTCCAGTTTAACGTACAGGTGGCTTACGCTTTCCACTGGAAAAGTTATTTATTTTATAGCGTATCTTTCAGTGAGGTTTGAGCTGTTTATGGTGTGTTGCAAAGGTGCAATATTCTGCTTAGTCGTTCCCACTGTGACTTTTCAAAAGGGACATGGAAAATGAAGGTAACAAAAGAATGGGGTGATTTTGCTGCAGCTTGATACGTTTTAATGTCTCCCTGGCTCGTATTAAAGACAGCAATTAAGTTTATTAAATATATTGCCATGTCAGAGCCCACATCCTGTTTGGGGTAGTGGCTCAGTCTGCAGTGATTAGAGGGAAGCAGCAGAAACCTGAGGACCTGTTTTTTCCAGCTATAGACTCATAGAAAGATAAAATATCCTGAGCTGGAAGGGATCCACAAGGATTACCAAAGTGTGCTCCCCAGCAGGTCAAACTAGGTCCTGCAGAGCCAAATTCAGCCTCCAGGCTCGGATCAGAGGGAAAGAAGACAGTGCTCAGAGGGTGAAGACAAAGTCCAACAATTAGGAAGCTAACACAGAAGTTAGAAGGGCTGCCATGAATTTATTTACTCTGTCATGCATTAACGAAGTGAACTTAAATGGAATTTAGAGCCATGTGCTGAAGGCAGTTATGACATCAAAGGCAATTTGGGACATCTGAATTAAAGGATGATGGATTAATTGCCTCCATGTAGGGACTGTAAGTACATAGACTGTAGAAGGAGTTTGTGACACCAGTTAGACACCGGTGTCTGCAGGTAGGAGTGTGGTCCTGGCCTTTCCCCATTGCTTGTGCATAGGCAGAGAGGATCCTTGGGATGTGCCAACCATCCCCGCCTTCACTGAGGAATCACAAAGCTCTGGCAAGGACTGAGCCTCTGCAAATTGTGACCATGACCCCGAGTGTTTATTATGTGCCAGAGAGCACAAGCCAGATAATAATTTCCACCCAGGGAAAGGACATGGTTTACAAAGAGCTCAGTTCTCAGACAATATTGTTTGAAGTGTGAAAAGGCCTTCCTGAAGGGAACTGCTGATGTTTACAACATTAAATCAAACTCTTATCGAGTGTGTCCCTGCACTCTATTTATTTTGGAGCATCGCTGATAGAGTGTGTGTGTGTATTTATACACATGCATGGATGTGTGTGTATGTATAGAAAAGTTATGATATCCCATCATTATCCATTACAGCTAACTCTATGTTTCCTGTCATCATACTCAGGAGCATTTCCAAGCACTCTTTGGCCAGCACTGCATTTGAGTTGGCTGCCTTCAGAAGGGAGGTTCAGAAAATAATGGTAGATGAAAGGCTCTGCCTGCCTTTGTGGGCAGGGAGGATGAGAGAGACATTTGCTTGCAGCATGCTGATGAAGAACTGTCCAAAAGGAAATTTGCTGGTTTTGTCTTTGTCGGAGGTTCCTCTCAAAGCTTAGAAGTGGTGTGGCCAGATAAATTGGTGTGATAAGTTTGAAGTAAGCTAGAGAGCTAAAATAAATTAGATACTATGAAATAATATTTGATTGTTAGATTAGATTCCTCTCGTGTGCAGGATTAGATTTGTTATGGTTATTCATGAGAAATACCCTTCTTAGCTTCAGTGGATGTGTTTGGGATGGAGAGCCATCACTCTTGGTCTCTTGGTATCCAATTCTGTGAGTTGAGACAGTTATATATTTACAACTGGATGTAAAACCAGCTTCAACATGAAGTTCCCCAAAGCATTGTTAGGATGTAGCTGCTTTCAGGTGCTGCAAAATGGGAATCCTGAGAGAAAATCCAGGTTCCACTTAGACTAATCAGTCCTTCCTCTGTTCTGGGTGATGCTGAGCAGGATAACAGATGATGCATTATTCTGATTTGTTTAATTTTACTGTTGTGTATGTGTGTGGTAGGTAGAAGCAGTGTCTTTTACTGGGCCAACTAGTACAGTTGGTAAAAAAGAGCTTCAGTGCTGACACAGTTAACTTCAGAGCTAACTGCAAAGCCAGAAACTATTGTTCAGGACTAGATAAGCATCAGTCTGATCAGCTCAAGTTGATTATGGTTTCTCAGTGAAAATGGAGCTGATTTCTGCAGGCAAAGGATCTGTTGTGCTAGGGAGAGAGGGAGAAAGAAAGAAAGAAAAAAAAGATACTGAGGTATTTTTGTCCTAAAAGGAAAAGCGAGATGGTTAGCCTGTGGGCTTGGAGTGAGTTAGGGAAATATGGAAGGGTAATTATAACATGCACTAAAACCAGGATCTGTTAAATTTCATTCATTCTCTTCTCGGCAAGGAAACTGAAATTCATGATTAAATACGTTTGGTACAGATGTGAGGATGCTCATGACACCCACCACAGGGTAGATCTGTGTGCCCAAAGTGTATCTCATTTTTCATATCTACCAGTTGAGAGTACAAAAGATCTGACTTCTCCCTGCTCACCTCCACCTCTTCTGTGTCCCGAAACCCCCACACCTCCAGCAAAGCACCAACAGCAAAGGGATGTTAACACTGCTCGTTTTCCTAGAAGTAAAACTGTACTATAAACACTATAACACCACGAGTATTTCATAAAAGTTACAAAATCCTCCCAGTGCAAAAGGCAGTCTGAAAGCACAGTGCTCGTGTTACAGCATGGCAGGACTAACAGGGTAGCTCTTCAAAGGTGGCTTGGAGAACAATCCCACTCACGACTTTGGCAGCCAAGGCTGCTTTCTGAGCCACACCATTCAGCATACCAGCACGTGTTTGAACAGCTCCTGCTGCACTAAATCAGCCCCAGCAGTGCTGTTATTTTGCTCTGATGAAAAACTATCATCTGCAAGGTGCTAATGTTGCTGAAGAGACCTTAGGTGTAGGATGGTTCCACCGCTGTAGCATCTGAGGGCTTCATGGGATGTCTGTCCATCCCCTTGTGAAGTAAATAAATACTATTCTGCCTATTTGGAGAATGCCAATAGGGTCTTGGTATTTGCCCAAATACCAACAGTTTTTTCCTGGAACTACAATGATTGCATAGTGAACATAGAGTTAGGGGTGGTAGAATGCAGTTTGTGAACTATTGGAACCAGCAATTTCTTATTGAAGCCATATCATTTCAGAAAATGACCCCTAAATTAAAAAAAAAAAAAAAAGAAGTATATTTTTATATGTATATATATAAAGAGAGCCTGTATTGGAACTACACACCCAATCAAAAGCTTCATATGGCGAAAGTGTATTTTCAAATCCTTGTGGAGACTGGCAAGAACAATCTTCTGGAAGAGCTGGCAAGGGCATCATGCCCCAAGAACTTGTTCTGTCTGTGTTTCCAAAATAAGATTTGACAGGTGGGAAACAGGATCTGTTCTTACAGAGTTTGTTAACCAACTTGTTCATAAAGCAAAATGCGTCATCAGCTGTGGTGGAAAAAATGTCCTTTGCAAGTGTAAGTGAATTTTCTGTCTTGGTCTTTTTGATCAGTTACCGAAGGGATGGTTTGGCTTGTAGTTTCTTCTGACATCTGTAGTATGACAGCCAGTGCTCCCAGCTGGTGTGTGTTGAGGACACCTGCCTTCCCCAAGGAGGTGTTTTTGGACAGAGCAGAGAGCTCATGACATTTTGGAGTGACTCTGACTAGCAGTTTGCATTCCCACCAGGAAACTCTGCTAGGGCCTCTCTGGGAGTGTGGATTGCTTGGGATCCATCAGGGTCTGTGCTGAGCCTGGCAATATTCACTGTGCAGGACAGAGGATGGAACAATGAGCATGATGCTTAACCCAGATAGTGCCTCACAAAGCTTTAGGTCACCTGGCCCCGGGGGGAAATCCAGGAAATCCAGCTTGCCTCCCTGTCAGTGGGAGAGGTGATCAGAAGGAATCGTCTTCAAAGATCTGAAGATCATTCAATTCTCAGCCAAACACTTCTCTTCCTCCATCAACAGCACAGGGACCCAAGAGAGGAAGTCAGGTGCCATTTGGGAGCCGTGCTTTGCCCAGTTCTTCTGTCTGCTCGAGGCAGAGGCTACATGGCAGTGGCAATGAGACGGGGCCCTTCCCAGCTGGATGAGAGTTACCCTGAACCCTGCTCCTTCCTGCCCACAATCCTGCTGGCTCCAGCACTCTTGAATAACCTAATAGAGATGAGCTCAGTTCCAACAGGATTTGTTGGATTTGTGGGTCTCCACTCTTGAGACATGAGGGTTTAGTCCTTCCTCCCAAGAGTAAGCAATTTCTCTCATCTCTCTGATGAAGATCCTGGGAGATTGTTGCCAGCAGGAAGGCGGGCAGCAACTTGGAGAAGGCTGGTCTCAGCACTTCTTAGATGTGCCATGGACACGAAGGCAGAAAAAGCAGCGTGTCCTTAGAGGAGCAGGGTTACAGTTTGGAGCGATGCGGGCAAAGCGAAAGGGGTGCCTCCAGTTCACGGGACACATAAATGGCAGCAGCAGGCTGGGGTGTGTAAGCAGAGTTTCGTCTTTTAAGAGACACAAAGCAATGCTGCCATTCCGCTGCCTTAGTTGGAAAACAGAGAACAGTTCGGGTGCCGCCCTCTAAGGAAGATGTGGACTAGCTGGAGAAAGTCCAGAGGAGCTCACTAGATCAGAGGATTAGAAAACATGAGTTATGAAGAAACAGTGAAAGAATCAGTTTGTTTAGTCTAGAGAAGAGAAGACGGAGAGAAGTCGTGATAACAGTCTTCAAATATGTGAAAGGATGCTTCAAAGACAAAAGGAATAAACTATTTTCCATGTCTTCTGGAAGACAGTGGGGCACTGGAATAGGTTGCCTGAGGAGTCTCCATCTTTCTGAGCTCTTTAGGGACTGGTTAGTCATATATTTGTCAAAGTTATTTTGACAGAGGTGGGGTGGGCAGAAGGACTAGATGACTGCTGAGTCCCCCAGACCTTCTGATTATCCTACTGGAGCTCCCCAGACTGGAAGACTCTGGTCCTGATGGATTATTCAATTTCTTATAATTTTTTATTGCTAATGGACATTGTTTTTCTAAAAAACTATGTGGCTAAAAAAATTGATTTCTGAAAGTATCACATACAACATAGAAGGCAATCTTTGCCTCCTTAGCATCACCTGCATTAGATAGTACTAATTACCCCAGCACATGGCCCATGTGATGCCTGCTCTTCTGACAGATCTCATGCCTTGAGGAGTTAAATGAATCAATAAAATCCCCTTGATGAAATAATGAGTTTAGTGAAGATTCCAATGTATCTTTATCTGTTAAAGAAACTATGCAAGATCAATCAATTTTTTTTTAGGTTTAGTGTTGCTCAGCTTAAGCTCTTTGTGCAGCCTGCGCTGCTTTAGTGAGTGTCCATGTATCTGCTTTACTGTAAATCTACATTAATCATGATGAATGACTATGTGCATTGCAGGGTGGCAGGAAAATCTCCAGTGCAAACAGAAATCAGACAGGTTGGAGTGGCTCTGGAAGCTTCTGCATAGCTGAGGCTAAAAGTAGTCTCAGCCTGTTGATGTTAAATCTTTGGATGTAAAGAAAAAATAAAAGGTAGACTGTTTTCATGTGGGGCTGTAATGATGATAGAAAGCAGCCTTGCACCAACAAAATCAGCCTGTACCTCTTTGTAGCTGCCAGACCTACGAGCCTTATCTACACTGGTTTTTATTGCCCCAGAATTTCCACCACAGCTGCCAGCAGAGTCAGCCGTGGGAAGTTTGAGCCCTTGTGTGAATGAAATCATTGTCACTGCAGGTGCAGTCACACCTGGGACCGGCCTCTCTGCTGGGGAGAAAAAGTATTCAAGGGGAGGAAAAAATCTCTTAAAATGTGCCTGCTCTGTCCATTTCAGGATCGCTGGTGATACAGCTCTCAACAAAAACATCCACGAGTCGGTCAGCGCTCAGATCCGAAAGAACTTTGCGAAAAGCAAATGGAGAGTAAGTGACCCGTCCTGAGGGCTGACGCCGACACAGAGCTCTGCTAACACAGTGGCCACACGGCCACCCCTGCAGCAGGGTAGTGCTATTGTGGTCAAAATAGTGGGTGCAGGCTTAGGTTACGTAACCCTGCAGGGCATTTTATAGAGGATGGTGTTCACCAAGTACCAGATGTAATGAGCGGGAGAAATGGGGCTGGGGCTGCTCATAGCTAAAGCACCTGTGGTTTTTGTGGAGTGAGGTCAGCACCATGCAGGAACGTGAAGAAATGTGTGTTGGGGCAGGGATGGATTTGTCAAACACAACTTTTTTGTAGGCTGCTGCGTCCCAGCTCAGCACTAGGAGGACAAAGTTTTTATAATGCTGTTTCTAGCTTAGAAACTAGAAATTGGGGAAAATTTGAACGATAACAGGCTCTTTCCCTCCTGACTCTCTGAGCAGCCAGGAGAAGAGCACAAGCAACCCTTCTGCCTCCAATTTTTTTATTCTCTATTTCTTTCTCGCTGTTTTTCTCCAGCAAGCATTCAATGCCACAGCAGTCGTGCGGCACATGAGGCGGCTACACCTCGGCAGCAGCCTGGACAGTGCCAGTGCCAGCGTGTCCAGCACCCTCAGCCTCGCCACGCCGCTCCCCGACGCAGCCTCACGGAAAGATTGTGAGTAGCCAACATCCCAGGAAAGCTCCTGCCACAGCAGCCGAGCAAATCCACGGGATCCCCATTTTCCCTTGACCCCCAGGCTGCAGTCCTCGCTGCTCGTAGGTTTGGCTTTGTGCAAGCAGATGTTTAAAATAAGGACTTGAAATGGGCCTAGGCCGTCGTTTTTGGCTGGTCAAAAAATATAGTGTTTCAATTGGAAAAGTTTATGCACTGAAAAAAAAGATGTTTTAGCTTGGTGATTTGTGAGAGAAAAACACAGTTTCTGGTGGAGAAAAAGGGCTTTCGCTTGGGAAAAAGACCCAGACCCCCACAGCAACCAAGTTTTGTATTTTGTTGAAATCTGAAAAACTTTACTCAAACTGTTTATGTTTGAGTTTACAGTATTATTATAGGGCATTTTTCTGTAAAAATTGCCTTACTTTCCATTTCCATTTTCCATGGAGAAGATTGATCCTGCCAGTCGGACCCAGCTCCCCACTTCCTGGGCCAAGTTAAGCTCCTGCATGAAGAGGCTCATTTGTCTGAGCAGGAGTCAGGCTCTGTGCTCCACGGTGGGACTTGGCCCTCTGCCGTGTTTGTTTTGTGCTATAATTGAGATTTGCGAGCTGCCCAGTGGACTCAGATGTTTGGGATAGGTATTTTTTCTGAATTCCAGAGGAGGGGACATGGCAGTGAAGGGATTATTTGGAAGACAGAAATGTGTCCTTTGCCATGAAGCCTATGTATTCTCTGGCTTCTGAGCATTTCTTTTGTTCTCTTCTGTCTATCTGTAGAGATTTTATATAGTATAATGAAAGGACGTGGACTTTACATTTAGGGGGAATTACTTTAAAATGCAGTACCAAAAAGGCATGCTGATAGCTTTTGGTATTGCCAGTCAGTGCTTTGCTGTGGACTGAAGTAGTCATTTCTAGACTATACCCTGCACTACTCTGGAGCTGAAAGCACCTATTATTCAGGATGGATTTTGGATAGTGCTGCTCTCTGCTTCTGCCACCCCTGCTTGCCACCCCCTGCTCCTTGACAAGGACATGCCACCAGCCGCAGTCCCCTGGCTCTGTGTGGAAGCTGTGTTTCCTCTTGCTGTCATGGGCACGGTTTCCCCCATGGCTGGAGTGGGTTCTGCCTTCTGGGTACTCTGTGAGATATTTTTCCAGCCTGGGGTATGGCTGAGCCAGGGGAGAGCCCCTTCCCTCTCCATACTGGGCCTGATGGGGATTCACACTCAGTGTCCAGTTTGTGGTGGCCAGTGCCGAATCCTACAGCTGCTGCCAAAAAACCATCACTGTGCTCCTGGCACACACCTGGCACCTGCAAAGGAGCAATGCTGACGTCCCTCAAAGCGCTTCCAACCATGCACTGGCCATGCAGTGATGTAGAAAACCCCCTACATGGGAGAAACGTGCCTTGATTTTAGTTCCTGCTGCAGTATGGCAAGGCTGGACCCGTCAGGTCTAGAGCATCCCATGCATGCTTTGCTGCTAAACTGATGGGTGATTAATGCTGTTAAACTGGTGGGTGATTAATCTCCATCCATCCATTTGATTAATCTAAAATAGTGTTAATTAATGGCATTGAGTAGTCTGAGAAGTGTTAAAACACGTGTGAACAGCAAGGGTGGGAAGAGAAAGAAATCTGTTTAACCTCTACAGAATCAGCAGGCCCCTGTACAGAATCCAACTGTATTTTGCAGTGGTGAAGTCAACCAGGACATGAAGGATTAAATCAGATGTGTTACGATAGGATGAGTTTTTACATGCCAGAAATACGAGGCAGAAAAATATTGGAAGATTTCCAAGCATCCCAGGTCAAGTCCAGCTTGGCAGACAATGCAGAAGAATTTTCCTTCCTCAAAGAAATCATTTAAAGAGTTGGAGAAGCTGGAGCGCCAGAGAGCCAATGAGGAGAGCCAGCAGCAAATACAAGGAGTTAAGAGGGAGCTAACACATCAAATACATTCCACCCAGTACCTCCTGGTAGGAAAAAGGAAATCTCTGAGGTCTCTGTCCTGCCTCTCCTTTCTCAGCGGTTTTCTCTGGGTGCAGATTCCTTGCACGAGAAAGATCCCGTGCAGCAAGTTACACGATCCAGCTGTGCCACCATTACACAACAGAATGCTGCCTGGTGCTATTAATGGACATTTAATGAGCTCTCCAAATAGTTTCAAATGCAGCAATTTCACATCCCTGAAGACAATTAAGTACAGCCTTTGCCTGAGAGCAGGTTATGTCAGGCGGTGTCCGAAATCTCTGTAGTAGGGCAGAGCAGAGATCAGGCATTAGGCTGGATCATGCTACCCGTCAGGAACAGGAAGGGATTCCTAAGGGAATCGGTCAGGATTTCTCAAGTGTATTGGCCTGATTCTCAGTCCATGGCTGGTTTATTCAATTTAGTCATGATTGGACTGCCTGGATTATTTATAGGTCCTGGAGCTCTGTATTTTTAAGGTTATAGATAAATTGCAGTGGGAAGCCAGGCTGTCAAATGTCAATGGGAAAGGGGATGTGGCCAGGTCCAGGTACAGCATAGTCATCCTTGAGGTTGAAACACCACCTCAAAGCACGGAAAAGTAGTTAAAAGTCCTAACAAGTATCAAAAAAGATCCTGAGGAGTCAAAAGGCCATGCCAAACTCCTGTCTGAGAATATATTAATATAGGCTTCATCCATTCACCAGTCTGGAAAAATGAACTGTATTTCTAATCACTCTGAGCCTGCATCTCATCAGAGCAAGGTGACCATGCCAGGTCCTCACTCTACAGTTTTTCTAGCGCCAGAATACTGGTACTCAAGAGATACTCAACCTCACATCAACCTACGTCTCAGCTGGAAGTCCTGGACACATCCCAGCGAAGCCTGGAGCGATGTGAGCTGTCACTAGAGTGATGTCCAAGTCACACAAATTTGCATTCCCTCTAGATTTACTGGAACTCAGCAACGAATTCAACCCACTGTACTTCTTTATCAGCAGCTTCCCAGGATGTCTGGGGCAATGTGTTTAGCCCAGATGCACAGTCTGTTCATTTAGCTAGATGGCCATGATGAGGCATTTAATCATCTTTAACATGCCCAGGAGGAAATTACTCTGAGCAAGTACAATGCTGGAGGGATTTTTTGGATCCCACCACTCTTTGTCTTCAGCCCTGGAAATGTGGCATTGGTGTGGCTGAACCCTTACCAAAGCTGGACATTGAGTCCCTGTGAGATGTGTGTGCACTGCTGGTGGTGGCAGTAGGTGAATGACCATGGGCAGAAGATGCCCTGTGGAGGTACCCAGCCAACCCACCACTGCAGGAAGAGCAGCAGCCCCTTCTCCAGCTACAACCCTCTCCGCTCCATAGCGTGCTACAAAACAAACTCAGCTTTGCCCGAGTTCCCGCCTCCAAAAATAACATTTCTAACTGTGTTTCTGGCTTTCCTTTTAGGTATGTCTCCATCCACTCTCTGTAGTTTTGTTTCATCTGCTTCTTCAGGCGTTTCTGCGGTAGGAGGGGACCGGAGACCCAGACCCACCACAGTGACCACAGTGCACACAGGGAGCAAGTGAGCGCCGGGGCGGCGAGGAGCGGGCAGGCGGCGGGGCTGGCGGGCGGCCTCGGCGCCATCCCACCCTGCTCGGCGAAGGACTAGAAGAAAGAAGATTTTTTATGGCCATATTTTATACTGCAATTCTGAAATGTTTCATTTATCACAAACTGCAATGACTCCAGGAGGAACGGAATCTAACAGTCCCTGGTGCTGTACATATATATACATATATATATATATAAAAAAATATATATATGTATGTGAGTCTAGCAATGTTCTAACTAATGAACACTCATTCTTTCCCCCAGTGATTTACTCTTTTCTCAGTGTAGGTAACAGTATATGTTGTATTTTTTTCCATTAACTACAAACATCTCAACTGGATTATTTAAATAGAAGTACTTTTCTGAGCATTTTTTTTTCTTTAAAAAATTACTTCAAGTAATGTCCCTCTTCCAGTTTGCTGGGGGATAGGCTATTTCTGTAGGTAGGAATTGGCGTTAACTTTGCAACATGGGAGGATTTCAATGGCATGCCATTTCTTGCTCCTCAAATTGGACTGCAAGTCTGTCTGGCTTTAGCAGAGCTGTTACTGCTCAGATTAAGAAACTGCTGCTTTCCCCCCATCCTCCTCCTTGAAAGCCATGGAGAGAATTAAATTGCCACCAGTTGGGAGTCAGCTCATCCTTGGCCTCATTCCCGTGGTGCTGGGGACCAGCACCCTTGTTTCAGAGGAGAGGCAGGTACACGGTGTCAGGCAGGAGCTGACCAGAGCTGTGCAAGGGAAATGGCAGAGCATGGTCTCATCCTGCAGCTCCCATCTCCTTTGAGTCACTCTGTGTTGTGAGCAGAGGGAAAGAAAAGGAAGATTATGAGGCTGGGAATCATCGTCCCGAGCCACTGATTTGCTGTGCTGCCCTCAAGCAAGACATTTAATTCACCAGCCTCCACACAGCGTGGCCTCTGGCATGGGGTGCATCCAGCCCAAGGGCTTCATGACAGAGGTGCTGAGCACCCACAGCTCGTCAGGGCTTTGCCTGGCATTGCTGATGCTCAGCATCTCCCAGAGTGGCCAAAAGTGGGGAGAGGAGAGGCATGATGCTTGAACCCCTCTGTAAAGCACTGGCAGGATCTTGGGTGCAAAGTGCAGGATCTGGTGTAGTGTAGCTCCATCGTGCTCAGGCTGAGGGTTGACAAGGAGCACTGAGATGGGAAAGCAGGACCTCCCTGAAAGGCACAGGCACAGCTGGAGGAGGTGGCACTGGCTCTCCCTCCTCCCCAGAAGCTCATCTACCAAAACAAGCCCATTTTTTAATTACTGGATGCAGGCACTTCCCAGGCTCTTTGTGCTGGGGCATCGTACAGGAACAGCCACAGACTGCTGTGCATTAAGGCTGCTTGAAACAGAGACGAGAGCAAATTTGCCCAGATTTGCTAAAGGGGTCCCTCCAGGTTACCTCAGAGAAATTCCCATCTGTGATTTTGCTTCGAGGAGGTGAGAAGGGATGCAGGTGGCAGAGGCAGATGCCCTTCACTGGGCACTCTGACCCCTTCACATCCCAGACAGATCCATCCCTGCCAGAGGCACAATTCCCTGCAGTGTGCTCTGTTGCCACACTTGCCTCATGTATTCTGCACAAGATGTTGTGAAAGCCAGTCACGGACAGAGCTGAACGTGTCAGGCAATAGTGCCTGTGCTGGGAAAAGCCGTAAGATACGTATTTTTCATTGAGACTTCTATATCCTGCTCCAGCTTTAGCTGGTTGGCTTCAGCCGGCAGAGTTGGGATTTCATCCATCCTACTAAAAAGAAAGCTGGGGGGAAAAAAAGCTGGAAAAGCAGGTGGCAGTGAGCACTGACTCTGTTTGAAATAGCCACTCCTTCAGTGGCACTTAGAGCTGTTGCACCAGATCTCTAGTATCCTCTGTGCTAAGCTGATCCTTGTTTTCAGAGGGCTGTGGCACATCCGAGTGAGCCCCTGGGAGCCCCAGTGCACCCCACCGTGCTGCAGCTGGCATGGATGCTCACACTGAAAAGGCTTCAACTTCAATTTCCCATTTTAGGAAAGAGAGCAGGTACTGAACTGTTGGGGGCTTATAGCAAAACTCCATATCATTTCCACAGTGAAGACTTCTGACCAAGATTTGGGCAGGCTGAAGGGCAGGGGATCTCCTTGCTCCAAGTCACACTCCTGTCCCCATCCCCTTGCCACTGCCACCATATACTTTTCATCAGCATTTACATCTGAGCTCTTTATGTCTGCTGCAAAAGCATCAAAACACGAGTATAACACAATTTAAACTCAATCTAAGGCCACTTTATTTTGCCAGCCTGAGTAAGGAAGTTTCAGTTTTGAGAGACTCCAACCCGAAGAAATTCAAGGCATTTTGAACCCCCATGATTTCATAAGCCCAGCTGGCCCTGTTCTGCTCCAGTTACAGGTTGTAAACAGACAGTCTCCCAATTTGGCATCAGTGGAGTTCCCAACATTTACACACATGCAACCAAAAGCAGGATTTGGTTGGGGGGTAATTTTGTCTTTGTAGAGCAGTTTTAAAGGTTAGGGCTCAAGTGTTCCCTCTGCACCTCCTCTTCTGAAACCTGAGGTCTGGTTTGAACTTGACTTCAGCAGTTGCTGTGGCCCCTGATTAAAATACAGCATCCAAATGAATCTTGCAGAAAAAAGAAAAGCAAATGGATTTCCATGTCCAAAACAAAGAGCAGTGACAGGAGCAAAGGCAGACATGCTGTCCTGCAGCCAGGGGGTTCCCATGCGCTGGCTGCCCCTCCTTGCTGGATGCTTTCTGTGGGTTTTTTTTTGTTGGGAGGGGTATTCTTTCCTTCCGTTGTTGGAATTAGTGTGATTTGGTTTTGTTTCTGCAAGTAATATTCTGCCTTAGTTGTGTAATTTATCATCGTTCTCTTTGGCTTGCTATCGACTGCTGGGATCTTAAGATAAGAAACAGAAGCACTTAAGAGCAAAATTGTTTCTTTCTGCTGCAGTTTTGGTGGTGGGGAGCTCTTCTTTTGTATCAGTGAAACACAGCTGGAGACCTGACTGAGGTTCACCAAATGCTTACAGTTCTCTCCTGAAGCATCACTTGGTTAAAACTTCCCGGTTTAAATCTGGGTAAATCTGTCAACAGGGCTGACTTGGCAGTACCCAGGCCAGATTTATGGGGGCGGGGGGGGGGGGGCTGGAGACATTTGCCCCTTGGCAGCACAGCCTGGTAGGGCAAACACTCCGGCCTTGCTTGCCAGGCATGCTTCAGTGCTTTTGCATGTCCTTCCCCTGCCCCAGCCCACCTCTGCTCAGCCACTCTCACAGGAGAATGCAAAGGTGGAGTAAATAATGTGGGCATGGGGAGAAAGCTTCAAAACAAACCCCTGGCTGGCCTTGCCGTGAAGGACTAGGTAGAAAAATCACTCTGGGCTCTTTTCCAGTGAACTGTCCTACTAAACAATCTGTGATTTTGCTGCTTACTTGAGGACTTCAGCCTGGACTCTGTTTGTTACCCTTTCCTGCTTTACTTTGCTGGTACCGATGTGTTTTTCTGTTGTAACTTGTTTTCCTCAGCTCCTTCCCCTTCTTTTTCTTTGCTTGCAGCTTTGATTGTTGATTTTTACCTCCAGAGTCACAGAGGCCATCTCTGATGCCAACAGCAGTGCTCTTGCTGGGAAAACAAAACAAAAAAAATCCAGAAAAGCTCCAGCTGGCCCCTTAGCCTGCAGAAGAAGTTGTGAGGACAGGCTGCCCGTGAACTCTGCGAGCTGAAAGTCAGTATTGCAGTGGCAGGGGCTTCTGCTGATGATTTTGCATGTGACTTCATTCCCAGTGCATCCTAACTCTCTGCTGGATCACCCCTCCTGCAGCACAAAATGGATATGGGCCCTGCGGCACGGCTAGTGGGGAGGTAGGAGTGTGGGGAAAACCTGGCAGTGTTGCTTTCCTGAGACTTTGTCACTCTGCTGCTGCTGTCTCTTCTGTCCTGGTTGCTGTTGTACAGGTGCCATTAGAGTAGTGGGTACAAAAAAAAAAAAAAAAAAAAGTAGGATTTTACCTATGCCTTGTGTGTCTGTTATGGTTGTGGTGCCGAAATAAAACCAAGCAATGGTAGAGGTTCATTCCTGACATGAATCAAATCGCAAAAAGGGGTGTGAGCCCACTGGTAGACATCTCCATGGAGTTCTGCTGTAAGCATTGGATAGGGGTTTCTGCCGTGTGTGTGTCCTGCATACCTCCGTGGCTATTGACAGTATTTTTATTATGACCAGTTCTTTTGGGTCCCTGCCTGGTTCTGAGGAAATTCAGGTCTTGTCCTAAGTTTTTTTCTGTCCCAGGGCCAGCATAACCCCTGATCTCAGGCTTTTCTCCCCAAGCCCTCTGCAAACAGAACATGGGCCTCCAGGGTGCCCATGAAATGCAGTTGCAGCTGGCCCCAAGGCTGTCCCCTTCCTATTTTTAGGGAAGGAGACCGCCAGAGAAAGCCAGATAGCTTTCAGCCATTGGCAAGCAGAGAGGATATTGCCCTTTGATGTGAACTTGGCATTAAGTAGATCAGCTCTAGGGAAACCTGTGCTATTACTTCCTCCTGTGATAACAGCTCCAGCCCTGAGCAGCACTGAATGAGCACCAGATAAAAACACCAGACTGACTTTGCCAGCAAGATCATGCAGGCTGTAGCCTGTTCCTTTTGCTCTCTCCAAAGAATCAGGGGATTCATCTGCTGGCAAAATAACAGTTTCTAGGCTGAGCCCCAAGGTACAGAAGTAGCTTCCATTCAGCATATGGAAATTCTCATTTGATGCGATTACCCATGTTCTTGCTCCCATGCATATTTACCTGTCTGAACTGGGGCCTGAATGCATCCCAGAAATTATTCATGAGAAGGGAGTTTTGCCTTCCCTATCACGTTTGTTTGTACCAGAAACTCAAACACTTACTCAAGCAAAAAGCAGAAACACACACAGAGGCTCCCGTATCCAAGGAAAACAGCATCAAGACCAAGAGTGGAGGATTAGTTGGCAAATCTCTGTCAGCAATGGCTGAGTGAGGGAACAGCAACCCACTCACAAACACTGCACGGAGTTTCTCCTGGTAAACCAGCCATCCCATATTTCCTAGCAGCAAGTTTTACCCAGTACCTTTTGTTTTCCCTCGCATCCCTGCAGCTGGGTCCTGCCTTCCCCCCGTCTGTAGGGTGCTCTGGTCTCTGTGACACACGTGTGTGTTTGTGCGTGCACACACACACCTTGTGGCCCCAGGGATCACAGATCCCTCCGCTGGGAGACCAGGAGTTGGTCCAGGTTTTTTGGTCTGACTTTGCACGGTTGGGTCAAAGCTGTGTAAATAGTGTTTGTAGTGGAGGAGAGAGGCTCTTCAGCCTGGACTCTGGTTTTCAAGACCCCCTTCCCCACCACAGACAGTGCCACTTGTCTGTCCAGGTAGCTTTTTTTTTTCTTCCTTCCTCTTCATAAATGCTAAGGTCAGTCAAATGGCTCTTACAGTTTTTCCATGCTCCAGAGTGGAATCAGGGCATGTGCGCTTGCAAGCGTTGTGAAAAAACACTGCTGAACTAATGATGACATCAACTGTCCAATAAATGCATGATACTGCACTGCATGTATTAAACTGCTGTTCACTGTTTCTGTATTTCCCGAGCCTTTTCTTTATGCACATTCAACCCAACCTTCTCTCTGAGGGAATTACTTCTATGTATTGCTTTTAAATGACTCAATGTATCTGTAACTCGAATCCATTGTTAAGTTTAAGTAAATGCAAAAGCTGATGTTTTGTAAACAAGATACTGCAAAGCCTGGTAATGTATTTTGTCTTTCTGTTGAATGCTCTGCAGCATGTACAGGAAGAGTCACCATCCAGAGCAGCTTAAAATTATGCAGCAGTCACATACACAGGTGTAGAAACAGGGAGCCGGGGAGGTGAGAATCCCTTTTTCAATACAACACTTACAAATTCGATCTGCATCAAAAATTCCTTCCCTGGGTCACTAACGCTCAGAGCTACCAAGAAACATGTTGGCGTGTCTCTTCATTTTTTCTTCTTTTCTTTTGGTTTGTTTTTCCTAGTGAAAATTCAGATTGGTTCACTCAGTTCTTAGCATTTTTCTCTTCCTACTCAATAGTTCTTTCTCACCTGTTGCAGATTGAACTGCATTTTGGGGACCAAGATGCTGTGATTCTTTACCTGCACAAATTAGCACAGAGAGCTGAGCTAAACTGCCCCATCTTTTCCAAAGCATCACCACCTAAATGCTACCATTTAATCCTTGAACCTCCAAGTAATACCATTTATCCATGGAAGAGTTTGGTGTGGTACTTTTCCTTCTTCCACATGGAAACCATGCCCTTGCCTTCTCTTCCCTTAGTCATTGACCCATTTTCATCTGTGCAGGTCTTTCCAAGGCAGGGTACGGGAACGGCTCCATGGTACTTGCATTAGCTCCAGCCCAAACCTCTTGTGGGCATCAGCAGGGCTTTGGTCCCAGCTCCTGAGTGGCTGCTGTGTGGAAGATGCTCAAGGTCCCAACACTCAAAGCAGAGTCATCTGAAAGGACTGGCAAATTGCTCTGTGTTCCTGGCAAGGGCACAGCAAGCAGCAGGGCTGGAGAGCAAGCACCATGCTGGTGGCATAGTCCTTGGAAATGATGCTCCAGGGTGGCCGAAAACACCGAGCCTTGAGCCCACCTTCAAGGCTGGTGCTCAGCCAGGGCTGTGCCATGGCTGAATCACTCTATGGCAGCACAACAAATTGTCAATTATAGTTGTAAACCAGCCTGAGTTCAGATTGCTGAGGCAGCGCCTGGTGCGAGGCTCCATGAGGAGGTGGATGTGTGCTGTGGTTCCTGGTGGGTGGGAGCTCCTAGGGGGTTGCTCGGAGCAGCTCTGAGCTTTTCCATCTCTCATCTTGCATCCCCTGAGCCCAGCATGGCATCACACATGCTGAGTCTTGTTAGATGAAGCATGACCCCCAAAGTGAAGAGTGTGGAGGGTTGCAGCTCAGTCAGTGCGACTCGTGTCTCCTCCGGTCAATGCGACGTCAGTGACCCGCTGTACGTTGACCTCTAGTTGAGAAACAACATTTTGGTCCGTTTGGGCCTTCTTTTAGACAGATATTTTATTTGAGTCAGCAGACAGTGAAAAAAAAAAAGCCTAATCTGCCCAGAATAGTGACTCCCCAAATATCCCCAACTGCAAAACATCCCTCAGTTGACTTCTAATGAAAATGCAAGCATGTTTTCTACAAAGGCTTAAATCTTAATCAAGGAATGTCAGTGTGCCTAATATTGCAGGTCTTGTGATTGATACAAGTTCATAACAGCATCCATGTCCAAAAAGAAGGGAGAATGTGTATTTACTCCATGCATGTATTAAGGCATCGCAAAAGTTTTATCTGCGTAATGAGTTTGCAGTTCTGCAAATTGTTAATGGGGCTACATCGCAAGTGGTTCTCTGCCTTGACAATCATGTATACATATCGAGATTTCTATCATAATGACAATTTAAAGGGATGACTAATTGTTTTCCTCCAATAAATCCAATTAAATCAACCTGATGTGAAGTCTGATGATTTTGAGTGCACCCACGTGCAAGAAATGGAGTGAATAACTTCTGTGGCTGCTCCACTGCCCTATTGTGTTTTATGCAATGATGTTCCTTTATCTCCCAAAGGAGAACAATGAGATTTTCTTTCTCCCCAGTTCACTCCATAGGGAAACTAATAAAAAAGATGATTTGTCCTTCAGATGTTTCCTAAAGCTGTCAATGGAAATGGTGTTAAATGTCAACATATGGAGACATGGCTGTCTCCTGGGCACTGAGAATATCTGTGTAGGGCTGGGGAACAGACATGTGCTTGTTGGAGACTGCTGCACCTTTGAGATGGTCCTGGTGACTTACACACCCTGTGGTGGGAATCATCAAAGGAGACAGGATTTTCATCAGTGAGAATTTCTGAGTCCCTTTGCAGCCAGCCATGCTGGCCAAAGACTGTTATGTGTGTTCTGTCATTGGCTTAATTTTCTTCAGACCATGTTCCTGGAGTGTGTTAGAACTTGCTTTTCTATCATTTCCTCCTAATTTTCTCCACTGTTATTTCTTATTTTCTGGTTTTCACTCACTGGCACACAAGAATTCCTCCCCCCTTAAAATAAGTGGCAAAACCAACATGCCCAGCAGGCAGGTGGGCCTGTGCTTGAGGTCAAAGCCAGGTGGTTTTAGACACCTGGCTCAGTAACAGAGCTGAAACAAACAGCAGTGACAGTAGACAACTCATAACAATATAAAGAGAAAGGCAACTTACTTATAAAGCTTTTATTTTGTGAGTGAAGAAACAACCCCCAGAACCAACACAGTAAGTATTCGAAAGCTGTGGTGTGCAACTGTGCTCTCAGAATTAGGATTTGGTGGTGGGTTGTACCAGGACAGGTGAGATAACCTCTGATTTATGCTCTGGAGAAAGCACATCCATGGCAGGGTACATCTTTGGAAAAGGACATGCATGTACTGTCGGGAAGTTTGTTGGAGGTGGTGTGGGACACTGAGGCACAAACACGTGATTTGCAGTGTCAGGAGGAGCAGCAGATCCTGTAGAAAGGCTGTACAGTCTTCCCACATGACATAAGCCTGAACTCTGACATTCCTTTCATACTAAGGACCTCACTCCCACCTGTGTGTAAGGTAGCTGGATTTGGCTCAAATTCTGCAGACTTAGAGTAGATGAAGGTCTATCCCACATTCCCCCACCATGGAACTAAAATCTCAGCCAGGAAAACTTCCTCATGTTTTGGTTTTAAAGTCATGGGTTCCTCCATAGGTTCAGAGTGCACCAGGCTCTTCCAAGCTCCCAGTGAGACTGGGCAGAAGACCACCCCAGGACCACTGAAATCCGGATGCATGACATCCTGATGATGTCATGCCAGTATTTACTTGATCTTTGTACATTTTCCTCGCTGCTATGTGCTCAGCCACAAATTCTTGTCTGTTTGCAACAAGGGAGATAAGACATCGGTACAGAGAAGCCAGAGGGACAAGACCAAGATGCAGCTGTAGCAAATATTTTGCTTGCAACCTTGCCAAAATCCACAGCCATGTTTGCACTGGAGGGAAGGGGTCTGTCCTTGCTTTGAAAGCTTTCAGAGTGCTGGAATGCACTGAGGGTCTGGCTTATGCCATGCATCAGCTCTTCTTCGTGCTACACCAACCCCATTTCTCACTCCTGCTCTCCAGCACTGTCCCTTGGCAGAACCAGGGCTCCAGTGGGCTGTGGGCAGCTCTTCTTTCACAGCCAAGAGGAGTTTTGAATGAGTGATATCTGTTGAAGCAGAGAAGGTGCAGGTGCGCAACTTTGAGGACCATCCAACCTGAGCAGGGATAGACCCCTGTGGTTCAGGAGCAGGTGATGCTGAGGGAGAGACATTCTGCACAGGGCTTTCAAATACAGCACTTGAGCAGTGTAAACAGTCCTACCCTCTGAATCTCTTCCTTCAGACCAAAGCTTCCCAGCTCGTCTGTGAATCCACAAAACCATATTGGTCTTGTGACGATCTCTTTGGGGATCTTTCCATGGGGAGACAACGTGGGCCTGCACTGCCCAAAAGCAATCCCAGGACACTGTAAGATGCCATAGGGATAAGAGGATGTGCTGTTCCCACCATATTGTGCTTCCTCCCACCTCTGGACATCCCTCAGGGAGAACATCCGCCTACATCAGCATGGGTATGTGCCCTGCCTAGCCCATCTGAGTCCCTGTTTGGTGAGCCCTCTCAACCATGCTGAATTATTGTGGTGATAACCACTCTTTATATCTGTGTGAGTGGGGAAGAAGGACCATCTGGATTGTCACTGCAAGTATTCAATTGAGTATTTCCAGATTGTTTGGCGTTTGGGCTTTCTGGATTACATTGGGATAAATTCCTGACTTCCAAACTTTGTTTGCTTATCCTGAATTCGAAAGTTTCGTTTCTTTTTTAATCTTCGGGGTTTTTCTTTTTATAATTGCAATATTCTGATAAAGTTACGGTCAATTAATGATTCGTTTACCTTCTTCATGAAAGTGTTTTGTTTAGGGAAATTAATAATAATAGAGCTGAGAGGCAATTTGTTGTTCCCATCAAACTCACGAACTTTGTGCTTTCTTTGGCGCCACATAGACTCTTGTATGTTTTTCATTTTCTTTCTTTAGGGCAGAAGCAAGAGCTGTGTTCACATCTGTGCCTCAGCTTGCAGTCTAACAGTGACCAGAAATGCATAATAAATCTCAAACTAATGCTTCTTTTTGTTGCAGTCCAGCTGGGCAGGTACCAACCATACTAAAGAATCACATATCACATCTTCAAGTTTGCATTTGCTCAAAGGAGCACCTGAAATGTAACTTTGCCTCCCAGTCTTTGACCCAGTGCAGCTCAGTGTAGCACCTAAGTGGATCAGTTCCCTGTTCCACTGCAAAGAAAAACCAAAGCCATAGTCCTGGTGAGCCCAGAGAGACCTTCAATGGGAGTTGACAAAAAAACGCCTGTTCTCAACAAATAGAACACAGGTACATGATGGACACACACTTGGAGTTGTAATATATGTAATACAATGCAATATTATATTATATTATATTATCTGCATTATATTATCTGTATTATATTATTACAGTGTCTCTGTCAGACCAAAACAGAGGGAAACATGGCATAAATTGAAGGTTTGGCACTAGACTGCTGTGCCTTGTCAGTACTCAAAGGATGGGATTTTACCATGTATTTCGATTACTTTTTGGTCACAATACCTAAAGAGGGAATTCATCTATGATCAGACTAGGGCTGAATTCTGAAGACAATGTGCAGCTTTGCTGCCACCAAACATCAACAAGTTCACTGCTGAGTCCACTGACAATCGCCTTGGCGACTTGAACTGAGGGACTTCCAGCTCTCTTCCCTCTCCAAGTATTTGCAGTATGCAGGGGGCACCGTGTGCTTGAGTTTACCAATGGTTCCCAGTAAATCTGTGGAGAGAACCGACTGAGCAGCAATTCCTCTGGAAGAACGTCAGAGACCTTTAGAAAAGAGCCAGCAGCAGTGGTTAAGAAGCGTTTGTTTGCGGGACACCTGGGGGCTTCACTTATCTGTGCGAAGGAGGTGGTGACAGACCGATGAGATGATTTAGCTCCAAATGTGGCTGAACAGATGGACGGGGTCCTGACACATGCTCCTGGAAATCACCATGTCCAGGGATACCTACAGCTGTGGATGGCCTGGCAGGGCTGTTCTGCCTTGGGCCGTGGTCCCCAGCAGCTGATGGGCCCGTACCAGGCTGTGCCCATTGCCACTAAGCTGGCTGTAGTAAGATGAGCTGAGCACCTCAACTGCAAAGTATTTAATTCTTTAAATTCTCCTATGGCGATGTAATACAGTAATTCTGTTCAGCTTCAGCCTCATAACTTGTTTTGATTATCTGTGGCCTTATGGTGGTGATTTAAACCTACTGATTTATTGATTCAGTCTTAATTGGGTCCTGAACTGGGTCATTGCATCATTCTATCTTTAATTGCTTTAATGAAAGTCTAGCAAATTAGGCTGGTAATATGATTGCTTAGAGGAATTCTTGCCTGTTCATGCTTCTCAATGAAATCCATAAAAGTGAAAAAAGGAATGAGCTTATCCTACTAAATTGCCACTTGTATTATGGAGTCTGAGCAAAACTCAGAAAATCAATCTGCAGTGTCCTTGGCTCTTCCTCCAAATACATGTTCTCAGAAAGAGAGCACTTAGCACTTCAGCAAACATCCCCACAGAAGAAGAATGAAAGGAAAAAAACAGTAAGATGTGAAGCTAAAACCTGGGTTCCAGTTCCCATTTCTCAGATTTCCTTTAACTTTGCCCGCAAGTCATTTAGGAGAAGACCTTAAAACCTACTTACATCCCAAAACTGAACTTCAGCCAATGGCTAGAGTACATGCTGGGATCCCTCCTGCTCTGGGAGCCCAAATCTCTGTGGGTTTTGAGGTCTTTCATCATGTCCCCAAAAGTTTGACTCATACCCCGTTCTCTTTGCTGTCAGTTTGGTGCCCAGACAAACATTTTAGGCAGAGGATTCAGCACTACCTGTGAGAAGGACGATTTTCTCCCTATTGTGTGTTGTGACATTCATGAGAAGCAGCTTTGGCCCTTGTGGCTGCCCTCCATCACCACTGGCAGCTGCCTGTTGCCTGCACGGTTCCTTTCTGCCTCTTCCACTCTGGATTTCCAGCGAGGCTGCTGCATCTGCAATGCATTTTCTACCCACTGGGCTAATGAACTCTGTGTTGCCAAAGCTGCCTGTAACTTCTCAACGTCCCCCTGTTTTATAGCTGGAAATATGCCGCTTCCTCCCACTCCCTGCTCATCAGTGAGCACCGTACTTCGCATCTCACTTGACCCTGGCTCCTGCTGCAGAGAAAATATCATTACTTACCAGCAGTGCAAAGCCCCCCACCAGCCCTGCTCATATACCACGAAGCCTGTTCCATAAAGAATACAAAGAAGCTGCTTCAAAACTAAATTTGCGAAATCAGAGAAAATCTGCAGTCAATTAAAAGCAATGAGAATTAAGAACAGAGCAGATGAGGAATACGAAGTTCAGATCAGCTTGATCCCCAGTGTGACAATGCATTTTATTTTATCCCTCTAGGAGAACAGGGATTTTTGTCTCTGCATGGGCTGTAACGATGTGGCTGGAAAACTTCCATTATCTTTTAATTAAACAGTGTGATTACATTTTGCTTTCTCCAGCCCGTTTAGCCCCTGAGTCAGAGCACAGAACAAAGTACCTGTCACGGGCACTCCGAGTGCAGCACCAACCACACTCCACTGATCAGGGCTCAGTCTGGAACCCCAATACCTGTCCCCAGGCTGCCCACAGCTCTGACTGCACTTCCAGTCCCCCTGCCATGAGCAGGGACACCTTCCACTATCCCAGCTTGCTCAAAGTCCCATCCAGCCTGGCCTTTAACACTTCCAGGGATGGGGGGGCATCCACAGCTTCTCTGAGCAACCTGTGCCCATGTGTCACTAACCTCACAAGAAAGAATTTCTTCCTTATTTTTTGACCATGCACTCTGTCTTGGAGCAATTTCAGATTAATGGTGGTTTTTCTCTCTGTGGGGTGAGGTATCAAATGTGTGGCTACAGAATGGACTTCCCAGGTGGCACCAGGATGTAGCTACAGATGGTGATTTCTGGCAGAAGCTGTTAGCAAGTGGCAGCACTGGGACCATCACATTGCACTGTACTACCCAGCCATGGTACAGTGCTGGGCATCCACCAGTGACCAGTGGTTAAAAGGAGATTTGGCTGGCTGACTGCAGCTGGAGAATTTTCAGCCATTCCTTATAACCTGCCTGAATTGGTGTGGATTTTCCACAGAAGTAATAGACTAGATATAAAAACGCCCACATCAGACTGCAGTTTTTTGCTCCAAATATGGTGATGGTAAAAAAATCAGCAAAAATATTTAAAGGAAAAGAAAATGTTTTTCAGTTGCAAGTAGTTGACAGTTTGGAAACTACTTTTTCCATGCACTGAGGCAGAGACCAGCACCAGCACAGAATCTGTCAACCCAAACAGTGTCAATACAGCTACTGAAAATGCTGTAAAGTCACAACTGCCCCACTCTCCTGGCGAGCCGTGCTGCTTCCAGACACAATTATAAGATATATTTCCTAAGGCAGGAGTTAGCTCTTCATCTTGTGTTCACGGGGAACAAAATGAAGAATTGAAAAAGAATAGATTGTAATCCTGAAATGAGCCTGAATCACCTCTGTACGGGCAAGAAAAGAGAGAACAGGTTATAAGATACTTTCTTTTACTACAGAGATGGTTTGTATTGCTGCCAGCTTCCAACTAACACACTGTAGTTATAGGTGTGTATTGCAATTTCTAACATCTCTGAAACAAATAATTTGAAGACAGCATAACCCATGATCTGTTTTCCTACAGCATGAACTGCTTTTCCTGGCATCAAGAAATGGGAAAAATAATTTATTGACAACAGTCTGTGACATTTTCTCTTCCTTATCTCTTTAGGCCAAGTCTCCAGCAAGCAGAGTATTTCAGAAGTAATCATAAGAGAAATATTAAAAAGAGGAAAACAAAACAGTTGCCCGTTCCCATGGAAATGCATGGGAAGAGTTCAAGTGAGCACCCCTTCTGATGTGACCGTGTGTTTGTCCTCAGATGGTGAGCAGGCATCAGGAGGCTCATCCTCTCCGTGGTCTGCCTGGAGTTTACTGGCATAGATAAATAAATGCCTTTGGCCTTGGAGGCTCTCTGCTCTTCTCTGGGCAGGGCAAGTGTAACAGAAATGTCATCTGGGACAACCTGCTGGTCTGAGCTTTCCTCCTGCCTTCTTGGCTGGTCCAGCCCTTCCCTGGTGGGCCCTGGCACAGCTCAACACAAGGGTCCCTCTGACCTCTTCCCAAGCCTCCAGTGACCCCATGGAATCCTCTGCCCATCACTCTCATTCTTACCTCCTGGGTGAGAAAGGGATGAAGAAATTGGGCTATGGAGGTTGAAAGAAGTGGTTTTGCCCCTCTGGTCAGCTGTCCTGAGACTCTACCTGGAGCCCTGCATCCAGCTCTGGGATTCCCAGTATAAGAAAGTCATGGATCTGCTTGACCATGTCCAAAAGAGGGCCAAGGAAATGATCAGAGGACTGGAGCACCTCCTGCATGAGAACAGTCTGAGAGTTGGAGTTGTTTAGATGAGAGGAGAAAAGGCTCTGGGGAGACCTCATAGCAGCCTTCCAGTTCTTGAAGAAGGCCAACAGGGAAGATCAGGAGGGACTCCTGTCACAGGGAATGTAGTGATAGGACAAGGGGGAGTCATTTTAAACTGGAAAAAAAGGTGGGTTTAGATTAGATATTAAGAAGAAATTCTTTCCTGTGAGGGTGGTGAGGCCCTGGCACAGGTCGCCCAGAGAAGCTGTGGATGCCCCATCCCTGGAAGTGTTCAAGGCCAGATTGGACAAGGCTTGGAGCAAGCTGGGATAGTGGAAGGTGTCCCTGCCCTTGGCAGAGGAGTTGGAACAAGATGAGCTTTAAGGTCCCTTCCAACTCAAACCATTGTATGATTCTATGAATGAACTGAAATGCTTTTCAATCAAGCTGCAGCTCCTCCCCTGCTCTATGAATTCATGAGACAACCCACAGGCTCACTCATTGCTCTGCAGGAAGCTCATCAAACACCTCTGAGGCCATTTTTCTGCCCAAGGTCTCCGATTTGCTTTACTGAGCAACCAGCAGATTAAAAAGCTGCTTCCAGCTGCAGGTCCAGGGCTGCCAGGGAGGTTGTGGGCAGAGAGGAAAATCCTGAACATGTGGACTCCAGCACTGACTCAGCTGAGCAAAGCCCTGGCAGAAACAAACATTTCCTTTGGAGCCTGTGGGATGCGTGCATGGGCAGAGGGAACAGAGCAGATGACAAGGCAGACACTTACAAACTTCAGGGACAGGGCTGACTGAATCCTGCAAAAATTAGGGTTTGGATTATGGCCTGTCTGCTAGAGCAAACAGAACACAACAGGAGAAAAGAAGTGTCAACAGTCCTCTCTGCTCTCTGAAGAGCATGTCAACTCCGCAAGGAAACACTGAGAACAAGCAATGGGTTTCAAACCTCTGCTTGTGTGTGGAGCACTGGGAGAGCTGATGGGGGAGATGCTGCAGGTGGAGATTTACCTGCCCAAGTGCTCCTCATCCTCTGTGCACGGCCACAGTAAAGGATGAAATCCCAATGGTTTCTATCAGGAAGGATTTCAGCCATGCAGCACCATAAAGTCTTTGCTGAGCATGTGTGCATTGCAAACCCGAAACATTTCAAAGGCTTCCTGCTGATTTTTCTTGGGGCAAGGGCTGCATAGAAGGGACTTCTGCCAAATTTTGTCATGACTCCAAAGCGTGAGTTTGCCAAAGAAAGCTTTGTCACTTTACTGATTATATTTTAACATTGGAAAACAATTATTTACCACCAAAAACTTGTTCTGAGAAATGTCTCTTTGTTTGTGGAAAATTTCAGCAAAAAGAAAAATCACTATCCCTAGGCAGATAACCAGAGGAGGACATGCCATTATGTGCAGTCAACATTAACCAAAGCAGCAAGCAGTTGCTAGGACACTCTGAGCAAAAGAAACCATCAGGAACCTTAGGAGTGGTGTGATGCCACCAAGCCCATCTAATGGAAAACCAACCAAGTCACAGAATCATTGAATCATTTATGTTGGAAAAGACCTTTGAGATTGAGTTCAACAGTTAAACTAGCACTGCCATGTTCACCACTAGACCATGTCCCCAGGTGCCACATTTACACTTATTTTAGATATCTCCTGGGTTGGTAACTCCACCACTTCCCTGAGCAGCCTGTTTAAGGCTTGATAACCATTGCAGTGAAGAAATTTTTCCTTATATCCAAGCCAAACCTCCCCTGGCACAACTCGAGGCTGTTTCCTCTTGTACTCTCACTTGTTACTTGCAAGAAGAGCCTTTCTACACTCTCCTTTCAGGATGTTGTAAAGAACCATAAGTTCTCTCCTGAACCACCTTTCCTCCAGGCTCAGCCCCACCCCAGTTCCCTCAGCTGCTCTTCATCAGACTTGTGCTCCAGACCCTTCCCCTGCTCCGTTCCTTTCTCTGGACACGCTCCAGCACCTCAATGTCTTTCTGCAAGTGAGGGGCCCAGAACTGAACCCAGGGTTCAAGGTGTGGCCTCACCAGTGCTGAGTACGGGGGAACAGTCACTGTCCTGGTCCTGCTGGCCACACTATTGTTGGTACAGGCCAGGTGCCCTTGGCCTTCTTGCCCACCTGGGCACAGCTGGCTCATGCTCAGTTGCTATTGACCAGCACCCCAGGTCCTTTTCCGATGGGAAGCCTTCCATCCACTCTGTCCCCAGCCTGTGGCACTGCATGGGGTTGTTGTGATTGAAGTGCAGGATTTCACCTTATTTAATCTCATGCAATTGGCCTCAGCCTATCAAACCAGCCTGTCCAGCTTCCCCCGTAGGGATATCCTCAAGCAAATCAACACTCACCCAACTTGGCGTCATCTGCACCAAATCCTGATCCCCCAAAAGATGATTCCTCACAGAGACAGCATTGCTCCTGCCCCACTAAATCCCTGTTGGGATCCCTGCCTTCCCAGACATCCCTGTTGGGATGGCTTGGCCTGGTTTCCTGCACAGCCAGAGAGCCCTCCCAGCAGTGCCACATGTGCTGGGACGTGCTGTCCTGCTCGCTGTGTTTGTTTTAGGGGATTAGGAGCATGCCTAAACCCAAGCACAAGCTGGAAATGATGTTTCACACGCAAAGCAGGCTGGTTTGGAGGGAAATAGGTACATTTCTGTGATTAAATGAAAATAATTGGGGTTAAATGGGGAGGAAAATGAAATTTCCTTGCAATTACTTGGATTTGTTATAAGAAAGAATGACATACGTTTTCAGTTTTATCTGCTTTCTACAGTTTTGCCTCTATGTTTTTTCTCCTACTTTCAGAAATTAATTTGGGCCCCTTTGCCTCATTAATGGGAGATTACCTAGCTTGGCGAGAAGTTTTGTGCATTAGAAATGGGGTTTACTGATACAACTCTGAAACACTGATGTGCTCTTCGGTTCCAAAACCCCCTTCTGCCAAAACCCAAACAGAATAACATGACTATTGCCCTAAATTATTGTTCAAACATAAGGAATTAATTTTTTTCTCAATGGTTTTGGTGTTAAGGAGCAAAGAAAGCTGCTAACATTGTCTGCTTCCCATAAATTCTCCCTTACTTTGTGGTTTTTCCCCAGTTATCCAGGTGTGGTTGTTAAATCAGGATGATGTTGAGGTTTATGAGAATAGTTTATTTGATGCACTTTGTTCTGTAAACATCTACTTTCAGAAAAACCAAAAAAATTCAGTTGTAAAGTCTGAAAACACAAGGTGGTTTTGGGTGCAGACCACCATCTGAATTATCCACTTGCACTCTGGTGAGACACACAAAGCCTGCAAAAGTTGTGACAGAAATAGCGCAAGAGGGACGTGTTGATGGTGAAAAGAGGACAATCCCTAAGAGGACGATTTCCCCTCTTCTGTTTCTTTCTGTCATCCTTCCCTTCCCTTCCCTTCCCTTGCCACATCTCTCCCTTCAC